>VZRE01001914.1:12367-45042 GCA_013396775.1 Cephalopterus ornatus
AAAAAAAAAAAAGGATACACAGCTTTTCAACAAAAGAAGAGACTGATACTGCCTCTGTTGCTGTGGTTTGGGTGTTTTTGTGTGCATGCATGTGTTCGTGTGTGTGTCTATGTGTTTGGTGTGGTTTTTTTATCATCCATTCCTGACAATCTTCGCACTGCTAGTAGGGAAAATCATATCCATGGCAACGAGCTGCACCATTCCTACCCACATCAATGATGACTTCAATCTAAACTGTCAAATATCCTATGCATATCATGTAAAATAGGTCTCTTTCCTTACACCTCTGTGCGTCTAGTTTCTGTGGCTATATGTTTATGCAAATAAGAATTGGCCCTTCTGTCTTGGGTTGATTGAACACTGAATTTGTTTTGCACCTTGGCAATGCAAAGCCATGGTCTCTTGCCAGCAGGTATACCACATAATTGCATTATAATGATAACGCTCCCTAAATTATTTTGATTATACCAACTACCTGGCTTGTGAGGAAGACTTGGAGTGTGCTTTAAAAGAAGAACAATAATATGGAGCTTAGATATGTGAATAATGTTTAATTGGCTCTCCAGAGTCTACTAATTTTCGGGACTGGAAAGCTACCACTTGATTTGTTCTTCACAGTTAGTGAAAAGGAGAAAATATCCTTCATAAATCCTCAACATATTAGTCACCATATTTTGTACAAAGACATCAAATTCCAAGGATTACCCTTTTCCTACTTGACAGGAAAAAAAAATACCGTTAAACACTCTGTGTTTCTGCCCCAAATTTTAATGTACATACCGTCCAATCATCTTTCCTTGGTCTCCTTCAAATGGTGATTCCTACATGTCATGGTTTAGGAATGGCACTCCTAATTTAGTGGCCCCCTATCATAACTAAGACTCTCCCAAAGCAGACCGCATTTGCTCACTCCACACATTCCCTCCGATGAGAGAGACAAAAGGCAGAGACTATGGGTTAAGAGCGATCTACTGAAAACAGCAATGAGAATAAGAAAAAGAACAGTAACAGCAACAATATTGCTAACAAAAGGTATAAGACAAAGGATTTACATGGAAAAAAACCCCAAAATATCGACCAGCTCTTCCCCATCACACTGTGCTTTTCCTAATAGAAAAGCAGGAAAAATGAGCTCCTCCCTTCTGCCCCGTGGCAGTGACATGTGGTATAGAATAGCAACCTAGACACACCCACAGAGGTCCAGGCTCCACCCCCTCACAGCCACTGTGAAAAAAATTAGCTCTGTCATGGCTGAAAACCAGGGCACTACAATAACTTAAAACCAACCTACAAAAACCTTACACATCCCACTGGAACACTGATCAGAAGTGCCAAAGTGCCTCAAAAAAGTTATGTCCCCACCTGTGGTCCTGAGCTGGGAGCAGAAGTTACTTCCAGTCTCAGCCACCAGAACACAAAGCACACTTGAGAGATGCAAGGCTTTGACTTTTGTTTTTCATGCAAAGAAAAGTAAGGATGTCAAGATCTTGTCAGTGTTACCTGGTAAACAAAAAGTTGTGGACAAAAGATACAGCATTAAAAAAGATATTATTATGAAGCAAAGATCTTTTGGTGGCAATTTGTGTGACTTGCACAAATAATTTTGTGCTTAAGACTTTATTGTATACTATGAGCTGTGGGAAGGGTTAAAGTGGTTACATATATCTGTGACTCAGCAAAATTGTTCTTATTGAGAAAAAACAACCCCAAAACATGATTAACAGTGAACGTCCAAAAAAAGGGTACTCCTTTTGGCACAAATGTTCTCATTTGAACATTAGCACAAAAGTGCACTTCCCTTTCAGAAAATTTCAAAACTATTCAAAGCAGACTGAATAGCAATCAAATGAACCTTTTAAAACTGTATAATGGTTTAAAGAACCAACTCTTCTCTTTTCAGCATCAACTTATTATTCCCACTTCTGAGAAACTACCATTTTCTAGACTGACTTATAAACGCGCTAGTATCTCATAAAGTTCCTAGTATTGAGAGCAGATAAGTATGGTGCTTGTGTGAATCTGATGAAATAAAATTGGGGGATGGAGGAGTCTGCAAAACCCACAAACCACAGAAAACAGTTTATGTTTATATTTTGGCTGCTAATACTGTTTAAGCTCATGTTCAGTAAAAACATTCATGAGCTACCCACATGCTTTTATTACAGAATATGCCTGTCTAGGTACAACACCCAAACCATTGCAACACAGGCAAAAACAATTATTCAACAGTCCGTTTCTCACTTAAACTAATCAAACAAGCAGTTGAGAGTAGTTCTTAATGATCAACATCAGAATGTTCATCATCATCAACATCAATTCTCTCTCTTGATTATAGAGATGGTAGTTCTTTTCAGCACAATAATCATGTTTCTAAAGCACTGATATGTTTTATTTTGTGTTCCCAATCCTAAATACTTTCATTTTTTATGCAATAAGAAATTCTGAGCATGTTCAAAACCCAAATGTCTAATTTCTTCTTTCTCCTGTTTAGCAAACAGTAAATTCTCTTCACCCTTACTCTCCTTAAACCTATTTTACTTTTTCTTTTTTCTTACACCTACAATGTTTCTTCTAAAACTAAGAGTATTCATAACCCGATGATTTATTTGTTAAAAACCACATATTTGTCTAACTTCTACCTGTTATGCATTACTATTTTAATTATTAAATATTGTTAATTTAATTAATATTAATTATTAACCTGTTATTTAATAACAGTTTAATCGGCAAGCTTTCCAGCTCTTCATGATTTTCAAATTACTTATAACTCTTTTTCCTGTTCTTCTAAGTTAGGACATATTTAAAAATGCAGGTCACCTACTCAAACAGTATACAGTTCATCACTGATTTACCCATTCTATCTCATTTTTCAGTCAATCTATTTATCTAGTATTCACACTGATCCATTTGAAAACTCTTTGTAATTCCCACAGAGTGTTGCATTATTCTGACAATTGACTTTATAAGTGGAATATGAGTTTTATGTGCATGCTCACTAATTCTGTATCAAACCTTAAACACAAAATCTGCCAAGGCTTATAGATGAAAATTACCACTGCTCTGCCACAGGTTACTGAGTTTTCAACACAAATTCCACATTTTTATTTGTCATCCAGGCAAATGAAACATCAATGCTCGGCTCACACTGATTTCCACATACTCATGCAGTATGAACAATGCAAATTTTCCTCATATTGAGTTGGCACAGAAATCCCACTGATTGAGGTATATGACAGTGTAAGTCGAGTTTACAACATCTTCATTTCCAAACAGTGCAGGAGGAGAGGAGAATCAATTTTGACTTTCAGATGCTGTATTGGCTCCTGCAGGTTAGAAAATGATTGTTCCACTTGCATGAAAAACAAGTAAACCAGGAGTTAGTGAAACACAATTAAAAAAATTTCTTCTTAAAGCTCTTTTTTCTACATTGTTTGCAGACATTCTACACATGCAGAGTTTATTTTGCTTATCTTTTTCTATTTTGTTGACCTTCTGTTCACTTTCTGTACCTTATTTAAAGACTGATTTTGATCCCCTACCATTTTGTTAATCTGTTTAAGTACACTTAATCTAGCTGACCCAAACATTAAAAATCCTGATAGTTTTTCCAAAGAAATATATTCAGTGAACCCATGTCCTCCAAAGACTTGCATGGTGTCACTTAATGACAGACATTAAACCCCAGATTTTGAGCTTAGTTCGGATCTTTGGGGAACCATTTCTGATTTCCCTTATGCCATTATAATTTCAGTGAGGTTAAATTTATCCTAATATAAGAGAAAAAGTCACTCTTGTCCTAACCTTCTAAAAACCAAATTTAGCCATATACATAATATCTGAAACACAGATTTTTTTTGGTCATGCGCAGTACTATTCTTTTTGAATTAGAACCCAAGTATTACATACTCTACTTAAATTATAAAGAAAAACTAGGTACATTATTAAAAATGTATTAATGGCAACAAATGTTTTTAATGTTTGCATTGAAAATTTAAATGCCAATAAACGTTGACATTACTTACCAGTTAGAAATAAGGCTTTAATTTTCTTTAGAGTTTGAGCTGCAATCCCAGCAGCTTTGGCAATAAAAAAATGTCATTAAGCAGCCTCACTTGCAGACCAAAAATGGATCTTTGGAGTAGTCTTATTCTATTTCTCAAGAGGGTTTCTTTTTTTCCCTCATAATTGTTTAAAATTAATATAAATTCAAGGGGAAATGAGAAGTTCTGAAACAAATCTATGACTCTGATACTGAAACATAGTTGAACATGATCTCATAGATTATCAAAGAGTTTTATGAAATGCAACAGGTCATAATTCCAACACCAGGAAAAAGGGACACCTAATAACTGGTAGAGAAAATACACGTTCTCTTAGTGACTTAAGATATCCCCACTCAACATGCAACAGAACTAATCCATGCTGAAAACACTGTTGATAAATAATTTAAGACCTCAACAATATGGAAGGATTCAGTAAGATGAGACTTAGGGGTTCAGAAGAAGAGAAAAGTTGATGGCTCCAAGTGCTGCTTTACTCCTGCTTGGGGATACTTCAGCTGGTGCAACAGAGTGGAAATGAGTTGCTCTGAATGCAGCACTAATGGAATTGTGCCAGACTCATCCTTTCATTCTGCAGCATTCTGTGGGGAAATGGTGAAATTTTAGCAAGATTGCACAATACACTGTGTCACCATATATCTGCATTTGCTTAAAAAACAAAGGCAGGTTTTACATCACAAGTTTTGCATATTTTGATGTTTGATTAATTTTTATTCAGGAACTGGTTTTGCTGGGAATGTCTTGATGAAGATGCAGAAGAAACTCTTATTCCTCAGAAAAAAATCCCAGATGAAGAATAATTTAGAATGTTCAAATATAGCAGTAACTTGACCCCAACACTCAGAAAAAGTTTGAAAAGTATTTATTTGTCTCCAGTGTGGATTGAAATTAAAAATAGAAAGAGGAAGCAATTTCAAAGCAAAATAATTTCTTTCTCACGGAATTAAAATGTTCTTCATGTGGTAGCATCAGGTGACAGATGAACTTCTGAGAGGAAAGGAACAAAGTAAAACAATATGATGTGTATTTTTTAAACAGACAAACATTTCAAATTAGACGGCCTTTTCTACATGCTCAGAGAAACAGAATTATTGGATTATTTGGCTGAGAAAGGAAACTGCAATCCTGCTGGTATTACACAATTCATGCATTTCATGGTGGGATTGCACTGTGGATACAAGTAATGCCATTGAACTTCTGACAAAAGGAAGATATGAATTAAAAACGAATATACAAATTAAATCTCTTTGTCTTTAGTTTTCAGGAATAGGAACTGACTACTCACATCACTTTCATGAGAGGTGATCAGAGCTTCATTATCTCCCAAGATTTCCTCTGTGGCTAATCACATAAGATGAAAAAGGAACCATAATCCCGAAGAGTTTAGTAAGAAACACAGAGAATTCATAGTGTTTCTCTGAAAATGTTTTAGTCCTGAAAATAAGGAGGCAAAATCAAGTCCTATACTTCTTTAAAAGCAAAATCTTTCCATGACTACTGTAAGACTGACATGTTTCATATTTGTTTGCCTATGAACAATATCCTTCTCATGTAGATTTACTGCCCATAGCAAATGAATTAACGCATTTTGCTCTCCTCTTTTTTTCCACACAGTGGTGTCAATATTTGTGTTACAGGAATGACCTTGAAAAGGAGAGACTCCTAGATACAGGCTGGTAGCAGTAATAGCAGTAAAGCTGTTGTGTTGCAAAGAACAGAGTTCAGACAGTTTGACCTAAAACAATATTTGTACTCCTGATAAACAGGAGAGCTTTGGTCTGAGAAACGTTTTTTTAAAAATTGAAAACTCAAGAAAACCTGAGATTATTCATGTAAATTGTTTGAAGAATTTAGTACAGCCATCATGAACTTCTACAAGTGTTTGTTTTTCAGAAACACTCATTCAATAGCATTTCACTTGCATGTGTATCTGCAAAAGGTAGACTTTATACCCATGTGCACAAATATTTGAAGAAAATGAATGGGAGATCCATAGCTGTGTATTGATGCAAGAAAAGTCCATGCACTGATATAATCAGGTAATTTACATAATGTCATGAGACAAATCTGCCCAATTACATAGAACCTAAACATTAAACCATGAGAATAAAGAGAGATGCATATTTGAATACTTCAAGGAGAGAAGGCAATAAACTTTGCTGAAATACTAGCGAAGATGTCACACCAAATCAAATTGAAAAAATATAAAAGGAGAATATTCCACAAGTAGCAAAAAGAGCTAATTTCATAGAATAAAATATTAATTGTGAATTATTCACTCAGCATTAATGTTTGGTTTATAATTGATACCAAATAATGCAGTTCTACAACGATGGAAAAATTAGTGAAATGCTTTTTTTATATTTTTAACTATATCTTAACTCTAAGTTTTATAAGTGTTTCAGTAGTTTGATAGATTTAAATTATCTTCATGTTCCAGAAAATTTATCATAAGACTCCATCAGGAGAATTCTTCTCCTGCAATTGTGAGGCTCCCTCCAGAGAGTAGGATGAGTTAATTTCCCTTGGACAGTCTGTCACAGCAGATTCAGAAAGGAATGGTACCTTATTTTCTGATTTCCTCCCCTTATTTTCTGCTTTTCCTTTTTTATATTATATTATTCAGTTGGCTGGGTTTTTTCTGTTTCAATTTTTTTTCAGCAGGTATAAGCATCACTTACATAAGTGATGGTATATTTCTCATTATGTACCCTACCCTCTCATAGCAAGTGTTTGCATTTTGCACAAAAACTGTCCAGTTTTCAATTTAAATGCCAAACTTTTATGGTAGCGTGTTGTTTTGTTTTTGTTTTTTTTTTAATTTTCCTCAGAACCTGGCAAAACTCACTATGAACCCTGAATGGGAGACAGCCAATTAAAATCCACTGCCAATGATTTTGATTTTCAGTATTGGCAGCTTTGGGGTTGTCTCTGCAACAATTAAATACAGCAGATATCTAAAGACTGTAAAAGGGATAGTTATAACTCTTTTCTCATTTCGTCACATACATTTTGTGTGCTTTTGACATGAAAGGGCAGGGACCCATTTTATGAAAATAATATGTTTGAGGTGTAACATGATGAGGGAAGAATGAGCAGAAGAAAATACACAGTAGTAAAACCTTTCCTTCTGAGATGCCACTTCAATGCTTTGGTGGCTGAGACTACCATCTCTTTTATCTATATAAATAAAACCTTTAAAATTAGCCAAACCTGTAGCAGTGGAAAAATCTTTAGATTCTTAATGCAAATGACTGGGAGCTAAATATTGTATTTCTCTGTCTCCTACAAAATACTCCATTTCCTTGGAGAGATAATTTCAATAGTCTGTTTCTAGTTTTCCTTGGAGGCAGGACAAATAATACCTTCCTGATGTGAGTAATTCCAGGTTCAATTGTTTACTGTTCATGATATGTTGAGATAAGACAATGATCAATCATACAGAGACTCTTTTTATCGGGTCAAGTTCTCACTGACTTTGATTGAATGTTGTTGAGATAAAGATGCAAAATTAATAAAAAATGTTACTTATTATAAATAACTATTCATGTAAACCGTTTATTCAGGTTTATTTAATGTAGAGTCCTCACATCTATGTGGTGTGATCTCAGGAATGTGGGCTGGGTTTCCTTCTCTTCTTTTCTTTTCTCCTCCTCCTTTTTTCCATGCACAATGCCCAGATTAATAGAGCCCTGACTTATCCAGAGGTTATTATAATGCACTAAAGTAATGAATAATCACTTATGAGAAAAAAAAAAGGGCCAGGAATATCTGAGGGATGATGCTTGAAGTGGTCTAAATCATACACTTGGATTATTTAAATGTAGTTTTGTAATATTTAAAAACCCTTTTGAATTGGAAGACAATAATTTCATACTGAAGCTTACAGCTAATGCTACTGTGCCACAGTTTCATACATCAGATCAGGATTTCAGGTAAAAATACATTTGGGGGGAAGTCTATGTGCAGCTAAGAGATGTTTGCCCCCATAAAAGAATGGGGATTTTTTTTAAAAAACAGATGCTGTTAAATGTACTAGTTCAAGAGTAAAACAATTGCTCCCTCCCTCCAGCACAAGTCTGAACTTGCTTAGATTGATCAGGATTTGACAGAATGTATGTTAGAGATAAGCATTTATTCCAGGTGTTCTCTCCCATCATCCCATCCCTTTTTCCTCTGCTCAAAATGATCCTCCAAAGTTCATGAAAAGCTCGTTTGTGTTTGTCACGGAATCAAACCCGCCATATTTCAAGGTTCTCTTCCTGAGCAGAGCAATTATTTCTGATGCTAGCATGAGCAAAAATATATCACCTCCTCAAGGTGCAAGCTTTAACTTCCAAGCAGCATCTCATGAACCATGCAGGTGAGACACAGACATCAAAAATAACACCACTGTGGCTGCTGGTGTTTTGCTAGAGGTAGAGCCTTTCAACAGCAAGACATGCTTCAAGCAAAATCTTTCTTTAATAGCTGGTTAAAGCACTGTCTGAAGAACAGTGGGGCATCAGTTATTTACAGTATGGTAAGTCATTGCTGCACCTACACCAATCATTGCGTGGTTTGATCCAATTTTAATATTTTTCATGAAAAGAAACCTTGCTCACTGAAGTTATTGAAATCAGGAGTGAGAGAAGTTAAGGACTCCACAGTGTTACAGCTTACGACAAATTTCACTGATGATTTCACTTTTGCTCTGCCTAGATATCAATGGCAATGGCCATATACCAATTTTTTTCTTTTTTATATAATCAGAAACTGTCTCAAAAGTAATACCCCATATAAACATCATCTGTGAATGTATTGTTCTCAAGATAAGGTGTATTCCTCTGTTTGTCACAAGAAAGATCACATCATAAGGTCTCTCCTTACTCCTTTCATCAGTCATTTTCTCCCTTTTGATTTCTCCTCTCTTCTACCAAATCAAATCACCTCTCATACTTACCTCTCTTTTGGCTACCCCATTTCCCTATTCCTCTTTATCATCACATTTTTCAGTCAAGCTATTTAATCTCCAAAGAATAGAAAAGGGTAGGATGGAGCCTTAGAGTTTTCTCTTCAAAGCCTTCTAGAACAAAACCAGTACTCATTTGGAAAAGAAAAAAAAAATCAAATAAAAGGCTCCATAGGAACTCTACGATATTTTAAAATAAGTAGCACAAACCAATTAGTGAAACTCCTAAATCACAGATCACAGTGACAGAAATATTCAAAAATGGGTTTCTTTCCTGGATTTTCTAGCAGCATTTGCCAATCCTTTGAAATGCATAATATTATGGAATATTATGGAAAACATATTGAGGAAAACATTTTGAAAAAGAGGTCCTCAACTTGAAGGCACACACAATGCACAGTAGGTTTTAAAGGAGATGTAGCTCCTTGTGCAAAGGTGGTATATAAGTATGTAGGGACACGGCCCCACCCAGAACTTATGCAAAGTAACAGTGTCTCACTGGAAAACAGTCCTGCTCCCAGAGAAGGTGACAGGAACAAAAAGCCTAAATTTTGTTGTCATCAACAGTGACAACTTTATTATAACACTACAGGACTACCGGAGATGCTGTACCTCACACGGGATAAACATTTCCCATGCATCACAGACCTACAGAAATGTGCCTAATAAGGAAAGCTGTGTGCACTTTGCTCTTACACTTCTAATTCTTTCAGATATGTTAGGAAATGCCCCAAATGTGAGCAATGAATTTGCTCTGGGGACCTACAGATGCCTCTGGTCTTCTTCTCCTCCTGCTGCTGAAGACAAGACTCATTTCTGGTCATCGTTACCTATCTCAGGGGATCATATATAGCCTCAAAGACACTCATTTGACCTCTAGTAGAATGATCAACCAGATTTTGGGGGACACCAGAGGAAGTCCTCTGCTGCCAAACTGAGGATTTGAGATATATTACCTGGTGGTCCACCCTTGAAATAGCCCTGATTTGACAAGTGCAAGGACCAAACCCCAACAAAAAATATCTTGCAATAAAAGCATAACTTCCAAAATTACATACAGAAATTTATTAAGTATTCAGAGATAATTTAGATAATTTTGAAGTTGCTTTGGATCATCAGGGGTTTTTTCACCCTTATTTTAATCACTGAGAGTATTTATGAGCAGTTGTTCCCATCCCATTATCTCTTCTCATGCTTCAATTTCCACCAGATACACAAAACACAGAATAATACAAGCCAATATAATATCATGAACTCCAAAGAGCAGCAATAAAATATGAAAATATTAACAAACCATACTCTCAATTTCTTACTGGTTTTAACACCTGTAATACGAAATTAAGAGTACAGAGGGCATTAATGCAATACAATGGAGATCTCACAGTTATAATACCAGACTGCTACACTGCAATAATAGCTAACAGTGCTATAATCCAAATAGTAGATTGTCTATATAATATGATGCAGTAATATAGTAAGGTACAGTAAGAAAAAAAGCTAAACAAAATTCAGGCTGTTGGGTTTGGGGGTTTCTGTTTTCTTTTTTCCCCCATGGTTTCTTTTTTGTTTTGGTTTGTTTTTTGTTTGTTTGCCTGTTTGTTTTTGTGGGGGTTTGGGGGTTTGTTGTTGTTGTTGTTGTTGTTATTTGGGGAATTTAGGGGTTTTGTTGGCTTTTTTTTTTGGTTGTTTGTTTTTGGGGTTGTTTTTTATTTTTTTAATGTTAAAGAAAATTACATAGTTCTGTAATTACTGACTAGGAAAGGAATATCCTAAGTATTAAAATAAAATAAAATGCCTTTGCATTTAACCACACCATGGTGGAGAAGTATTAACTGATGTAATTTTCTGTTTTCAGTTTTAGTATTTCTAAAGTGAGTTGTAGCTGTGGAGACTATTATTATTGTCTGTATGATTGGGGCTTGTGCCATGCTTCATTGTAAACAGAACACACTTTTCACGGTGATGAACCAGAGTTCATTACAAGAGGGTTTTCTCTCAATTATGAAAATCCATATTGACTTAGTTGCAGAGCTGGCACTAAAGGGAAGCCAAACACAGCCTAAGGAGGACTTTTGCCAACAAATATTTACAATCATATGGAATAGTGTCAGTTCTCAAATCAAATTAGCTGTTACCTGTTTCAGTAAAAGTGCCACTCTTCTTCAACCCCACACTATGTGGGATTGATGATACAAAATAATATGTGGTGAAGTTAAATGCCAAAAATTTATCTTAGCTGTGCCACAGCTGGGCTAGCAGTGTGTCTAATCCTGTCCAAAAGTAAGTGCACAGAGAAGAGCAATAGTAGTAATTGGAAGGACAGAAGTTCTTTGCATAAACATGGCTTATATAACACTAAGAGGAGAAGGAAAGGGTCAACAATGAGTGAAATCTGAAGAGCAGTGTAGAAAATTAGTCACTTATGTTTTGCATAACAAGAGACCAATGAGAAAAAGAAACTGATGCAAAACAAATTGAAAGGAAATCATCTTCATGCAGTGCACTGGAAACTGCAAAATTCACATTGTCCTACAGTACGTATTGTGAGCACTTAGCCCAAAAAAAAAAAAATCAGGATTTTTTCAAAGAACTGAACCATTTTATTGGCTTTTGCTGTTATGCAGGCAAAGTAGGAGGGAAATCAGAGCCAGTGTCTCAGGGCAGTACACTAATTGCCTGCAGGCATCAGCCTTTAACTCATGTTCTATATCCCAGTAACACTGCTGAGGAAGCTAGATGCGTTGAGCTAGGTGAGGTACTCCAGTTCTTTAGGGTCTCAGGTCTTACCACCCACCTCCAGAGTAAGTCATCCTAATTAATTGATTAATGAATGAAGGAACAATGAGCTTTACCTCTTCAGTGCTACTTAATCCAAGCAGTGGCTCTGCCACAGTAGCCCTTTACCAAGAGGATTTACACAAAACACAAGAGCTTCCTGTCCTGGTACCCAAAACCCCTGTCCCCAGCCTCAAGCTTATCTGATGGATATTTTAATACAAAAGAGGAGCAACCCTCTTTAAGGCTGCTCTGAGCAGCAAAATCTGAGTGTTGATGCTGGCTGTGAAATTATCACAGAAACCACTTTAACAGATCATTTCATTGACTGCAGGATGATTGGGGTAAAATTAGTCAGACCTAATGTGGAAGTCACTAGAGATATTTGTTTATCTTTCTGGCATTACAGTGCCTGTATTCAAAACACTTCCACTCTCAGAGCATGCCTACTGTCAGAACCTATCGACAATGCTCTTAATCACTAAATTCTCTGTGTTTCCATGCATTTCTCTCTCCCTGGTATTTTTAATATAGCTTGTTTCTCATCCACAAAGCTGTCAATTTTCTGAAATGCTTCTCTCACTCTTTCCTTCTTATGCACATCTACATTTCTGATAATACCTAAATAACTCAAATGAAAGGCTGAGCATCCTGTTTTAAAAGTATGAATATTCATTATTACCAGTCTGGTTTTGTACATTTGAAGCAGTTAAAAAAGTTGCTTTATTTGTGTGGAATGCTGTAGCAAGTTCTCATGGACAGCAAAAAACCCACCTCTGAGGTGGGCACCTCACATGCCTCTGAGGAGCCACTGACAAACTTACCTGAAGCCTTATTTTAGGCTGGGTTCCTGGACTCTTTGTTTGTCTTTATTAGATTCAATTCATTTTCCTTTCGCTGTTCTGGACTGATTTTTATACTATCACTCTACCTATTTTTGTCTTTTACTCCCTGTCAAAAATACATGGTATTTAGAGTGAACTGATTTATAGATTAATTATAGCAGATTGGTCGAATAATAAATGAATTCTAGCAAATTGACACCTTTTATTTGTCTTTGCTGAAAATGTTTCTGGTTTATCAACAGCCTGAAAGAAACCTGAATATCTCTAAAAAGCAGGACAACAAATGTGTTAAAATCTAATGGTTCAATGCATCTTTTTTCCTCAGCAGGTCTGGGCACAGTAGGCTCTCTGAGGGGGTTTTATTTCTTTTCTTTTGCTTTCTTTTCACCCAAGAGGGAAAAACTACTGCTTGGCATCCCCTTCAGAGGACATTATCCAAACCTGCAGGTGTTAATTCGCTGTCCATCCCTGCCAATGTCTCTGTTGGTCTCTGTTTCTAGACCTCCATAAACCCACAAACCAACACTCTTTGAGCAGAGCCTCTGCATCCTGCAAGAAAATTTGTTCTTTGTCATTTACTGCCCATGAAATCATTTTGGGTGGTCTCCATGATATGAAATCACCCCTCTTTTCAATATCAGGATTCCAAAATTCAGGCTAATGTGTTTTTCCCTATTTATTTCTCTGCTCTCTGGAGAACTCCAAGAAGGGGAAAAAATAATCACCCTGATTTTGTAAAAGTTTACATCTTGGCTTAATCTGTTTGCTAAGGACATGTGGATAGTGTTCAAGTTCCTGTAATATTTCAGAAGATAATTTCATGTGGAGAATAGAGGCTGGACATAGATCAAATGCTGGAGAATCAAAGATTGTCTTCCTAAGTAACTTAATGGAATAATTTAAAGTTGAATCCTGAAGGTGCTGGCATCAGTTTCAAGTATTCACCACTGTTTGGGATTTGGTCCGTAGAGAGAGAATAAATGGAGTGTAGATAAGCAGAGTTATTTTTAAGAGCTATCTCCCAGTGTCATCTGTCCTTTACAGAATTGAACAGGCTAAATGACAGTGTCAAGAACAGCTTTTTGTTCTCTAAACTAGGAGAAACTCCTTAGATTATTAGCAAACATTAGTGAACAAATCTTTTCCTCAGATTTCACAATCTCTTTACAAAATCTGTGAGAAAAGCTACAAAATTGTTTTAAGTTAATGTCCCTAGGCACACCTGTGAAAGCACCCCTTGATTGTTTAATACAAATGTTTTTGAAAAGCTTGATAATTATATTCTCATTAACTTGTCTTCAGAAGAGGTCCATATATCTGATTCTTCTTTCCTTCCCTAAAATTTTGAACTTTGCTCTTCAAAGTTGATTTCTTTGCCCAAAAAATCTCAATTTCCTTGAAAAATTATTTCTGAGTTTCTTCTCTCTCTGGGTGTCTATGCTGAAGACTGAAATATTCTAGCTTTTCTTAGAGCTTTCATCTCCTGTATACAATTTTTTAACATGAATTCAGCTGCAACAAATAAACCACAAAAAAATTATTAAAGAAATAATACTGACAATTAAATTCTTCATCCTTTAGCCTTCAGGATCAATGCTGCAAGGAGAGTTTTAAGGACTGTATAGAGGTCATGGGGAGAAGGCAATACTATTTATTAGCAGGGGGATGGGTTGATTTCTTTGTTATATGATAATAAACTTGGGGAAGAACATTTAAGTTCCTTCCCTTGTTGAGTCAGGGGAAGTTTAGGTTAAGTATCAGGAAAAGTTTTTTCATCCAAAGGGTGGTTGGGCACTGAAACAGGCTCTCCAGGGAGCACTGGTCTGAATTCAATAAGCATTTAGACAATGCTCTCAGGCACATGGTGTGATTACTGGGGTGTCAAGTGCAGGAGCAGGAGTTGGACTCAATGATCCTGATGGGTCCCTTCCAACTCAGCTTATTCTGTGATTCTGTGATTCTGTGAAAAATCAGAATGAGATTTTGTGAAAAAGGTAGTGTTCTGTAATACACAGGTTAGGCTGAATTCTAAAGCGAAGCCTTACAATAGTGGAAAAGTGAGTATATTCCTAGTAAATATTTTGTAACCTATTTTGTTTTGTTTTCATTTGTGGTATTGTAATTAAAAAGGTTGGGTAAATCTATGTTGTACTTTCCTTCACTGTATAAAATGTGGATTCCAAAACATTATATAAATAGGAGTCAGTGCTACTGATATATTTTTGTCTTTTAAAAAAATAAGCATATAAATAAATGAATAAAAAATATAGTAGCAAGGAGAATTGTTAATTATGTGATGTCAGTGCTTATGCATTGATCTAGTGCATGCTCCACCATGTTCTGTACATCTTCAGTGATGCAATAGTTCAAACTTTTACACGTAACTTTTACATGTAGCAGAGTTGTACTACAAATCTGAGAAATAATAACAGCTACATAGCAAATCATGTGATAAACATACAAGGCTACTTAAAAATCAGATATTCTTGGGTAGCTTTAAGTGAATAAACAAAATACTCTAATTGCCACACTTGGACTTTTTATGGTATGAGCAGATTTCTATTATTGCTGCACACAGAAATCTGCATGCACAGGAAGGAGGTTGTTCTAAGTCCTTGGACAGTTCATGCTGCCTGCTGTTGATGGTCTTTTACACATCAGCCTAACACCATGTTTAAAATTTATTTGGTAAGCTATCCACTATCGAAATACCTGGACTTGGTGCACACAATGGGACCCAATACTCCTTTCTCCAGAATTAATTCTACAAGATCTCCTGAGTAAGACGTCAGGCTCTATATAGTGATTAATAAAGTCATTACTTATTACTGAGAAGCCATTGCTCATTACAGAAGACATTGCAATGCACTGAGTAATTGTGGACCCTGGCAAAACCTTAAAATTATTCATATGGTTCAAAGCTATAATAATTATAACACTTGGCAATGATGCAGCTCTTCACATCCCCAAAGTGATGAACGAAGATGAAGTAATTACTCCTTCCAACACACATGCAAAGATGATGAGGAGTGAAGGGCCATCAGTGTGGAGGAAAACTGAAAGATCTCCCTAACAGATATCTTCCTGTAGGGACATCCTGAGCTAGAAGAATGACATTCCTTATGCAGAGGGATGAGGACAGTGACTGAAGATGTGTGGGAACCTTCTTTTGCACCCCAGACCCATTCTGTATCAGTGTGCACTAGTACCTGGGACAGAATTACAAGACATAGTATCTTTTCTTAATAATTTCTGGAAAGCCAGAGAGCAGCAAGCTCAGGTGGCAACTGTTCTTCACACAGTCCCTGTTCTCCTTCTCTTTTCCCAGGAATTGGACTCAAGAGAATAAGACTGTCCCTCTTCCATGAGATAAAAATACAACCACAAGTGCAATTAAACCTCATCAGAGGTGTCTAGTGACAAAACCTAAACAATGTGCAGCTCACCCCATCATGATCACTGGGGAAGAGGAGCAAAGGCACTGAAGTGACTTCTCCAAGACTTTTCAGGTCAACTATAGCCAAACCTAGCCAAGAAGAAAACATTGTACTTGCTAAATTGCACTGAAATTTATTCTCTTGCATTGGGTCAAACTCACCCCAGCAGATCTCTGTTTGACTACCTGTAGAACAGAAACCTGGATTGTAATGGTATTTTCAATTGATCTCTGAAAATTAGATTTGAAAAACCCCTCCTTCGGTCTTTTCTCCACTCCTCAATGCCCAAAAGAGAAAAAAAAAAAAAAAAGACCCATGAGAAAAAAATCCCAAACCAAACCAAAACACATCAATTGAAAGTAGAAGACATATTTATTCTACAGTTGTAAAAATGTGTTGTACAAAACCCAAGGCTGTTAGCCTTTTGTTCCTGTAGCATCATGCCAACACATATTAGAAAGATTTTGTTTTTCTAATATGCCCTGCATTACACCTGAGAATGGTAATAACTCTAGCAGTTGATATATGAAGAAACAGAAATTCCCATGAGTATGATCCACCTTGCAGTTCTAGATATGCAAACCACTCATTCATTATGTAAAAATGCTTCCTTCCTTTATAGTTGTTTTTTATTGTTAATAAACTGTCAGAACTTTCATTCTAAATACTGATTAACAGAGGTATGCAGCAAAAAATCTTCAAAAGACTTTTTATGAAAAGAGAAAAGAGAAGAATTTGAGAAAGATTAAATGGATTTAAATGCACTAAGGCAAGCTGTGTATATGGGTGTCAGCGTAGCATTACTATTTCGGCATATATAAAGGTAAAATACACTCAAGCTGCACATGTTTTAAATCTGTAGTTTATACCAAAGGCTACAAGGATACTGGCAGATTTTTTTGTCACTGAGAAAGCTGTAAAAAGTTTAAGCTTGATTTTCTCCTTCCTTTCCTTAAGGTAAGTCAGTGGTACTACCACTGATGTCAGTGATGTTACATTGGTGTAAAATTGTGGTGAGAGAGAGGTGAATAAGCATCCTAAGTTACTGTTTCATGCCATTTTTCTTTCTAGAGTTTAGTCCTATAGTCCTCCAGAACAGCAACCAAAATCAGTGATACTGTGCCTGTCTAAAGGTTACTCACGACTGAAAATAAAATATAGTTTTCTTCTTTTTCTTTTTAAAACTGTATATGAAAGCCTGCAAGCCTGTTTGCTCCCTTGTTCTTCCCACAATATTTTCCAATATCACAAACACAGGTTTTGTTCCATGCTGTGGTCAACCTGGAGTGCACCATCACAAGGACTGCAGTGGAAGCGGGAACTTTTGCATTCAGATTCCCTTCTTGTTTTTATGCCAATTCAATTAAAAAACTACAAAACAGCTGGACTAAAATCCATGCATTGCTGGCCCCCATTGCTGAGCAATTAAGGATGAATTAAGTTTGACATTCACTCTCTAATCATAGCTGTTGAAGGCATGCTTCCAGTAATTATTTATTTACCCTAGGAGATAAAAAAAAAAAAATAACAGCAGGAACTATAAGGCCAGGCACTGTTTCAATTTTGATTCCTCTTGCGTAAAACAGATAAGACTGACTCACCTGATATTATGGTTTCATTTTGAAGATGAAATGGAAACTGCTGTATATTTATGGGGACTGGTGATGCATATTTCAGAGGTGCTCAGAGGTGTATCAAGGTGGGTTACTCAGCCAAGCCAAAATGTGTGCAGAAGGGTCAGGTTTATCATGGTTACCTCTAAGTACCCAGGGTGGAGGGTTGAGTTTCTGACTTTCAGAGCATCCTTGCTCAGAGAAGACACTGAAGCATTTCCCACCAGATACTTTATCCTGCCGCAATATGGACAATTAAATTGTACTCATAGGCCCCCACTGTTTTTCCCTGGAAGATGCCTCAGGCAGCATCTCCCTTTCTTTCTGCTGTGTCAACAAGGCCACCATCCACTGTTCAGGAACAAGGATGAAAAGTTCGGTTTTAAAGTCCTTCCTGTATGTTAAATGTGCACCTCCTCTAGATATTTCCCCTGAGCAGCAATGATAACAGTGTTAAAATCAGGTCAGATCAATGTCATCAGGATATTAACAAATTATTTATCTTTTCATTTTAAAAAAAGACAATGAAGGTGGGCTTAACACAGAGGGAGGTGCTATATCCTATAATTACCCAGCAATAATATATGGTACTACTACAGATGTACCTTCACAGGATTTCTTTGATAAGTCATCTAGTTGTAGGGTAAGCATATTCTTTTAAAACTATCAGGCCTAGAATCCTTATAACGCATTAAAGATCACTTACCTTTTATGGTAGCTGTAAACATTTAATGACTGATGATTAAATGCACAGTGCACTTATTAAAACCTGAAAGAATTAATTAATTCAATTCGGCAGGAGATGTAAATTTAAAATTAGTTTTAATAATTCTGCATAAAATGTAACTCTTTTTAAAATAAGTGCATCTAATCATGAGAGACATTTTTTCCTATTTTTACATCTTAAGTTTTAATCCACTTTCGTGTTTCCCCTTCAAAATACTGGGCATTGATTTAAAGAAAAAAAAAATTGAAAATAGGTCAAATAAAAAAATATGCTCCTGGTGGGCCTTCCTTTAATGTCATAAAAGAAATGGTATAAATATTTGTTTGAAGAAATAACATTACCACAAATCAGGAAACTGATTGATTGATTAAAACAAGGCATTTTTGCTTTTTCTTCATTGTCTTTTTTTTTGTTGTTTCAATTTGGTTTTTTTAGTTTTAGTTTGCAGTAGATCTACAGGAATAGTTGATACCAGCAGTGAAAATAGTTTCTTCTCTCAGCATCTTCTCATCAGAGATTACAACATGATAAAAAACATACCGACTTGCCTCACACACCATCATGTGCTTCACATTATTCAAGGTTACCTGCAGTCTACCTAATGTGTAATTTCAGCAATGTAGTACTGTTAAAATCCAGGTGTTCAGGTTTATAGGTTGTATCTATAGTCCAAACCCATGGACAACCCAGTTTTCCTCATTATCATTTGTGAAGCACATGCATAGTTGTACTTGATGCAGTTTCAAGGATAGATATGCTGACTGCACATTCCATTTAATATGACTTTTACCTTAAATCTTACTGTGTATCACAATTCTGTTTCATTAATTTTCCTTTTCCATGTGGCTATCTTTTGTGCTCACATACGTTATATTTTGCCTGGGACACTGACCCCCTCCAAGGGCCAGCACACCTATGAGCTTCTGGATCAGAAGCATTTGTAACAAGAAAGCTTTAGATGTGATTATTTTATCTTCCACTGGCTTATTCCAAGACACTCACAAAAGCTGAGTACTAAGCTAAGAATAAGGAGAGGAAAGCTAATTATCTCCAGTAATTTAAACACATATACTAGCTTTGGCTCTTTATACTCTGTTTCCCAAGTGCTGAGTCCTCGATTAATGCTTGCCTATCTTCTCCCCTTAGTTTATGAAAAGGTATCAATTTCTCCAACTCTTCTTCCTTAAATGACATTTTAGATAGCAGAAAAATCAAAATAGCCTTATAAATAACATATTTAAGAGTGTGACTATTCCTTTCTCAAACTGCATCCCAGCTTAAACAGAAGCGAGTGGAGACACCTCCAGTGTGTGAATGAGAGGATGCATATTGTATATCAACATGAGGGTTTCTTATTTACATGTTGCTCATATTTATGCAAGTTAAAGACATTTACCACTGAGGCTGATGTCACCTTCCCCAGTAATCTCAAGCACTGGTCAAGGCTACAAACAGCAAGCTCAATCAAGCTCATAAAATGTTTTTCATGGAAAGCAAAAAGTGCTATAGCCTGGGAGAGCGAGGGGGGAAACTAATGCAATTCTCTTTGAAAAGATAGCTGACATTTTCAAAAAACAAGCACAGTACATTAGTTCATGTTATTTAATGGCTTCCATATTGTAGGAATATTTGCCAGAGATGAAAATGTTGCAGAGCCAATCAAACCGCGGTGCCACACAGCCTGCTGTGCTCGGAAGCCAGTGTTTAAAATAATGCTTATGTATTATTCATTACGAGTTGATGTTTATGCAAATTACAGAAGCATGTTCCCAATCTGGCCATCTGGGGTTAATAACAACAATAAAAACAATAGCAATAATAATGATAAAAAAATTACATACATAGCTGCTCCCTGATCAAACTAGCAAAATTTGAGTTGTCCTCAGAATCTATATAATAAAAGCTAATTCTCCTTCATTAAATGCATTAAAAGAGTTCAAACCTTACCTGGTTAGCTTTGTAAGGCCCTCAGACTTTCTGGGTGAAAAATCTGGCTGTGTGGGCAACCAATAAAACTGAACTGAAAAGCTGATTAAGGGCACTTACTTAATGCAAAGCCACTCACTGAATATTCATATGATGCCTGTGTTTATGCAAATTAAAGGAAAGAAAGCCCAAGAAGATTGGTTGCCATAGCCCACAAACACTGTGTATGGCAGAAAAACAGAGAATAGTGACAAATAAATCTTGAAAAATCATAGCTGGAAAGGAGAACGAAGAGTATAATAAAATAATAAAAGTCTTATGATGAATTAAAGGTTTCAAAAGCTTTATTTAATCATGCAATTTTAACCTTGTCAGATATTTTTATACAATGTACAAATCTGCAATTATCACCATCCTACAAGATGGTATAACTGATGTTCGTCAACTATATTTATTCTGTAACTGTGTAAGCACAGTCCTTAAGCATATCAAGGAGGTGAAAAATAATTACAACAAAAATTATGGTGTGATGCATTAAGAACAAAACCAATGGGCTTGTGTCACACTTTATTTAGTCTTCCAGGTGAGGCTTTCTTCTCCAGGAAAACGATAGTGGAAAGTAGAGTGTGCCAGTGGGAGTCTGATAGAAAGTTCCTTGGTATCTTAGGTTTGTTGTGTAGCTGCTTCATTCCAGATGTAGGCTGATATGTGATAGAGCTAATATTACTGTTGCAGTGGGCTTGTTCCCAGCCTAAAATAATTTTTAAAAGACCATGGGTTTTTATACTTAAAAATCAAAATGCGTGTGAAATTTATATGAAATGCTATTTCTCTAATCAGGTTCAAATATATCAGTCCAAAGTCCTTAATATGGTAATCACCAAACCTGATAGTGCTTTTTTATGTGAGATATTTCAAAATCAGAATGATACAGCATATCAGCATTGCCATTTTCTCGATAAGACAGAATATATATAAGTAGAAATACAACTTTTATGCAGTATATTTTAGTCTTTTCCATTTATTCCCATAAACAAATTACACTTTCAAGAGAGGTTCCCATTTGTAGATAACCATTTATTAACAGTGCCATTGTAATTCAAGGTTTAAGAAGTATCAGGTGAAACCATTTCACACACAACATTTGAATTACATTTGGCTCTTTTGTGTGAATTCCACTGATATCTATTGGCTGTTGTTAGCCAATTATTCTTCATCTGAAATAAAAGAACAACCACCAGGACAAAACCCAAATGCTGCTCTAGGGGTATGCATGAACAGGGATCACTGGTTTGTAGGAGGCTGATGGGCTCCCCTTCCTGATGAGTTGAGAACAAATGCACTCTCTCATTAAGTGGAATGATGGTGCCACAGCAATGAAGTGTGGTATACCCTTGGTTTCATGACTGTTGAGATTCCACTGCCAGTTTTGTGGTTTCGGAGACCAACCATCACATTCCACGTTTTCACTAGTCCTAGAGGGAACTGGGGATTTTGCCATACGAGCTTATGATTTCTCAGTTGATGCTCTTGCTTGTTGTGGGCTTTACTGTCTGCGAGGTACTAGCAGGTATGTTCTCACAGAATCACAGACTCACAGAATGGATCTGGTTGGAAGGGACCATGGTGAGTCATCTGGTCCAACCTTCTGCTCAAGTAGAGTCATCCTAGATCACATTGCAGAGGATTGCATCCTGGCAGTTCTTGAATATCTTCACTGAGGGAAACTCCACAGCCTCTCTAGGCAATCTTTTCCTGTGTGTGGTCACTTGCAGAAAAGAAGTTTGTCCTCATGTTCAGGTGAAACTTCCTGTGCATTAGTTTCTGGCCATTGCCTCTTGTCCTAGGTGTTGGCAACACTGAGAAGAGTCTGGCTCCATCCTCTTGGCACCACCCCTTCATATACATCGTTGAGGGGTTTTTGGTACCTGAACAAGGGCAAAGAGACTTTTGGCCATGGGATACCAAAGAATCCTGTGAGTGGCAGAAGGTACAAAGCAGAGGATCCCACATGCATGATCAGGCTGCTCAGAGAAGGCAAAGGAACCAAGGTGACCTCCTTGGAAGGAAATGATAATAAATATCCAGCAGGACATTAATCAACTGTGAATATAACTACATATATTTAAAAACCCCAAGCTAATAGGGACAACAAGCATACACTGGTTTCCTTTACATCACCCACAGAACAAAATTTATGCAACACAAGGATTTTTCTGTTTTTAAGGTACTGAGAGTCCTACAACAGGACTCAAGTGCTCCCAAGTTTTTCCACTTCTTCAATCACATAAGTGTAAAAAATTCTTTTCTTCAGAGAAGAAATACTAATTTTCCCAGGCTGGACACAGCACCAGCTGTGACATCATAAATATTCAGCCACTGACTGAGGTGGATGTGCATGTGAACATTGATGCAACGATTTAGCAAAACAGCATCTCATTCATACGATGCATGGGCATGTGAACAACCAGGCTTATTTACAAAGAAGAAATAAGAGCAGAATATGAAGAAATTGTGAGGGGCCTTAATCAACTTTATTTTCTTCATGTTGACCGCAGTGAACATTACTCCTGGGTGCCAGCAGAAAGGTTCCCACTGGATTAAGTTGTGGGTGAAGAAGGTTGAGATGCTGATGGCTTTTCAAAGAGTCTTTAGTCTAATTCTCATGTACTTACATGCATTTAATTCTAGTACTGGGTACAGTGTGATTCAGAATGTGATAGGAAGCTAGCTGGGGTTTTTTCCCTTTTTTTTTTTTTAAGGTAATTTAAATGCAAGTGGAAGCTGACAAAATTCTACCTTTTCAACTCTACCATTATCAAAGATGTATGTATATGACCTAGGTCTGTGAACTGATATTTCTTCACTGTAGTCCTGTCAATCCTTCACCTTTCAAGCACACTAAACCAACAAAGTAAATTATTTTAAAGAATAAAGAAGCAGAGAAAGCCTGATCCATAAATTGGCTTCTTTGTTCTGCCAATTGACACTTAAGTCATCTCTAAGTGCCTGGAAAAAAAAAAGGCATTTCTATTGTGAAGCTGATGAACAACTAGGCAATTTCAATTCATTGGATGGCAAAGTGGAAAATACACAGTAATAATGTTTCTCATTTTCCTCTCCCCCATTTATTTATTTTTTTTCTGCAGCAAATACCATTAAGCGAAACGGCAAGGGAACTTCACTCTATAACCTCTGGATTAGCGGCAATGCTGGACATTTAACTACTTTTAAGAAACTCACATATGGAAAGGACTATCCCACCACTGTTTCACAGTCATTTAGGTAAAGAGAGGACAGTTGTACTGCCTTTCCAGCACAATTGTCTCCTACAGAGACTACATGGACCTGTTTAGACTTGAGCTTTCACTGTTTTCAAAGCTGAATGACAAAAAGACATGCAGAAGAAAACACTTTATTAAGCTCATCCACATGCTCTGTATCTCCTTCTTTGGCTTCTCAAAGAAATTTTTTTCACATTTGAATCAAGGTGACAAAAAATATATCATTCTTTTATGTGCAGTATATAATAGAACAAAATCATAAACCTGTTTAGAATAATTTTTCAGATAGTGATGTTCCCTGAAGTGTGGAGCCATTCAGAAAAAGCAACCAGAAAACAGCACACTTATTATATAATTCTTGTTGTTTCTCTATTGGGTTGTTCCAATAGATAACTCTTACAATGAGAATATGTTTCCCATTTTGCCAAGGGAGGTGACCTGAGAAGAGTTGTACCTCTCTCTCTCTCTCTCTAACAGACAAATGACAACAAGGAGAAGGTTTGTAACAAGTCACTTGACAGCAGATCACAGCCAACAACTCCCAGGTACTGTTTGCACCATGAACAGGCTATAAGAGGAGTCCACAGATGATGTTGGTGACAAAGGGCATAATGGATGCCTTGACTGACATAAGAAGACAGCTCCTGGTCCCTCAAGGAAACTTTTGGGGAGGGCAGCATGTTGGCCAGAAGAAACAAAGCCAATTGGCTGCTTAAATAATGGTGTGGTTAATGCATCACACCTTGCTGGCTTAATATGGATACACTATAAGAGCTGAAATATGACATTTTCAAGCCTAGCAACTATACTTAAAAAAAAAATCGTAACAAAATAAGAAATGGACTGTCTAATGCCTACCGATTCATGTCCCTTTGATGACAGTACAATGGACACAAACCATCAAACCAATTTTTATGCCTCAAGCAGATGAAGAAAAGTAACACCTCAAGAGACCAAAGGTGGTGTCTGTAGGAAGAGGTGTGCAGTAAGAGCAGGTTAGCTAAATGTTGTTTAAATAGATTATCCTTGACCAGGGTTTGAAACTCTAGAAACCACAGACCTATTAAATAGCTGTGAAGGTCTCAAACTCTGGTGCTCAGTCATCATTGCCCTCAATCCCATGGAACAAATTTAGTATATATGTTACTTTCATTACTTCAGTGAAGAGAACAGATAAGTGCAACTTGCATGACCAAAATCAAAAAAAAATTATGTGAGAGGTGAACAAAGGGATCAGAGCCCTGTCAAGGTTTTTGTAGTCTGTGAACACTATGCACAGATTTAAATGCTGTCTGTAGGTGTGCTGGGTGCTTTGCACCCATAAAAAATGAAGTTAAACATAATAACCATGTGTCAGAGTTCAGTAGGTAAAAATAACAGCATATTAGTTAAAAGAGTGAATTCATTATAATGTCTAATTTGAGAACTATTTGAACACAAGGAGTTTGCAAAGTGCATTTAAATACTGTTGAGTTCTTATTTTCTGTGGGAAAAATTAGGAAAGAATAGAGGATGAAGGAGAGAGAATTTAAAACATGCAAAAAAGCCTTCAAAAGAAAAGAAAGTCTTTGTGCTATGTTATTTTCAAGTTTGTTCTTTCTCCTGTAAGTTATTCCATTCCCTGTATCTGTGCAGGACCTCTGCATATGTACAGAACAACCTTCATATTCAGACCCCAAATAGGCATGTAAATACACTGATGATCACTAGTATTTAAATTCCTAGAATTCCATAATTTCACTAAAAATCTGTGCAACCACTGTGCTGATTGAAAGGCAAACCGGTAGGAGAAATTAACCCAACTCAAAGAGATTATAAGTCAGAATTACAATTTAATGAAAATAATACAATAAATACGATTATGCAGACAATTGGTTTCAACCCACAACACCCAGATGTATAACTCAGCATCCTGGGGCACAAACAGAATGGTGTTCCATTGGCCGCCGGCCGAGCCCCACGCAGTCCCCCTGAGTCCGAAGTAAAAAAAGAGGAAAATCCTGTTGGTGAGACTGGGGCTTGCAGTCTAGTCGAAGGTGGTGGTTGCAGTCTGGTCAAGATTCTGGTCCTCCTCTGGATCCCACGAGTGGAGTCAGAAGTCCCCAGACCCCACGATTATACACACCCAGGTTCAGGCAGGAATGCTCAGCCCCTCCCCCAGGGTGGGGAGTTTCACAATGGGTGATTGTGAGTCCTGGGTATGAGGACAGGAACATCCTCCTATCTCACAGGCCTCTTAACACCCAGCTTATAGCCTGAGGGGTCAGGTGTGCTCTGGGCAGCTGCTGCAAATGGCCTGTCGTTAACAGTTTCTGGGGAATGGCAGAGAGGGTATAGAATACACAGTTTGGGTTACACCCACACAGTGATGAACTGGTCCCAGCTGCTATAACTATCCACTTCTGAAATTCTAAAGCTGAGGGGCAAAAATTGTAAATCAGATTGGAATCCTATTTCAGTTTATAACTGGAAAGGTACAAACAAATTTCAAATTCCCCAAACTTAAGTGAAAATACATCTTGTGTATTGTAGGACTGGCCCTGTAATGCAGCAACAGACACTAAAACATGACAAATGGTCATCTTTAAACTTTGTATAAACCTGATGCTCAAGATAGCTGACTTAATGATTACAGAAATATTCACAGGTAAAGCATGAACACCATGTATTATTTATGATCAGACTTAACTGCTGTAAAAATCTGGCAGAAAAATCTCTAAGTTTTTCAGCAGTTCTTGGGAAAGGGGCTTTTTTATTAATTTTCTTATATTGTATTCTGAAAATATCTATTATCACCAGAAAGAAGTGAAGCTAACTGCTAGTGTCTGAAAATTAGCAGTAAGAAATATTTTCAGACAATAATGTGTTTGTCAGAACTTTACTGAAAGACTACTGGAACACACTGCTTTTACAAGGACATGCTTTTAATTATCAACTTCATTTGTGTGATGTTTATATTATAGTATAAATCACAGTATAGCACTTACAAAAGTTAAAGTAGAAATAACCATCTGGAGCAAAATACTTTGAAACAAAAGGCTATTTTTATATTAAATAAAAACTTTACATTGTATATTAGTACTTTATAATTTTTTTAGGGCTACCAATATTTTTTGAGGTGTTAAACATTTTTTAGTAAGTCTGTCATTCCAAATTTTCTTTCTCATCAGTGATAAGAGAAAAATGCCAGAAATCTCTGTAGGGTTGGAGATCATTTGCAAGGGAAAAGGAGGCCTCATAAAATAGCCTAAAAGCCACAGAGCTGTTGTGCTAGGATACCACAATAAAGAGGAAGATGGAGGAATTTCTCTCCTCTCCTGCCCAGAAGGCTTTCACTCATTTTTTCTGGGGACAAAGGATAACATGAAAGCAGATTTTTTTTTAATTATTAGAATTTCTGGAAGCTGATCAGATGAAGTGAGCTATAAAGGTGAGAAGATAAACAGCCTGGAGTCCTCACTTCTAGCCAGATCTTGCAGTTTTTGCAGCAGCAAAAAATCTTACAGAGTTTATCAGAAGTCTCCTGCTTTTTGGAGATTTTCAGTGGTGGTTCCTACCAAGAGATTGCTTATGAATTTCCACATCTATTTTTTTTCCTAATGGGAATCCAAGTTTCTATCCCTTTCGACTACAGAGAGAAGCTTGTAGATATGAAATCAGTGAAAACATGAAGACTCTGCATAAAGACTTCAAAACCAGAAGGCAAATAAAAATAACCCCAGATGACTACATATATTTTCCAGCCACTCCTGTGATTTTGGATGGCCTGGGGGCAGCAGTATAGCTCTTCCAGGCTAAGTCTGAACTCCATGCCTTAGCCCTGTTCTCATATGACTAATTCCATTTGTTCTTTTATCCAGGCTATGCATTTTCCCTCTGATTTCCAGCATTTAAAGATGTACTGCAATGAGGACAAAACTCAAAGGTGGAATTATGCTCTCTATGACACATTCATCATTGTATTACCCACACAATTAACAAAATAACTCACTTCAGGGGTAGCTCAAGTATACACTGTGGAGCTTGTGATATCAAAAATGAGAACATTCATAAAAATAATGTAAGTGCAAAAAGAGAGCCTCATTTTACATCCCCACATTATACTATGAGAAAACTCCAAAGGCTGAAAGGAGAAGTGGTGTGGCCAAAAGGGATCTCATACAGCAAGAGACACCAAAGCATTGGCACGAGTTTCTGCCAATTCTGCCAAAGGTACAAAATGATTGTGGAGATAAATTTCCTCTTCTTACTCACTGCACAGAGGGACAGAGTTCCTCAAGAGGAGCAAGAGCAAAAGAAGCACATATGTTATAGTTTTCAAGTGTGCTGAAAACTGGGCAGGAATCTTTTCTTCCCTTCCCCCTGCTTGCTGCTGTGAGGGGGGGTTAAATGGGCAATTAGCAACATAAAGAAACTGGCCAAGCCAGACATTCCAAAGTTGATGGCCCTTGGGTAAGTCTGTGAGGGGGAGGAGGGTCTTGTGTGTGTGTGGTTTTTTTTTTTTTCATTCTCTCTCTCCGGGAGAGGAAGGGGGTGAGGTTTTGGTTACGGGGAACAGAAGAAAAGTGTGGGTTGAAAACACAGCCCCGAAGTTTTTTTCTGTCTCTGCTCTCAACCTGATTACCTGGCTGCAGTTTTTCTTCTTGTGAACACCATTGAAAGAAGGGACAATTATACCAACCACCACAACAAACTGCGTGAGTTTTCTTGGGAACGAACCTTTGTTAATTTTTTTCCCTTCCCCCTTTCCCCCCCTCTCCCTTCCTCGGGAGTGGAGAACTCCATCCCTGGGCCTCTCCTGCAAACCCGGGGCCCTGCGCGGCGACCTCTGGAGATTCAACAGCGCCCCCTGCTGACCAGCACAGAGCACTGCAGGTTCTGCTCCACCAGTGATCCAACAGCGCCCCCTGCTGACTGTGGTTAGATTTGGGCCAAAAGCACAAACTGAACTGTTTTACTTTTTCTTTAAGGGAATTCCTTTTTTGGGTATAGGATTATTGTTTGGTGGGGTCTGTTGTTTTTTTTTCCCTCTGTGTTTTGTTGTTGTTGTTGTTTTGCCAGTACAAATAGATCTTTTAATAAAGGGCTGTTATTTTTCCTTTTCTCCACACTTTCTCAATTGGAGCCTCTTAATTTCAGAATTACAATTGCTTAGAGGGAGGAGTTTTTGTTTGGTCTTTTCCTCTTAACTCATCCTCCTCAGCAAAACACTTCTGTCTTATTAAACCTAGACAACGTAAAAACCAGATTACCTTTGGTTTTCTCATATTTGTGTCTATGACTCAGCCTATCTGAGGGAGGTCAGGAATCATTTCTATACAGCTGGATATTCAGGTTCATTCTGTTGGGTTCACACAACCTAGTCAATTCAGCAGTAGCTGATGGTGTTCTTCACCCTGCATAATCCAGTTAAAATTAACGATCTCTCTCCTGAAAGCAGTCATTCTCACTTTAAGATGTTATCTGATAAGAAGAAAGAGATTTTTACACTTGTCTTTCTGGTTCTTTATGAAAAAGAGTTTCCCTTCTATGATCAGTGAATCTTTTTATTGTTCATCCCACAAGAAAGTAAGATTTTTTAAAAACTAGTGCAATATTTGCAATGTTCCATGAACAAACAGTATATTGGCCAGATATATATGCAAGTATATATTCTCAACATCAAAAAGCCACACTTCACTCTTCCTAAGCTGGATCTACACTGAAGGTGATAAAGAGGCAGATCTCCACAGTCCTGGCAAGCCCTAAGATGAGAGAGGAGGCTGGAAGCGTGGGTAGATGAGACCTCCAGCACAAACAACATGGGAATAAAAACTGAAACAAAATAATTGCCTTGGGCTGCTGAAATGGAGCCATGTCATGGAGGACTTCATGGGGTTCAGGAAATGCTGAGTGTCTGAGGCAATCTTCTTGGTCAGGTTCAGCAGCGGAAAGCTCAGCAAAACCAAGGCCACCCAGCTGAGTACACTGGTGTCCAGACATCAAGCCATAAATGCCTATTTATTTTATAACAGTACTATTATTAGTTGTACTATGGTAACAGAGGTGGTCACAGTGACAGACTTAGGCTTTGTGCAGAACAATAAACAACCAAAAATCCCCATAAAAATATCTGCTTCAAAAGGATGTACTGTAGATCAGTGCAAGTCCAGGATGCCACCAGAGCAGGGAAAAACATTTACCTATCATGATCATGTCTTCTGTAGATACCTCCATAGCCACCTCATGAGGCTATAACTTGTATTTTGGGCCCATCAACTCCTTCTTACAGAAGCAGTAGCTGGAAAGAAGATGCTGAGATGAACTGCCAGTGTTGGAAACAAACCTCTGGATTTTATTTTCCCTTTGCTGATTCCCCAATGACTGGTTATCCCATTCATGTCACCTCTTAGCCCGATGGGGAAACATGTCAGCTGACAAGTCTGCCTCTCCTCATCTTTTATGTTCCCACATATTTTAACAACCATCTGCTACCACTTCTGACCTTGCACTATTTCCTGAGTTTTACCTGAAGAAGTTTTGCCCTGTTACCTTCACATGTCTACATTTGTATATTACTAGCACTGCTTGTGTTTTCCAGAATACTTACAAAATAATCTATGTTGTGAAACTCTTTGGTCTGCAGGATCCTCTTACCTTCTTGCATAACATGAAGCATAAGGAGAATGCTTGCTAAGAGGCCTGCTAAGAACTTCAAACACTATTGCAGTAGCTAAGCAATATAAGAGTCCATCTCTTTTTACTCCAAGTGGTGGGTTTTTTCCAGTCCTCATTCTCATTTTATAAAGTTAGACAGCGCCAGCACCAGTTTGGTTACTTTCTTGTAGTTTCAGCAATTAGCTCAATTGTATTACAATAACAAAAATAAATGAACAATTATAATGCAGCTCATGTGCTATAAGCAAGCTGCGAATTTAGAATGGCCAAAACCAAAATTTAAGTTGGACAGTTAAATATCTGAGCTTGAATCCTGCTCCTTCTGCATATCCTCACTAGTGCGAGTTGAGTGTTAAAATATTATGAGAAGATGAAGGAACACAGTATTGAACTAAATCAAGGTTGATTTTCAAAGTCAAACAAATATTTGTAGAACATTTTTCTACTCTTTGTTCATTTCTATTAGCTGGCTAGTGATCAGCTCCAATATTCTTTTATGTGTTGATTCTGATTCAGACCAGAGAAAAAGTCACCTCTATAGTTTTATATTATTTGTGTTATGGCTGGGGTGAGCACAGAAACTCAAAAACCTGTTTCAAACACCTTGACTTTTTGGAAGGCTTTCAAGCCCTTCACAGCAGAACTAGTTTTCTGCTTCCATTTCACATGGGTCACATTGCTCAGCATCCTCAGGTTTATGAGGCAGTAAAATATTGCTGCAAACCTCATCTTCTAATTTACCTTTTGACAATGTCATTCTTTTCCACAGCTCCCTGCTTTAGGTCCCCTTTATCAAATACTAGTTTTGCTCTCCACTTTCAAAGCCCTGCACAGACTTGGGAAGTTGGATCTCACTCTCAGTTCATGAAGCCTCTTCTCTGTGTACAATCAAACAAATTATTTTGCATTTTCTCCCATGCCACTCCTTGCAAAGAGCTTCCAACAGGATTTATGTCCCATCTTTCAGGGATGAGATGGTTGGGAGGAAGGGGACCCCAACTACTGGATGCCATTTAAAACAGTTGGAGATACCCTGACTGTAAGTGGTTCTCATTTGTTATATAAAGTGAATCAATGGCTTCCATAACTGGTTCATACTTTTAAGAAAAGGTCAACAGAGTCATTTGGAGGCATGTGGGGTTTCCAGAGTAGGAGATGCTGGAAGAGACCAAGGCTGTAAGGAAACCCTTTTGGATTTCCAAAACAGACAAGGCAGGTTCACCTTCTGCTTGTCCGTTAAAAAAGAAGGGAGACAGACACTCCCATAACTACATATGTTATAGCTGTTTGGCTCAGCAATGTTAGGATAAGATCCAAAGGAACTTTGGGACTGAGAGGCTCACATGTAATTTTTATTGCTCTTTAAGATTAGACAACTGATACCAGAGCCTTTGTGCACGCAGCTTAGCTTTGATGGCTATTTGACCAGCCAGCTTGATCCAGTGCTTCTGGAGAGCCCAGACACCCACACCTACAACCTGAAGGTACCTAACCACATTTGGCAGTCCAGCTCCAGGTTTAACCAGCTCAGTGGTAGTACTTGATGTTTGAGTCTTATATTTTACCACTTTTTACACACTGAAGAGTAGAATAATTACTGACAAGTAGTCAATTATTCCTTTTTTTACAGAGGCAGTATTGATTCTTCTGTCTCTTCTTCCATTGATGTCTTTTTTGTCTTTACTGGCTACAATTAAAAAGTCCAGTAAAGAGCCAAACTTTTCTATAGGAAAACAAAAGAAAATACTATTAAAGTAGAAGTGTAAAAAGAGGGGCAAATAAAAATGTAAGGATAATCACCTTGAACTACTTTAACCTATTTTAAATGGTAATAAATAAGGCTATTCATGTGTATTCCCCAAGGACTGTACTCTTCAATAATGATGGAATGTAGAATATAAACCAGTGCTGCCAATGTTAAATAATATTAAGTGCCTCAGGAGCTTCTTGCACTTAACTCTTGTAAGGTGTAAAGCATTTTTGGTAATCAAGTTCCTCAATAGTGTTTTCTATCAATATTTTTTTTAGAGTGAAGCTCATCTAAACATTTCAATAAATAAACTATATCAGTGCACATGTACATAGCAGTTTTAACCCAAAATCTTTTCCATGCAGAAGCTCTGCCTTTAGCACATACCTATTACCAACCTCAGCAAGTTGTCACATCAGTGTTAGTTTTCTCTCTCAAAATCCATCTGTTCTTTATTTGGTCCCCATTGGAAGACAAAGGCCTTTGCAGACAAAACTGCAGTTCACCTTTGTCCACTTTGTGGATGCTTGACACATGACAGAGCTGTTCTCAGACAGCTCACCTACATATAGTCTCATGGAACACTTTCCACAACTGCTTCTGAAGTGCTGACAGTACTCTGGTATAGAATCATAGAATCATAGAATCA
>VZRE01001917.1:1307-6307 GCA_013396775.1 Cephalopterus ornatus
CCGGGTGGTGAAGGTGTCTCTTTGTGTCCCTTATCCCTCCCTCTTTATCCCCCGCTTCGTCCTTCCCACCCAGCCGCAGAGAAATCCCTGCTGAGGGACTCGTCCCCCGCCTCGGGCACCGACCGGGACTCCCCGGAGCCGCTGCTGAAGGCGGAGGGGGAGCAGAAGGAGCTGGACTCCAAGAGCCCCGACGAGATCGTCCTGGAGGAGAGCGACTCCGAGGAGGCGAAGAAGGAGGGAGGCGCGGAGGACTGGAAGAAGCGGGAGGAGAGCCCGGAGAAGAAGCCGTGCCGCAAGAAGAAGACGCGCACGGTGTTCAGCCGCAGCCAGGTCTTCCAGCTGGAGTCCACCTTCGACATGAAGCGCTACCTGAGCAGCTCGGAGCGGGCCGGCCTGGCCGCCTCCCTCCACCTGACAGAGACCCAGGTGAAGATCTGGTTCCAGAACCGCCGCAACAAGTGGAAGCGGCAGCTGGCGGCCGAGCTGGAGGCGGCCAACCTCAGCCACGCGGCCGCGCAGCGCATCGTCCGCGTCCCCATCCTGTACCACGAGAACTCGGGCGCGGAGGGGGGCGCGGGGGGCGGCGGAGCCCCCGGCACCCAGCCCCTGCTCACCTTCCCTCACCCCGTCTACTATTCCCACCCCGTGGTCACCTCCGTGCCGCTCCTGCGGCCCGTCTGAGCCCGGCCGCCGCTGCGCGGAGGGGCGCGGAGAGGCGCGCAAGGCACCCGCCCGCTTGTAAGTACTCCAGCCCCTCGTGCGACCCACCCGGCCGGCGTCTGCGGAGCACGGGTTTTGGGTGGAGAGAGGTGCAGGGGTGGGGGGACCCCTCGGCGTGTGGTGTTAGGAGGAAAGTCACGAAAATCTAGGGGAAAAAAAAAAAAAATCGGGGGAGGGAAAGGAAAATGAGGAAAACGAAAGCGGGAACTTGTAGAGAACCCTGGAGCTGTCACACCTTTTTGTAAACGTGGATGAAAACCGCGATGGTCTCTGTGGCTTTTAGTTTTATTTTTGTAAAAAAAAAAAAAAAAAGAAAAAAAGAAAAAAGTGGGGAAAAAAAAAAGAAAAAAAAGGGGGGAAAGAAAGGATGATATAAATAATAAAAAAAAAGGAATGATCCCAGGCCACTCCTCGAGATTTGCCAAACGCTAACGGGAAGCTGAATTTCTGTTCCTTTCCGACCTCTCCTTCTGCCTCCAAATAATTGTTCAGGCTTCTGATCCTGTCGTGACTCAAACTTCACCGACCACGGCTTTTCATTTAAGCAGACCTTTGCCTCTTTGCTTGCCCACCTTTTGTACCTTTCTGTTTCTGTCATGGGACTTTTACGAGCAAGAAATACAGCCTCAAAGTGAATGGTTAAACACACCCGCACGCTTTGAGTGACCCTTATTTATTATCGTTTACTTAGACATTTTTAATTCTTGTTTATAATTCTTGTTTTCCTAGTTGTCGGGTTGTTTGGGGTTTTTTTTCCTTGTAAAGTTATTCCGGTATTTTGGGGAGAAAAAAATCTGTACCCTTTTGCTTTCTTTTGTAATACTAATTATTATTATTATTATTAATATTATTGTACTTTTGAACTGTGCAATATTGTACGATGATTCCTAAAGCACTGCTTTTATTTGAATGGTGAGGAAAGGGTTTTTAGCATTGTAAAACTGCATTCGTTCATGTTGTACAAACATAAAAAAGAATTAAAAGCGAAGGAAAGTGAGAAGAGAGGAGCAAGGCATGGGAATTAACATCAGCCCGGCTTATGCGAATAAATAAGGGAGATTCGGTGAGCTGGGCGCTTTAAGTGAAGGACAATCAACTTTAGGCTAATTTTAATTTATTTGATATGATGTACAGTTTTCTTCTTAAGTCCATTGAGTATGTGGATTTTAATAGGCAGAAATCAAGTGAGGAGTGGGCACCTCTAGTCTCTCTCTGTCTTAGTGTCTACTCACCTGTTGTCTGACAATTGTTTGCTGTCTTCCCAAGGGTTTGGGTTGGTTGCTTCCTTTTCTTTATTTTATTTTAAATTTTGTTTTCCCCTTTCCGTTGTATTCTCTGCCCTCTCGCTTTCTGTTAGGGATCGGTCCTATTTTTTACAACAGCCTATATTGTTATAAACTTAATGTTGTGGTGGAAAAAAAAATCAATAAAACCCGTTCCTTATCATTTTTTAAGTGTGGTTTTGGATGAGGGGGAAAAAAAAAGAGAAAATATAAGCAACGACAACAAATAACAATAAAAAGAAATAAACAAAAACTAACCCAAGGTTTTTCTGGGAGCGCTGCCGGCCCTGCTCGGGGTGCGGGGGCCAGGGCACGAAGCCGCCCCTGCCGGGAATCCTTGGAGCGGGTGTCCGGAGGCCTCTCCGATGGGAAGCGGATCGAGGGCGGGGGGGGGACCTTTCCCACCTCCAGCGACTCGGTAACCCCGAGCGAAGGGTCGCAGACTCCCAGGGAACCCCCCGGGACGGGGGCGGGCGAGGGGGGGGTCCCTTCCCACGGGAGGGCCTCCTCCTCTTCCCGGGGGCTTCCCCTGAACTTCTGGCCGCCCCTTCCTTTGCGCCCCACCCCGGTGCTGCCCTTCCCTTCTCATCCCTCCTCCCGGGGCTGCCGCAGGGTGTCCAACTCCCCCGGGCTGCGCCCTCTGCCCACGGCCGGAGCCGTCACGCGTGTTAATACCCCCGGCAGGGTTATTTGGAGATAGGATCGCTCTCCGCTTCCCGCAGATTGGCCTGAATCGACGTGTTGATAGCGCCGAGGGCAGGATTTCGGGCCAAAGAAATCAAAATAAAACTCAGCGCTGCGAAAAGATAATCCTGCGTTTTCTTTTCGTTTGGGATAAAAACCCTGGTAATGGGTCATAAATGAAAAATAAACAGAGTTTCGGAGTCAAAATACGGTGCTGGCTGTGTCGCCTACAAACAGAGCGATGCCTTTGCTGTTTGCAGTACCAACTTTGGGACAAGTCGCTTGCAGTCCATTAAAAATATTGTTGTCATAGTAAATAGGTCTTTCCATTTTACAGCGCGGCAGCACGATGTTATCAAACGGCAAGGGGGAAAAAAAAAGCTCATTTATTTCTGCTCAGTGCCCAGAAAACGATTCCGGACCCTCCCGGCCCTTCCCCAGCCGAGGAAGGAGCCGTCGGACACCAGCGCGGCCCCGGTCCCGCAGCGCGGCCCTTGCGTGGGTGCGGGCAGCAGCGGGCGCCGGCCCTTCCCGCCCGTCCCGGCACCGCCAGGGCCATTTCCCAGGGGAATGATGATCTTGGTGGGGCTGATGGAGTTCGATAGGATTGTCCATTGGGTTTTGTTTTGTTTTGTTTTTTATTAAGGGAAAAAAAAGAAGGAAAAAAATCAAACCAGATTCCAGCTTTCCTGCCTCCCGCTGCCCTCGCACGCCGCGGCATCGACAGCAGACAGATGCTGTGAAACTGCTCGGTGAAGTTGGGCGGGGGGCCAAGGGCCTATGAGCCCGCTTCGCTGCCCCCCGAGCCGCCCCTCTCCCGCAGCCGGGATTTCTCCACACCCGGCCGGGAGGGATCCCTCGGAGGGGGATGCTCCTTTCTGTTCGCATCCGCAGCAAGCCGAGCCTGACGCTCAGGCTTTTCTCAAGCCTTCAAAAAGTCTCCCCAAACTCCATCCTATCCCTCAACACTTCAGCTAAACGGGAAGCGAGCTGCTTAATGTCTCTCTTCGAGGGAGATGCCCAGCGAGCGAGGGCTCCGCCGGCCCCGGCTCTTCCCGCTGCGCTGCGCCGCTCCCGGGAGGGGAGCGCCGGCCTGGAACCGGACAGGAGCGGGACAGGTTAACAAGGGCAACCCCCCTCCTCCCGCATCTTTGGCCCTGCCTAAAGTTTCTGGAGATTCCGAATCACTCTGGGCTGGAGTGAAAGCAATCGCTTTGAGTGGTGGAAAAAGAAACGATCTCTACAGAAACAAAAATTGTTTGGCAGTGAGTTGGGTGCGATTCAAAGAAAGTTGCTTCGTTCCTCTCGGCTGTTGGCAACTCCGCGGCCACTTCTGTTTACTGCTGCAAGCCCGCTCGGCAAATCTCTGCCTTTGTTTGCAATTCGAGAGATAACACGGTTCTTCTCGGCCACTGTTTTGAGCTTGGCTGAACAGAACTAGCTCGTCTGTTTGTGGTCGAAACACACATGTATTTCTTTTATTTGGTAGTAAATAGAGGTTTGCTGTGTATAGCAAACAGCGGGGGGGAAGATATAAACTTCCCAACCACCAGATTTCGGGATTCAGAGGAGTTTTGCCTCCCGGAGGGGTGAAGTAGGGACCGAGGGGCGCGGAGCCGTTCGGCCCCTCCAGCAGCCGCACGCTCCCGGCGAGCCAAGTTGGGAGGTTGGTATTTTTTTATCCTAATTATTATTGATAATTTTTATTTTTTTTATCCGAATATTTGCAAATTTTCTTTTACAGGTCGGTGGGAAATGTTTGATTCTGTTGTCAGTGCCTGCGACGAGCAGGACGGGCAGCAAAGGGTGGGGACACACGGAGCCGCTCTGAGGGAATAATCCCGCTTTAAAGCAGTGGTGGAAAACTCTGTGGTTTGGGGGTTCTTTTTTTTTTTTCCCCCCAAATATGCTGCAAGTGTCTCTGTAATAATCACTTTACTATATCGACTTGGCATAGTGTGCTAACGGAATGAGAAGACCATTAAGAGCATTAACAGATTGGTACAGCATAATGCTTCAGTTCATATTGATCGTAAAACGTCTGTAAAATATTGTTTCAAATGAATCTATTGTTCCTGCGCTCTTTCGGCGGTGTTGATGACCTTGGTTTGTTCTCGCACATCCAAATTATCTTCTCGCCGTTCCCATATGATTGGGAACCGGGCGGTGGGACCTTTCGCCGCCGTCCCCGCGGACCCTCACCTACCCTAAAGCGTGGTTTGAGGATTCGGAACCACCTCAAAAAAAAAAAGAAATAAATAAAAAAGGGTGTATGGGAGGAAGGGGCCCCTTGTGAGTGTGCCCTGCGTGCGG
>VZRE01001917.1:8807-12780 GCA_013396775.1 Cephalopterus ornatus
GAAAATGTCATTTTAAAACGTCTTGACATTTGTCTCTATTGATTTGTATATTTCCATCTCATTCTTTGCTTTCCCCGATTTGATTTTTTTTTTTTTTGAGGGGGCTTTGCTTCTGGAGAGAGAGAACTACCGCACCGGGGAGGGGGAGGAATCAACAGCTGGGGCCGGCAGAGACCCTCGCCCCACACCGCTCGGGCAACCTGGGGTTAAAAACTCTCTGCCATGGCCCCTGCCAAGGCCAAGGATATTGCACCTGGGCAAGGATGCGATAAAAACCACCCGGATTTCCGAGTCGGAACAGGGCTTCCCACTCGCTCCCCTTCGCGGGGTTCCTTCCCGGCAGTACGGGGGGCTGCAGCAGCCCGGACGTCTGCGGGCTCGGGGACAGCCCCCACCCACGGACACGGGTGTCCACAGGGAAAGGAGGACCCAGAGAGGGGGTTTATCCCTTTGGTGTCGCGGCAGCGGGGAAATGGAGGCGGAGCGGGCAGGAGGCTCTGCCCGGGGGCAGGGGGAGTGTGGAGTACGCATCTCGGGGTACCTGGTGGATGACCGGGCTGGTGCCTTCCCCGTTACCGGGGCTGCTTTCTGCGGCTTCCCGAGGCGGGAAGCAGGCACCGATCTCGTGCCGGGGATAGAGAGGCCCCAGCTCCCGGTTCCAGGCAGCCGTCGGGGCTCGGCCTCTGCCTGGCATCTCTGGGGAAAGGGGGTTCCAGGCTCCAAAAAACCGCGGGCCTGAGGAGTCCCTCGGGCTTCCAGCCGCGACTCCTGGCGTTCCCGGGAAGGTGGGGAACCCCAATGGCGTCCCTGCCCTCGGCTCCTTGCCTCACGTTCCCTTGGGGACAGGTGTGACAGCAAGGGCAGGAGCGGCGCTGAAAGAGATGCTGTCGCTGTAGTTTATCCCCCGCGAAGGGAAGAGCCCCTGACTCCTCGCAAAGTTTATTTGGAAATGCAGCGGGGGACGCCCCCTCCCTCCCTGCTCCCCACTGCTCCCGGACCGCGCGATGAAAACGCAGGAGGCATTTCGTGGGACGTTGGTTCCCGACTGCAGCGCACCGCAAACTCCAGGCTCTGGAAGGTTTCCCAGCGCTGCCGAGCAGGAAACACACCGTGACAGGCTTTTTTCCCTCCTCTAATGAGGAGAAGGGTGAAGATCCCCGGACACGCACAAGGTGTTTATCCCAAGACCCTCCACCTCCCGGGAGGCATAAGCCATTCAGTCCACGTCCCTCTCGCCCACTCGGGGTGGAGGGCAGGAGGGACGGCGGGCACCCAGCAGCCCTTCCTCGGGGGTGCGGGGTCAGTGTAGCCCCCGGGGACCGCGGTGAGGGCCCCGCCGGGGTTCCCCCCGGCCCCGGTGCCTCCCCCAGGCCCCATCATTCCCGTACCCCGCGGGGTTTCCAAACTTTCCGTGTCCGCCGCCGCCGTGATTGGCGCGGCGGAGGCCACCTCCATGCAAATGAAGCCCCGCCGCCCGGCGCCCGCAGATCAATAGGGACGCGGGGGAAGGAGCATGCATTCCGCCTGGGCCGGCGCGGGGACAGCCGCCCGCCGCACGCCCCGAGCGCCCCCCGAAACCAGCCCCCCGACGGCTCCCCGCGGGCTGCCGGGGCATCCCCACCCCGCGCCCCCTCTAAAGCGAGAGCTTCCCTCCTCTGCTTTCTTATGAACCCAGGATGAGCAGCAAAGAAGACCCGAGCAAGTGCTGTCCGGCGGCTGCTCCCATCTCCAGTTTCACCATCCAGTCCATCCTGGGCAGCGGCAGCGCCGAGCCCCCCCGGGAAGGCGGCGGCAGGGCGCCCGCCTGGCCCGCCCGCGCCAGGACCCTCTCCCTCTCCTCGGAGGACGAAGAGCCGGAGGAGAGCTGGAAGCACCGCGGCTGCTTCTGCCCCGAGGCTCAGGGCCCCGCCGAGGCGTGCCACAAGCACCAGCCCCTCAGCTTCACCTGTCTCGGTGAGTACCGGGACGGGACGGGACGGGATGGGACGGGGTGGACGGGACCCGCTGGGAAGGGCCGCGGAGGGTTCGGCCCCAGCCCGGCCCCCGAGGGAAGTGGGAGGGGGGCACATGTCGCACCCTCCCTGCTTTCGGGGCACAGAGGATTTGTGCCGTCCGTGGGTGATGCGGGAAAGAAGGAGCTCCAGGAAAAACTGAGCGGCTTTTTTTTTTTTTTTCTTTCCCACCACACCCGGGTTTGATTTCCCCGAGGGATGCGGTGAGATGGATAACGCTCGCTTTCTTAGATTCTGGTTATCTACAGCACTCGGGCAAAGGGAAGAACGATGTTTAATTTTTTTAGCATTAATTCTGAATAAACGGTGTGTGAAATGCGATGCTGTAAAGTAAAATCTGCCGGCTCGTGTCGGATAGGAAGGCTGGTATTCAGCTGTTTTCACTGAGGCACGCGCACCCACCTGTCCATCCATCCATCCATCCATCCATCCATGCATGCATGCATGTATGTAAGTGATGGAGGGACAGGGATAGCCCAGAAGGGGATGGCTTCTCGCGGTGCTGATTTTATCTTCCATGAGGAACAGAGGCGCCGGGTGCCTGCCCAGGGTGTCGCCTCGCTGCTCCCCCGCTCCGGTGCGGGGGGCTCTGCCGTCGGAGGTCCCGGTGCTGCCCACCGTGCGACCCCCGCGCTGTCGCTCTGTTGTTGCAGGCAGTGCCAAGGGGAGCGGAGCAGCGGCGGCGGCCAGCGCGGAGCGGGGGCCCTTCCTCTCGCCCCCGCAGCAGGACTGTAAGGACGAGAAGGAGAAGCCGCTGGGACCCTCCTCGCCCTCCTGCGGGGACCGGCAGCGCGACGGCGGGGACCGGCAGGCCGGCGCCGCCAAGAAGAAGACGCGCACGGTGTTCAGCCGCAGCCAGGTCTACCAGCTGGAGTCCACCTTCGACATGAAGCGCTACCTGAGCAGCTCGGAGCGGGCCTGCCTGGCCTCCAGCCTGCAGCTCACCGAGACCCAGGTGAAGACTTGGTTCCAGAACCGCAGGAACAAGTGGAAACGGCAGCTCTCGGCCGAGCTGGAGGCGGCCAACATGGCCCACGCCTCGGCGCAGACTCTGGTGGGGATGCCGCTGGTGTTCAGGGACAATTCCCTCCTGCGAGTGCCGGTGCCCCGGTCCATCGCCTTCCCCGCCCCTCTCTACTACCCCGGCAGCAACCTCTCGGCCTTACCGCTCTACAACCTCTACAACAAAATCGACTATTGAGCCTCCGCCTGCCCCGCGTCGCGCCCGCCCCGTCGGGACCGGCACCAGGACCAGGAGCGGGGCTGGAGCCGCTGCGGGGGCTCCGTGCGGGGTCTCGGGCCGCCCCCGGGACGGGGACACAGGAACCGAACTGATGGGGGAGGGACGGGCGAACCGAGAGCCCCCTCCCGCTATCCTGCCACTTGAAAAGAAAAAAAAAAAAAAAAAAAAATTAATTAAAAAAGGGTTATTTCAGATCTGTAAATATTTTTAAAGAAAGAAAGGAAGGAAACAACAACAACAAAAAAAATTAAACCTCGTTTTAAGCCTCGTTTGTAAAATTTTTTGCCACCTCGGTCGCGTGTCCCCCCGAAGGGGGGACCCCGGCACCATTCCCGCAGGCGGGCCGGGATGGATGCGCGGGGAAAGCGAAAACGACTTTAAACGCAGAGGGTTTTATTTTTTTTTTTTTTTTTTTTTCCCCCTGCATTGGGGCTCTTTATCTCGTTTTCTGCAGGGGAACCCCAGGCCCGTCCCCTCTGCCCGCGGCCCCTCGGTGCGCTGCTCTCGGCTGGGGGGCGAAGAGCGTTCCCGGAAAAGTTTGGGTGACGGGGCCCGCGTTGGCGTTTCGCGGGGTGTTTCGGGCGCCCACGACGGCTCCCCACGTCGGAGGGGGACGATCGGTCACTCACGGCCCAGTAAAACCGGCGGCCAAACCGGCTCCGGCACCGAGCGCGGGCAGGGTCACAGCGGCAGCGACGAGGGCAGCGGGAAAAATACA
>VZRE01001917.1:13587-45986 GCA_013396775.1 Cephalopterus ornatus
GTGCGGCCTCGTCCCTTCCCCGTTCCCAGGCCCTTCCCTCACTCTCTTCCCTCACTCTCCTCCCTTCCCGCCCGCAGCGTCTCCCGCATCCCGACGTGCTCCTCCCCGGCCGGACCCTGAGAGCCACCGACGCCCCGGCGCTGCTGTGACTGCCGAAGCCCTTTCCCGGCGCCGCGCGGAGCGGCGGGAGGAGCTCGTCCAACATGAAAACGGGACCCTTAAATTTAATGTTTTCCTAATAAAAGCGCGGGCTGGGCGTCCCGAGGCGCTCTCCTTTGTTCGGGCAGCTCCGCCCGGCTGAGGGACAGAGCTGTGCCGAGGGGGGGGCTGTAAAGGAGCAGATTTCTTTCCTGCTCGCTAAAAACGAGTTGTGTGTTCTGTTTTTTTTTTTTTTCCCCCAAAACCGACCCCTGTGTCTTTAAGTCAGAATCGCAGTTTCAACCTATAATGTGTTATTTAAGAGTTATTTCTTATGTGCCTCAACATTTTTAGGGGCACTTTGTTGTTGGAGGTTGGGCTTGACTCTGTGCTTTGGAAATCCTGGGTTGTGGAGCAGCTGTTTTTGTGCAAATCCAGAGCTCTTTGTGTGTTTTATTTCTTTAGCGCGTGTAAGAGGCAGGATATATTTAAATTCTGATGTTATGTACGTTGTTCTGGATTAAAAATACCTCTGGGAGATCCTTCCAGGTCTCTGATGTAACTAACTTTGCTTCCTGGGCTGATTAATAACTTGTGCCAGGCCTCAGGTAATACAATAACTCGTACCTCACATCCTCATGTTTGTTGTTTTGAGTCTTCTGGCACAAGGAGACAAGGCAATTACCATGGCCAGTTTAATTTTCCCAGTTATTCTGAATTCCTTTAGATTTTGTGTCTCTGTACATCCACCTAAAGCATCCACTGCTGCAGGTGCTGCTGAATTCCTTACAGTATTCCTATGGAAAGATGCGTGGCTAAATCTCAAGCCTCCCTTCTTCCAAGTATTCCCAAAGCAGAGCTGGAAGAAAGAAGAAGCTTTTCTCATATTAAAAATGTTTTTTTGCCCCCCTCACTTCACGTTCAGATGGCAGAAATAGCACTTTGTGTTGACGCAGTGGGTGGGATTTTTGTTTTTTGAAGGACGTCTCGCAGAGCACCTGCCAAAGCTCCCACTCAGGAAGTCTCTCCAGGTCGAGAATGTGTGCTGCTCACTTTGTTACACAACTTGACGATTGTTCCGTTACTGGCGAGCACTGAACTGGAATCACTGCGCCCTAAATTTGAACCTTGCCCTCGCTCATCTGCTCGTTCTCTCTTGATTTATGTTAAGAGTTGTATCTTACCTCTGCACTTGCACATCCAGGTTCAGGAGTGACAGTGTGACAGAAAATCCGAAATAATTTACTTCTCTGCCCCTCTAGCATAAGGGAAATGAGTTGTTCAGGTTTTGTGAAGCCTTAAAAAAAGTTTTGGTTGCTTTGTTGGTGTGCGTGTCACGGACGGTTTCTTTTAGAGTGTTTTTAAGGTTTGAACTGCTTTCCAGCTGGAATTTGCGGTGCATAGTCTCTGCTGTCCTTGGAATTTTTGTATATGCAAACAAAACTCTGAAGTGGGTGCTGCAGTTGCCTTCAGAGTCATTGATCTGTCACTGAATGGTTGATTTTTTTTTTTTTCTTCTAGTCACGTCACATTTACATGTTCTCTCTGCATCAGCACCCCGCAAAACACCACTTCCCTTTCTTACCTGCCTGAAAGAGGGGGGGAAAAGTATTTTATAGCACTTATGGAAACCTGAGGAATGGGAAGCTGCAGAGAGCCCAGAACTATGTAAAAAATGATAACAGTTGCAATTCTTGGAAGTATATGGCAGTCGTACCAAATGAGGAACAAATCCACACTTTCTGGAGGTTTCAAATGAGATTCCTTTGTGCTTGCATGTGTTTTTTAAAGTAACTTCTTGATGCTCACAGTAACTTACAGATATTTAATTTAAAAAACAGTCACACACACACAAGCAGAGTAAGGGAAATACATTTAGAAGTAACAATATATAGGCTTATAGATGATAATAACGATGATAATGTATTTGTACTGTTTATTTCATGTTATATTTGATAGTTAAAAGCTCTCTGTAGGGGAAGGAATTTACTGAGGTTTTGGACAGGGACTGGCATCTTGAATTTTGGAGTTTGTCAGAAGTCTGGGTGTTCTGAACTTGTCGTGTGTCAAAGCCAGTAAACTTTTGAGGCCTCCTTTGGGCTGCCTTTGCAGGTGTCTCAGTTTATCTCGCTGACTTGCTGGGCCTGTGCTCCTGTAATCACTCAGATTATGTCTGTGCCTTTATTGTCTGCAGATGACGGGATCAAACGAGTTCAAACTAAACCAAACTCCAGATGATGGTATTTCATCGGTGAAGTTCAGTCCAAATACATCTCAGTTTCTGCTTGTTTCCTCCTGGGACACGACTGTTCGGCTCTATGATGTCCCTGCCAACACCATGCGACTCAAATATCAGCATTCAGGAGCTGTCCTGGACTGTGCTTTTTATGTAAGTGTGGGAGGTTATTTTTAAGTATTATTTAACAGACATATAGTGCCTGAGGTACGAGAAATTGTCACTCCCTGAAATTATAAAGGGGAGGAAAATGCTACCTGAAATGTAGGCTAAAAAATAGAGTTTATTTGTGCCGGTTAACTCCTTATTTGATGAACATGATTCTAGTCCTAAGTGGAGGGATTGCCTGTGAAGGTGCAGGCACACAAGCAACTCACTCCTGGTACAAGTGGGAGGCAAAAGTAATTGAAGCTGGTTTGTGCCGTTTCTGGAATGCTGTGGTGAATTGTGTGTGTGTGTTCCTTACAAAGAGTGGTACTGGGATGATATAGCCAGGAATCCTTACCCACAATAAATGCCCAGAGCCAATTAGTATTTTCTTTTTAACCTTCCCACACTGGGTTGTACTGAAAACATGGCATTGTTCCAAGTGAGACATTTATCAGCTCCTTGGTTTCTGTATTTTTAATGCTCTGTGTTTGAAATGTGCTTCAGAGTGATTTCAGTTTGTTGGTACCACTTTTTTGTTTTGCCTTTTTTTGGTATAACATATGAAGTAGAAGGTTTCAATTATCATTTTTTTTTTTGCATTGCATTCTGACATGTCATTTAGTGATGTGATCTTGGTGTGTTACTGAATGTTTAAATTTTGGACTTGTGCTTTTTTTTACTGAACATTTTGCCATCCTGTACTGAGGATCAACACTCAGCTTCTCAAATGTTAAGAATAAATATTATGTGCTTTCCTCTTACAGAAACGGAAATGATTTGTTAGAGCCTCTAACTGCCTTTTTAATTTTTTTTTTTTTTTAGTTTTAAGCTTAAAAAAATTCATGTAGCTCAAAGCACTTAAACATTTGGCAAAGCTTCTGTCATCTGCCTGTTTAAATCTGGGCCAGATCTTAACCCTTGTGTCTCAATTCCCATCTTCCCAGAAGTCTTGAAACCGAGTTCTTTGCCATGAGCCTAGGAAAGGAAATGTGTGTAGCAGCCATGGAGAATTAATGCAATGTCCCAAGGGGAAATTTTATGTTTTATAGGATCCTACCCATGCCTGGAGTGGAGGGCTGGATCAGCAACTGAAAATGCACGATTTAAACACGGACCAAGGTGAGCAGATTGAGTAATGAATGGTCTCAACAGCTGGGCTAAGCTTCGGATTTATGTATTTACATGAACAGATTATGTTTAAAGTTCTTTAGGTGGGGAATATTTAAGTATCTGGAGAGTAACTGTTGGCCCTCACAAGTGCCAGCTAAAAGCATGGAAGAATCTGGCAGGTTGCCAGAAAGTTTGGTAGGTGCTTGTTGTAGGATGCCTTTGAATTGGATTTCTGATGATAATCCTGCTCTGCCACAGGCTGCAATGTCTCAGTTAGGGGGAATTAGCCCAGCTGAACTAAACCTGAGCACGTTATTTTTTGAAGGTTTGTGGTTTGGCTATATTTAGAATAGTGATCTTTCATGGCAGAGGGTATATAAAGCTTTTGCTTTGTCAAGCATGGCCTTGTACTACATTTTTTTCCTAACAAAACGTTGCTTGAAAATAACAGTTCCAGTGCCTTGTTGATGCAAAACCTGGAACAGGTTTGTCTCATTTTTTTGTGTGTGTTTGTGTGTGAGTTAAAGAGAAAAGCAAATCTCAGCCAGAGACAAACATAGTCACCAGAGCCAGCCAATAGCCAGGGCTTGACAAACAAGTGTGTGCAGTGATGTTACCAGAAAGCTCAAATAATTCTGCTTTAGATGACTTTCTGCAAGTGTTTTAGTAACGTATAATAATTTTACTCTCTTGTCATATTACTAATATATACAAGGTTAAGTTGTTTTTTTTTCTGTACTGGTGTATTTGCAAAGGTGGTGATACCATTTGGTACTGAACATCCCTGATACCTCTGAAGATCTCTCTGTAACTGCCTAAAATCCTTAACTGCCTTTCATAATCTCAGGAGACATAAATTCAAATTTAACAATCCCGCTCTTTGCCGAAGTTATGCTTCTGAAGGCTGAGCTATCCTTAAAGAGACTCCTGGCATAGAAATGTGCCCATGGAACATCAGAAAATGTTTGTACTGCAGTAGAGTCCTTTTTTATTCTGTATTTCACACGTTCTGAGTGTTTGTAGGGCCAGCAAAGTTACAGTATATTGTATTTCCTTACAGAAAACCTTGTTGGCGCCCATGATGCTCCCATCAGGTGTGTTGAGTATTGCCCAGAAGTGAATGTCATGGTGACTGGCAGCTGGGATCAAACGGTTAAACTGTGGGATCCCAGAACTCCTTGTAATGCAGGAACCTTCTCTCAACCTGAAAAGGTATGTGCTGGGGGCTGTGTTCCAGGGGACGTGTTAAATGATGCCTCCTGCGACTTTAAACGTTATGCAGGACACCGAAACTGAATTGAATCGCTGAAGTTACGTTTGATGGGTTTTAAGCTGTGAAACTTGCTTAATAAAGATTGGTATTCAAAATACATTGCGATTTTTAGGGGAAGGCTTTGACCAGGTTCTTATAATTTAAAATGAATTTGAAAGAAAATGTTACAAAACCGGCAGCTTGGCTTAATTGTAATATTCACTATTGATTTCCTTAAATGTTAGGATTTTAGATATGTCAGACCCTGGCAGTCATAGGGTCTGATTGTTTGGGAATGTGCACAGAGATACAGGAGGAGGCCATTTACGTTGCCTGAAATACTAATTTGGTTTTTCACTTGCGTTAAAAAATTGAACAGAATTTCTTGTGATTTACCTGTCTTTTACTGATGCCTAGTAAATTCTGACATTGTTCCAATACCAAAATCCTCTGTGCTAACGGGAGACTTAGAGAAATAAGGTAAAATGTTACACCTTCAGCTTTTTCTAATGGTCATGTGGTGTGTTAATCTTCATTCTGCTTACAGTGGTGTTACTGAGAGAATTAAACAACAGCAATTTCTGGTTTTTTCAGAGACTGCTAAACACAGGCTGGCTTGGATAATTTTGCATGTGGATATTTTTTTGCCTGTACCTTTTTAAAATTTCATTTAGCACTGTGACATCCCATTGTCAAGTCCTAATTATGAGCCATCATTACATTCCCTTTGCCCCTAAATGGCTCTTACTTTTGTTCCAGCGTAGCTGAATCTACTTCTGGCGAGACCTGTGTTCAGAATAAAGTAATTGCATTATTTCTAGTTTTGATTTATAGATGTATGTAGCATGTAAAGAACTGTGATGAATTGCTGACAGAATATCATGTAATGGACAGCCACAGTGAATCAAGCTGCTTATTGGTTCAGCAAGGTTCATTATGTCATTTTTTTAATGCTGCCTTTGATAAATGTGTACGCCTACTCAACTGCAGGACAACGGTTTCACTTGATTTATGGTTGTGTGGTGTAGAAAGAATACTCACTGTACAGGTGTGACATCAGTTTGTGGAGAAGATTTAAGATATTTAATGTTTTTATGCTTTTGTTTCCCTACGTGTATGCGAACACGTTATATATAAAGTTTATTAATATTTTTGGATACATTTTTACGTTAATAATGAAGAGATATTTGAAAAACTGTCTTGTTGAAGTGTGTAACTACTGTTGGCTCAAAGTTTTCTTACTCTTTTTAGGCATAATTGAGATCATCAGAAATTTTGGGCAACTCCTCTGTGAACATTTAAGACTTCTTTCATCCTAAGGTCTCAGTCTTAAGAGGGAAGTTCAGCAATCACATTTTAGACCAGGAATTCATGGTGAATAGATGAGGACTGGATAAAGGAAGCTTTTTTTTTATCTATGTGTATACACACACAAATGCACACCTGTCTGCTTTTTTTTTTATTAGAAATCAGCTCTTTGAAAACACACTGTCTGTAGGGATGAAGACCAGAGTTATATCTTGATATTTCAGTGCAGTCTTACCAGAACCAACAGCTTTGTTGGCCTTTATCAGAGGACCTGCAAGTGAAACGAGATGCTTGAGTGAAATGATACAAGCACATCTCAGAAGTACACTGATTCCTTCTGGCAGGATACCAGATCTCTTACACTTTTGATTCTTGATCTGAGGAATATACAATATCTGTTTCCTATGTATTTATCTGCATTAGATCACGTTGGAAAAAGCTCATTCCTATAGTTTGCTCTTGTGACAGCTGTAGGTACCTGGATTCCATCTTGCTTGTGTATCAACAACTTGGAATTCCTTTGATAGCACAGTGCTTTTGACTAAACCTCTTTCCTTTATCTTTTATTTAAAACATATTTTCAGATTAACTCTGTCCCAAGTAATAGTTGGAAACGACAATTCGTACGCTGAATATTTTAATGAGAAATTTGAGAAGCCAAAATTTAGAACCTCTGGACCAATTTTTAGAGTGGAGCTGAAATTCTAAGCTGTGGTCCTTTTCAATGTGTCAAGCATATTGCTTTCTTATATTTCACATGATATTATTAAAGTATACAAAGCACTGTTTTTTTAATGATTTCTTGGCAGTTTATTTCACTTTATTAACACGAAGCTCCACCTGAAGTATTCAGTTTAAAAAGAAAAAACACGTGGTTACCCGGTGGGGGAAAACACAGAGGAAAATGTGTGCTGTGGTATTGCAGGACTAACCTGCAGGATCTCGAGTTAACAGTAGGAATGCAAACTGTGCATGCCAAGCAGAGATGAGTTCCAATATCTGTGCTCTTCCCTATCTGCTTCTTTGGGTTGGTTTTCCATAAATTCAATAAATTTAATGCTTCAAGTAGTTTTTGAGCTCACAAACCAGCTGCACACCACTGCTGTTTCTCCCAGATTCGAGCCCTGAATTAAGGCTGAAGGGAGTTCTCTGGCTAAAACCTTCATTGTAACGTCACCTGCTCTGTTCTTGCTTGTTGCTGACAGTTTATTTTGTCCAAACAGCTGTGGGTATCTGGGTTAATAAGTGTTAAACACTGTAAATATTTTTTTTGAAGGTGTACACGCTGTCTGTGTCTGGGGACAGGCTGATCGTGGGGACGGCGGGTCGGAGGGTGCTGGTGTGGGATTTACGGAACATGGGATACGTTCAGCAGCGCAGGGAATCCAGCCTCAAGTACCAGACCCGCTGCATCAGAGCGTTTCCCAACAAACAGGTATGGCAACCTGCAGGAATTGTACTTCTGCTGAGTATTCCTCAGGGAAATGGTGGTTTATTTGTCAAGTTTTCTGCATCTTTCATTTAAAAGAAAAAAAAAAATCTGTGGTTTTTCGAAGTTTTGTAATTAAACTGGGAGAGGGGAGGTTTCTTGTTGCAGGTTAATTCTTTTTCATAGCACATCTTAGGAATATTTGCCACTGACTTACCGGTTTTGTCTCCTTTTAAAAAAATATATTTGACACATCACAGTGCTATCATGTAATTAAAAACCAAAAGATACACACAGACACCCTCCCTCCAAGCTGAAGAGAGAAAGCCCAAATTGGTGGTTCCTCAGCAGCCTTTTTTGCTTTGTAGACCTGGTTCTTCAACAGGGGCAGGATTAAAACTACGTGAATGTCGTTTATATCTTTTTCTTTCTTTTTTATCTCTGAGTCTGTGGCATGTACTCAAGAACCCCTGCTCCATTATCCAGGGGAATTGTACAATTTAGATGATCACACAGCTGTTCTGTGGAACTTAACGTGGTGTGTCTGTGGTATTTCTTTGTGAAGTAAAGCAAGAAGATTGGCTTTTTCTGCCAAACTAATTTGGAAGGGAATTTTCCCCGTGTACAAAGTGATAGTACAGGAATTGCAAGACCTAGTTACTTGTTCTTGAACTGGCATGAATGCTTTGTCCATTTTCAGTTCTAGTTATAGTAAAACAAGCTGATCTTCCAGATTGTATTGTATTATGGATTTTAAAAAACCATGCTATAGCTGGGTATCATTGCAATCCTATTTCTGAAAAGATCTATTACTGACTTAACTCAGAAGTGATAATAAAAGCATCTCAGGTTGCTCTGTGTCAGGACTGTAATTAACTGGATAAGTGAACACAACTTGTAATCAGATTTCACTGAAAATACTATTTCAGCTCGAGTGTTTAGTTGTTAGTCTAAAACTCTGAACTATTATTAATATAATTCTGAAACTAAATAGTCCTGTGAAAATCTCTCATATTTCAGGTATTTAGGCCCTGGGGGTTGTTGAGCAAATACAAGGGGTTCTTAACTCTTAACACTTTTTTCCCCAAGAACAAGCTTGTGTTTGGACCTGCAGAGGTAACTGCAAGTCTCACTGTCAGCTTAAAACTGTGTTGCAATGAGAATCTCTCTCTGGAGGTTTTTTTTCCTGCCTTACTACTTCCTTAGATTTTAGAGGGGTATGAGATAAAACTGTATTTCAGTCTTTTCTGCAGTTGAAAACTTCTAAAAGTGTATCTCCATTTTTTTTTTTTGTTTTTGTTTTTTTTTGGTAGGGTTATGTTTTAAGTTCTATTGAAGGCCGCGTCGCCGTGGAATATTTGGATCCAAGTCCAGAAATCCAGAAGAAGAAATATGCCTTCAAGTGTCACCGTTTGAAGGAAAACAACATTGAGCAGATTTACCCAGTTAATGCTATTTCTTTCCACAATGTCCACAACACCTTTGCTACAGGTAGCGCAGATACTCAATTTTTTGTAAAATCTTGCACCAGTTCCTTCAGTTTTGATGTAAACAGGTCAGCCTTTGCTTCATATGCCCTGACTTTTTAAGCATTTAAATTGTGTTTCTTGGTGTCTTTTGGAGCCTTTAAATAGTGTTTCTTGGTATGAGCAGGGTTTTAAAATTATTTGACGCAGTGAGATTTAACTGCTTTAGCAAGGATTTTGGGTTACGCTCATTGTGCTCTTTATTGAATGAATCAACCCTGTGTTTTTACTGACAAAGTAATTATGAGTAGTTCTCCCTTTTCCTTTTGTTTTCTGTGCTGTATCTCTTCAGGTTTTTTTTCCTCCCAGTTGTAATTTATACATGCTTTTTTTAAAAACTGGTTTTCAGGAGGTTCCGATGGCTTTGTGAATATCTGGGATCCGTTCAATAAGAAGAGGCTGTGCCAGTTCCATCGGTATCCCACCAGCATTGCATCCCTGGCCTTCAGCAATGATGGAACTACCCTGGCAATAGCTTCTTCCTACATGTACGAGATGGATGACATCGAGCACCCCGAAGATGGGATCTATATTCGCCAAGTGACAGACGCAGAAACAAAACCCAAGTGAGTGTGCTCCTCCTGGACTCGAGGCTTTCTGAGCATTCAGCCCAAGATTTATTAATTTTCTTAAATTCATGAATAGCATTATTGATGGCAGCAGATAGTGCAGCTTGACAGTAGGGCTGGGTTTGATTTTTATCTCGTTCGCCCAAGCTTTCAATATCCGTAGGTTGATAGACGTCTGATGGATAAAATTGTGCCTGGTTGTTTAGTAGGAGAAGGATGTCAAACCCTTATCCTCTTTCAATAGAGGCTATTATATGAAGCTGTGGAGTTATTGCAAGCTCATTGCTTCAAGAATTAAGTGAAGAATTCAAGAATAATTTATTTGAGTAAACGCTGCTGTGTTTGGATGTTTAAAACTTGGGATTAATGAAATCTTTCGCACTGAGCATGCACCCAGCTGTCACAGCGAGCAGGGAATTCAGATACTGCTCTGGGAAGGTTGTGTAAAATCAAGGGAAAGCTCTCTCAGTCTCTGTCTGTTGGAGTTTGCTGCAGCCCTCTGATAACACACTTCTCTGTCATTGTTGCTGTCAAAACGGGGCAAACTTATTGCTGGAGGTAAAGGATTCCTGTTAAACCTGCTTTGGCATGAACGTTGCATAGAAAAATTGCCATCACAGGCCAGAATTGTGCTGCTCTTAATGATGCCAGCACAGGAGCAGTTGGCTTTATTTTCAAATTCCGGTGGTTTGTCACTGCTAGTTTTTTTTCTCTTGTGGTACTCAAACTCTCTTACACCTTATCAGGTTGTCTCCATTATTTAAAAGAAGCTGTGTGAATAGACACACATAAACTATCAAAGTTCTTGAGTTTAAAACCTCAAGACCTTTCCCCTCACTCCCTCAAGTGACTTGTCTATTGCTTTGGAGCAGCCATTTTATACCTGGGGAGATGATCTATTTAATGGTCTGTGACTTCCACATCTCTCACTTGGAGATACTCGTTTTAAAATAATTTGGATACTCATGGAAAAATAAAGCCAGAACTGTTGTGGTATTTATTTCCTCAAGTGAAAAAAAAAATCCAAATATGATAATTCAAATTTATTTTTAAAACTAGATTGTACTTGTTACATACATTTATTATTTTTCTTTTAAGGTAGTAAAAGAATACTTGCTGCTATTGGTTTTGTAAGAGTAAGAGCTGCTTTCAGTTATTTTTGTACAGTGCTAGTAGTGGTTGCTAATTCTGTAGATGCTTCATTCTGCCTTATGAGGAGGTTAATCTACAATTAAACAATATTTCCTCTTGGCCCTCCATTATTTTCTGAAACAGATGGTTCATCATTTCCTGGGCTGTTAAACACAGCAAGGTTAAGGTTAGACTCTTGGGAATCAGCTAGTTTTGAATCTTATTAGGCTGTAGAAGGAAAACTAATAAGAATACTCCTTAATATCATTTTGTGACTGTAAACAATTATTTATTAGCAAACAATTGATCCCAGAAGGGCAAATTGTTTGAGTCAGTAATGAGCTGAGAAAAGACAGAGCATATCTGTGTATTTGGAAAATAATTGTAACGTAATTGCAATGCATTTAGACAGGCATCTTTTTGGACCTGTTTCTATCTTTAAATGAATTTCTGAAAACATTAACGAGGTTTATATGCTTTTCTGACAATTACAAGTTGCTTGTGCCAACCTTAGGGCACTAAGAAGGATGGGTATAGTTTAGTGTTACAGTAGAGTGAGTCATTGGTGGTTTATTCTAAAAATAAGTTATTTAGGACAGAAGACTGATAGTTGTTTCATAGTGATCTTTTTGCTTATTAATTTCGGTCAATTTGCATTTCTGTACAATGCATTCTTAAATGCATCAACATGGTGCCCTTTTACAGAAAGACTTGGCAAAAGCAGCTTTTTGATCATTACATTATTATATATTTATCTGGATACAAGTGAAAGCTGTATTTCTATAAATTTCTGCTTTTAAAGAATGTTGAATATTCTCCCTGCTTGTGATTCCTCTAAATATTGCTTCCTAAAATAGAGTTTATTTATTCCAGGTCTACTTAGACTCCTGGTGATACTTCTCGTCAGAGATGCCCACCCACTCCTAACAAGGCTAAACTAAAACAGCAGAAGTGAGAAGAACAATCTTTGTACTCATGTTGCTTTTTAACTAAGAAATATTTGTTTGTTTACTGTAGTTTGTCTCAATCTGTCATTCCTTGCCTGCTTATAATGTTAGTGAAACTGTTTTCTTTATCTGCTGTCTGGAGCTGGATTAGTTCCGTCCTGTAGATAACCTTTATAAAATCTTACCACTTTTTGTAGTATCTGATTATGAAAACTTTCACTGCTTTGATATTTGTTCAATAAATATACATAGGTTTTTGGAAAACAAATACTTTGTGTAACAGCCTTTACTGATTGTGAAACAAATACTGACACCAAAACCTTGAATTGCAGGACTTCTTGATTGCAAATTTTCAGAAAATTTCAGAACCTTTTGTCTTTTCCAATGAGATGAACTGGGAATTTCTTCATTCCCTGGGGACCTAGGTAGTATTTTCACAGGGTTCTAAGAACCTAAAATTGTATTAGGTGGGCTTCTTTATGTCAGCTGGATTCTTGTAGCTGGAAAATCCGTAACTGTTTCTGGAGCAAAGAATTTGAACATGTGGTTCTCTGGTTTGTAGGTTGTTTTTTTTTTCCCCACATACTGCATAAAAGCCTCAAACTAATGATATTCAGGAAGGACTGGGGATAGAAGGGAGCAAATGTAGAGTTTCTGAGTGGTCTGTTCCAAGTTTTTAGACTGACCTGGTAGCCTGGGGTTTATGGAGTAACACAAGTGGAAATGTCATTCTGGCTACTCAATGCCATGAAAATAAGCTGTTTCTCTGCAATGTCTTGTTTGCATTATTGCTAAGAAGTCTAATCTGCAGTCAAATTTTGTATCAGCCTCTTGAGGATGTTGGAGTAGAGGGTAGGTATGAGAAGATGCTTGAACTTGGACAAATTAAAAATTTCCTAGGAAAGTAACATTAGGAAAACAACACAGACACTGTGTGTTGTGTTTTTTTTCTGGACAGGAATGCAGACCTGATCAAGAGACTAAACCTGCAAGTCTGATAAATATATTCAGTGTTGCACATTCCTTACTGGAAAGTCTTTCTGATTAGTATCACCACTTCTTTCCTTCTATCAGTGCCTGTGTAGGCAGTGGGAGTACTTTATTGCCTCTAAGAAAACAAACTTGCTGACAACAGGAATAGTAACCAGTCGTTCCAGAGAAGGTGGTGATGGAGAGGAAACAGCTTTGTGTGTGCAGAAATCCAACAAACTTCAGCTGTTACCTGGCAGACGTGGCAAATGAGTTGTATATGGAATACTTTGTAGTTTGTCATGAGCTAGATGTGCTTTCTTTGGTAACATAAACTGGCTTTGATAGGTTTGGCAAAAATAAAGATCTTCCTGAGTTAAATGTGAGTAATGCCCTCACCACAGTGCCATCCAGCCTCTGTTCTGGTGGTTGTGCACCATCCCCATTCCTTGCACTTTTAATTGGGTTTTTTTGCATTGAGGGTACATGGCTGATGCTGGGCAGAGGTTGAATTTTGGGTCAGCTTAGGAAGTGATGACACTTTGGTGTTTGGGTTTTTTATTATATTTTTGAGGACTGCATTGATAAAGAGGGTCTGGGGCCTAACCATGGGAGCTAAAGGTTTCTGTGAGAAGCTAAATCCCTAGTTTTAAGGATAACTATAGGCTGAAACAGCAGATTTTGTTTAAGAACACTGTCAACTCTTCCAGGATCCCGTGTGTGTGTGCAGGTGTAGATACGTTTATATCCTGGTTTTCCATCTCTGCTTAAAGTGTATAATAAAAAAATATGGGATTGAGCCCATAAATAAGTTGTTACCTGAAAGCACAACATGAGCTTGCTTGTGGAAAAAACAGACCTGAAGTGAGGATGTGTCCAAATAAAAAAATGTGTGAAGTCAGAATTAGGGTGGGACTAATGAAAAGGTGGCTTAGTGATGATGTGGAGAAGGGAATGTGAAATGGGGAAAGAAAGGATAGAGTGGGGAGTTACAGGGATGGAGGTGTGGGGAACAAAGTGAAGTAAGATCTAGGGAACACAGAGGGAAACAGAGAATTAGAGGAATTCCAAATAGTTTGGCTAACAAAGTAAACATAAAATTTAACTTGGAAATGGTGCCACCTGTGCAACTTCCACTGGTGAGGGCTGGGGGAAGAACGCTTGATGTGCTGAGATCTGCATGTTTCAGTGGACAGAGGCAGCCCAAGATATGTGGAGGGAAGGGACTGGATTGAATAGTTCTATTTTGGCTTACAAATTACAGGAAAATTCCTTGTGGTGTGTCGGTGTTTTATGTAAATGCTTGAAGCAACAAGAGTCTGTTGAAAACAGTGAGACAACCACACAGAGAAAATGAATGTTGGTCAGGGCTGTGCCCGTGTGTTGGGCACGAATATCACAATGTGCACTTGAAATACAGATATTTCTTTTACAAGATTAGTCTGCCTTTTATTAGCACTCTTCTAGAAATGCAGGTCAAGGGAGAGGTTCAGAAGCTGCAGAAATCACGAAACAAGCCTTTTCTGACCTGTATAACAAGCAGCTGAACAAAGGATGTACAGACTCTTGATAGAGGAATTGAGATCTAAAAAAGCTCCTTAAGTCCCTGCTTTTTGGCTGGTGTTGAGGGCTGTGGAGAAAACATGGAGCCCCAGCCATCATTGTAACGGAGTCATCAATCACCACTGACTGCTTGCAGGGACGAATATCACGGGTTGTCTCTCACAAGAGCCTCATAACACTGTGGATTTGAAGCCAAGTGGCATCTGTGCCCTGAGTGTCACAAAAGCAGTCTGGTAAGTACCTCTTCCTGTTGGCCAGTACTTCAGGATAATCAGTGTGTGGGTACTATGTGCAGCTCTGGAGCTCTGCTGCGTCTCAGGTGTGAAGTTTTGTGCTGCTGCAATTATAATGAATATATATATTAAAAAAATGTGTTCTCTGGGTGCGTGTTTTCCCAAGCAAAACCAGTCTCTGCTCTGAGCTGAAGGCTCTGAGCCCCCAACAAAGACTGAAATGCTGCTGTTGGGAGTGGGTTTACAAAGCTGCATGGGTACTGCCAGCTCCATCCTCCTTAACTGTCTCACACTTCTGTAAGTGTCCACTGGTTTTTACTGCCTTGAAGATGAAGGATTTTCTGTAGTTAGAGTCACACAGTCTCTAAGTTCAGCAGTAATTCCACTGGTGTGTGTTAAGATGGGTGCCCAAAAGCTGGGTGTCTCCACTGTTGGATAGTCTTGCAAATTTGGCCTAAATGGCACGTCCCCCATCAGGGAACGGTGTCAGTGGTCTGGAGCAGAATCCATTTCTCTGGAGTAGCAAACATCCATTCTGATAGTTACACCATTAGTACAATCGTAACCACACCACCAGCCATTTTTCAGTCAAATATGCAGCTGATACAACTTCTGCTCCCCCAGTAATGTGACATTTGCTCTGGAAAGCCTCCATAATCTTTGTTTAAAATTCATTTAGACACACAGAATTTAGCAATGAAAAGTCAAACACAGGACTTGCCCAGATATTCTTGTAACTGATGTGCTAAAGGCACTCCCTGTGAAATATGCCTTTTCTCCTAGGGCTGTATGTGCAGTGGTTTTTCACTGTATCAGACTGTATCCTATAGTGTGTAAAACTCATGTGAATGTGCTAACACACGATAGCAACATGGGGGAGGTAATAGGTCTTCAGAGTCTCCTGTGATTACTTGCAAAGTGGAAGGGAATAAACTGTTCTCCATGTCCACTGGGATGAGGCATAATGAGCTGAAATTGCAGCAGAGATTAGTGTAGACATTAGGAAAAACTTTCTAAGTGTAAGGTTGGTTAAGCCCAGGAATAAACGGCCTGAGGAAGCTGCAGCATCTCCATCTGTGGAATTGCTCAAGCACAGGTTAGACCAGTGTTTGCCAGGAATGATGGGGATTTAACTGGTTCCATCTTTGGGCAGGAAAGATAAGGCAGAACTGATTGTACTTGTGGTTGTTAGGCTGTGAAACTGGGCTCTGATCATTTGTTCACCTGGCATTGCTCCTGTTACAGCAAACCAATGTTGGTAACCAAGGCAGGGATTCCTGTTTATCGAAAAAGTTAAATTCTTAGGCTTTTAATTTACCCCATGGCCCACATCAGCATCGTTAACACAAACTTGTTTCACCTCATGATTTCCAGCTTCCCACATCGGTGTGACGTGCCCCAGCAGAGCTGGCAGCAGGGGAGCAGCACCTGGGAGAAAGCTCTGCAGACCTTAGGGCACCTTCCAGTACCTGAACGGGGTTTGCAGGAAGGTTGGAGAGGCACTTTGGACAAGGACATGGAGTGACAAGACAAGGGGGAATGGGTAGGGTTAGATGGGATATTGGGAAGGAATTCTTCCCCAGAGAAGCTATGGCTGACCATCCCTGGAAGTGTCCAAGGCCAGGTTGGATGGGGCTTGGAGCAACCTGGGATGGTGGAAGGTGTCCCTGCCCATGGCAGGGGGTGGGACTGGATGATCTTTAATGTCTTTTCCAACCCAAACCATTCGGTAATTCTCTGATTATACTTCTTAAAATCAATGTATGTATTAATTTTGTAGGCATTTCTGAATTTAGGTTAATTCTGTGTTAGGGTTAATTTCTGAATGAAGGTTAACCAGGAGTACCTGACTTTTATTTGCTATAAAAATACTTCATTTACATCAGTCTTACAATAACTGTAGTTTAAACTTGCATCCAGCTTCCCCATCAGCAGCACTAAACAACTCATACCAGCCTAGCAGGTAGTTTTTATGTTTTAATCCATTCCCACTTGCAGAAACCCACTATATATATTCTCCTTTGGGAAAAACAGAGCAAGGTAGCATCAAGCAAAAGCAAAGCAACGATATGCCAAAGATTCCCTGATAATTAAACTGAGGCAGGGTTGCTCTCCCCTGCTTGTGTTTGCTGCAAAGCAGCACAGCTCCTGCAGCCACAACAATGCAATGGAGGCACCAACTGCTGCATCCTCAGCGCTGCACGGATGCACTGTCAGAAGTGATTCTGGCTGGAGAATTTGCTCCCTAAACAGGCAAGACAGAGAAAGGTTGGGAGAGAAGAAATATTCTCATTCCACAGATGTCAACAAAGGCACAGAATAAGGAAGTGAATTTCCTCGTCACAGAGCAAAGGCAGGACTTGAACAGATGTCTTGATTCCTAGTGCACGTAATTGGTTTAATTTTTTGCCTCTGCTGTGGGCTTGCTGCGGGGAGTTATTTCAGTTAATCTTCTTGACTCCTGTGATGTAATTTTTTGGTCAATCGAACAGACAGTGCTTTCCTGTAAAGGTAAATGAGACCAAATAGGTAAAGAAGAGTTAAGTACCTTCTTAAATGCAAATTTTTCTCATGCAATGATACGTTATATTGTGTTGATATTTAGTACTGCTACGTGGCAAGAAAGATTCCAATAGAACACATTTATTTACTGCTTTAGGGAGGGATAGAGGGGACAGGAAGAAAATAGGAAGTGCAAGCATTTTTAGAGGTTGTGCTTTTAAAAATAATAATAAAATGTGCCCACTGTGTTTCTACATAGCGTTTTCTAGGCAGAAAAAAAATTATAACTCGGGGCCTGCAAATCAAAGTCTATCAAGAAGAATTAAGTAGAGAATTTGTAATCTGCTTTTTGTAATGCTGAAAAAAGAATTGGCACAGCTGTAGCCTGTGCAGCAGACAAAAGAGTGGAGACATCAGGGAAAAAAAAATAAAAATATACCTGTTATTTCCCGTGTTGCACACCCTCCGTTTCTGAGGTCTCCTGCTGATGATTCAGTTTTCCTGTCCCACACAGGAATTCCATGTTCTGCTGGGGACTCAATGGCTGCAGTTGCTGCAGTGCTGCATGTGCAGATATGTGGGTTGTAGGATGCTCATCGCCTTGCTGCAAAGCTGCTGGGATGTTTTCCCTGGAAGCAAATAGGGTATTCGTAAACGGGAAAGGCCTCCCTGTTCCCAGTCTCAGTTTGCTTAAATATATATAGTCGCTGTTTTTAATGGTGACGCTTCTCTGCCACCCTCTGCCTCATTTAAAGACGCCAACTGGTGACACAGACTGTGATAACACAGCGTAAATATCCCTTGAATTTGCAAATTCCATGTTTTCAGAGCACGGCTTTGGCCATTTCTCTTCCCCTGTATTTTTAATGTTGAGATTTTTTTTGATTCTCCACAAGAAGGCTTTATGTAGAGGCCTGCAGACACAGGGGCTATGAAAGGTGACGCTGCCTGAGCAGTGAGGTAAGTGCCCTATTTCAATCAGAGAACATTAATTTCTGCTGATGAGATTTTGGATGGGGACATTTAAAAAAAAATACTTGTAGGTAAACTTTTCAGATAAATCATCTGGCCTTTTGTGCAAAACCCTCAGTCCTATTCCATAAATTAAGTGTGGTGGGAATATATCTGGGGAAACATATCTCTCTATTCCTCCTTAAAATCTTTGGGTTTTAGATCATAGTGCTTGCCGTGAAAAATAAAAGTGCTTAAATCCTTGATTTTTTTCCTCTTGGTTATAATGGAGTCACTGTTCTTTCCTTGTCATCTGCAATCCTCAGATGCTTTTAATCAAATCATCAGGGTTTAAATTATTAACCTTCTTTTTGGGGTTACATTTTTTATTCCTAATTACACACAAAAGATATATATCATGAAATATGCAGCGAGTAATTGCGATTAAAGCGTACGAAAGATGGGCCCAACAGTTTCATACATCCCAAATTTAATTAGCCAGATAATGGGGTTAGAAGTGAGATTTGCAAGGATGGGGTGGAGACAGAAATATTTGGAATTATATCTATTTTTTGATGGAGATGAAAATCAATACAAAGGCTGCAAATTCTAATAAAAGTCATATTTCTCTCCTGATCTCCATGTCTGTTGTCCTTCTTCTTGTATTATCCTTGAGATTGGCCATGGAAAACTGAATTTATCTGCATAAGGAACAAGTAATTCAATGAGTTGCAGAATTTTCTACATAGTTGGGTCTTTTCTTGAGAAATCAAATTTTGGCTTAAGCTCTTCCAGCATCAGGAGGAAATTTTCCCAGGTAGATTTCCTGGGCGCGTTATTAAAGCCTGTCTCCTCTGCTTGGCTGCCTGCAGGAATTTGATAGCTTTGAGACCTCCTCCCTCTGTCAAACCCAGCTGTAATTGGTCTATCAGTTTCCAAGTTATTAGTGGGATGAGAGGAGAAGGGGATGGGCAGACAGGCACAGACAATTTCAGTGCATGAGTCTCATTTCCGTAGGGAACTGGAATAAAAAAATCAATTAAGGTGAAAGACCCTCCAGTACCCTTCTTCTCAATTACTTGGGGAGAACAATCCTTTTGCTGAGGAATCCATGACATACAATATCCTGACCAGTCTGGTGTAGGATTAAACCTATCTGGGCATTTGTGAGTGTCCAAACACGGGGTAAAGCCCTGGCTTTCCCATCAACCAGGCGAGTTTGGGGAGCCTTTGGCACTGTCAGGATTCCCCTGCTGCAGTTTGCAGGGGTGCTGGTTCACACATCTCATCACGTTCCTCCTCCAGCAGCTGGAGTTTCCTACAAGCTGCACTTCCCATGTTCCCACTCCTGCTTTTGTTTTGGCATAAAATGACCTCACATGCTGCTTATTAACCAATTTCTCCTCTCCTCTTGCAAGGGGTTGACTTACTTGTTTTTTAAATTCTGGAAAGTTCAGAGTTTTCCAAGTAATTCTGTTTACCTTCCCTCCTTGCCTAACTGGTGATTTTTTGTTTAAATGTTTAACATTTCAGTACAGTCAGAAATAATCCAAATATAACTCGTAAGTGGCAGATTTGTTGGGACATTGAATTAACCCATCACCTTTTTTTTTACAAGCCATTTCCTGGACTGTCTTCCAAATCACCATCAAAATCCCAAACTAAACCAAAAAAACCCCAAGCAAATGGGTTTTTTTGTTCAGTTCGGATTGCAAACCAAGCCTATGTGAGCAGCCCGAAATGTTTATGATCTCAAAAGCAGCAAACCCCATCAGTTTTCTGCCATCCTGCTTCACCCAGCGGAGGGGGCCAGATTCATTCAGCACTTTGGAGCTACAGCGCCCTTTTCTTCCTCTTATTTCAGTATTTGTTATACTAACAAATACTATAGCTGGCTCTGCTGTGGAACTGTTTATTGTGAAGTAAAAAACAACCCTTGTTTGCCCACAATCTCTATAGTGAGGGGTTTTTCTCGTGTGGAGAGAAGGAAATGAAGGACGAAAATGTTGATGGAGGAAGCGCACGTGTTTCAGATGATGGATTTTTGTATCTCCTCATTACTTGTTTTACTTCTAGGCATTTTTCATTTCTCTCAGGATGTTTTATTAAAAAAAAATTAAGGGGATGCTTCTCCTCTGCATCAGCTTGAAGACATTTTGGTGGGACTTTGTTATAACCTCACTTTGTTATAACTAAATAACTTCAGTTATTTAGTTCCTTGTTGACCCAGCATTCAAACCCTGACCGAAACCTTTTCAGCTCCAGGGAGTTGAATTTAATTTCAGTTTAGTGCCTTGCTATAAGGCTGAGAGACAATTCCTCTGGCTGAAATCAGTGAGGAAAACCTTGTTTCTCTTGGCACAGGATCAACCTCTGCATCAAAATGGTGGTAAACAGGGCTTTCCAGAGCTTATTTGTTACTACAGCACCAGAATCACCTTTACAGACAGAGAAATATTTATTTCAAATTTTAAACGCCTAAAATAGAGGCTGTGCTTTATGTTGTTTGCATGTAATGCACTATCATAGCCATTATTAATTCCCCCAGTAACTCTTTACCATTAGAAAAAAATTGCTTTGCAGGACAGTAAGTATCTACCAGCAGGAATGGTTATTTTTTTTTTTTCAGCTTCTAATGCAGCAGCCTTTCATCCCTTTATATAAGACTTACCTTTAACCCAGAATCTTTCACCCGTTATCTGTAATGTATAATTATAAATACATCGTAGTCTTGAGTAAGTACAATTAAAAAGGGTAATTCGTTTCCCTACCTCTCTCCCATCCTCCCACCCAAGTCCTTAGGTTTAATTTTCATGATTATGTTAGATTATGAGTCATTTTAAATCATGGTATCCAGTAGAGACTACTCCTACTCTGCAGCTCTTTTCAACAGTTGTTTATGGTAGTTTCAGCCTCTTTCTGCCTCTCTGAGGCTCTTTATTTTTAAAGCAAGGCAGACAAGGCCTAAAATTATTCCATTAAAGAGGTGCAATTTTTGTAATGGGACTTAGAGTGCTCTGCAGAAGTGCAGGCAAGTTTCTTCAATATCCTGAGCATTATTCGCTCATTTAGTTAAATGATGTTTCTAATTCCCTGGTAATTACATGTAATGAGGCACTCTTTCTCTTCTTGATGAGACTTTAGCTTAATATGAGATGTCGTATTTTTTCTTTCCTTTTTTTTTTTCCCTTTTTTTTTTTTTTTTTTAGGGATAATTACCCTTCCCAGGAAAAGCAGGGGGTTTGTTGTGCAGAATATATAGCAAATTATTTTATTTCCTGCCATCTTGACTGCCAGTAAATTATAAAATTAAGTTTCAGTGGAGCATTAGCACCATTTTGGAAAGGCTTGAGATTTTTTTTTTTCCTTATTCATGTATTGATGTCCTTTGGGACTGTTGAGCTATTATTCATAGAATAGATGTTTTTCTGCCAATTCCTAGTATTAGATGGTATTGAAGCAGCAACATAGGTTTAATTTTTTTTTCCTGGATAATATCCAACACAGAATGGTCTTGTTAGTTGCTTTTTATATCAGGTAATTATCTTGATAAAGTTTTAGTAACACTTCTCCCCCTCCCTTGGAGACTAATTAAATTTAGTTTTATGTACTTTGTAATATTAAAATGCTGGGGGGGAGGGGCTTTTTGTTTTCAGTTCTGAATGGCTGTTCTTCCTTAAATTTCTTACAACTGAATAGCATTTAGGGCATTGGAATGAATGAAAAGATGTAGGATGCAGCATTTAACTTCAGTAAAAATGGAATCAGCAGTAATTTGAATTACTCTTATTTCCTATATTTTGTCAGTGTTGTTTTCTTCCTGTTATTCTGATGAGGTGATTCTTGTCTGCTTTTTTTTTTTCCTGTTTGTTTGCTTTTAAATTCCAAATCCTGCAAAAATTATGAATGGAATACTGTCTGAGAATCAAATTGTATAAGCGCAATCTCCGCATTAGGAGCTGAATTGCCATTTTAAAAGCCATTTAGTTGTCTAATTCTTATAGAAAATCCAGGGATGGATTTACCTCACCTGCCTTTAGCTCTCTAAAAGCAAAGTTTTTAGTCTAAATGAGGAATGCACAGGGCTCTCCTATTTCTGGTTTTTGGGGTATTGTTAAATAACACCTGTTTGTGCAAGACACATCTACTCTGCGCCCTCACCTTACGGGAGGAAGAAAAATCAAATCAAAATCCAGTTGTATGGGGGAAAGCCTTATTATCCAGCAGGGGTGGCTGGAGAGGGAACGGGAGAAAAGAAGGTGAAATTTATTATCAAGGTCTTGTGGGACTTCTCACTTTCTCTCTCTCTTTGGAAGAGACATTTTGGAATCAGTTGGGAAGACTTGCCCTTCTCGTCATAAATATGGAGTGAAGAGAAGGCCACGGAAGAACCTTTACTGAGATGAAGGTATACATTTCAACATGTGAGCGTACGGCATTTATACCCTTTGAAGTCTACAAGACGACCTACGTGCTTTAAAACATGTTTAAAAGATGTTAATTTAAGGGGTTTGTATCCACAGTGATCAAAGGATGAAGTCTTGAAAGTGGTGGGCTCCTATGGCAGCAGTGCACTTTTTCTGTCTAAGAAACCACGGTGCTGCAATGTCCTGAATATAGAGGCACATCTTCATGATAAAACCAAGATTTTGAGAGGCTAAAGTGCAATCAGCGGTAGAAAATAAATGTCATAAATAACTTTTTGATACCAAATACTGTGACCCCAATTCTGTAGAAAGGAGCTGGAAAAATATGACTGCATCTCACTCTTTATTTCATCTTAAGCAATTTGACATCAATCAAATGACTATAGAGGCAAAGGCATGAACGTTTATTTCCCAGTCCACAGGATTGCTGTCAAATTGCAATTTTCAAAATTGAAAGAGTTGTTAAGCTAGATTTTCTCCATTTTCTTCCTAGTTCTACCCCTCAAACTTTCAGAAATGTGCCTCTCAATTTTGCAGGGTACTCTCCTCCAGTGTGCAGGGAAATTAAAGAAGCTCCCGAAAAAAATTCTTTGCCGCTCAGCGGTAAAATCTACTTTTCCTGCCTGCAAGTCAGTGTACGAACCTAGAGGAAGAGCACATCAAAGAACAGGGAATGGAGGAAGTTTGAGCACTAAGATCCTGCCCTGGTGAGGTTGACAGCTAGAAGGAACAAGCTTGGTACCTTCATGTCACATGATTTAAAGCTCTCTGGCTATGGCTGGTTACCTCCAGCCTGCTCCAACTCAAAGCAAACACCCAGACCCGCTGAAAAGGGGAACTTACACCTTCATGGGTGTCTACCTGGAGTAAAATCTTCTTCTCAATATTATAGGAAGGCAGGGCACGCATTCATTAAATGCTTTTGCAATGACAGAATTTGGGAAGTCCCGCTGGAAATCTGTGTTCTGTTATCAAGAAAGCTACAGAAACCCAACGAGACAGCACCCAGCCAGATGAATTTACACTCAAACCAGATGACACTAGTGATGGGAAAGGTTCTCATTCTTTCCAGCCTGTCTCACAAGGAATGGTCTGAGAAAGTGCCTTCTCTTTTACTAACGTGCTTGTGCTAAGTGGAATTTATGAGGAATGGAACCACCCCCTCAACTGCTGCAATAATTCGGGAGGTGTCTAAATATGATCAGGCCTCTACTGTCTCCTAAAGTTTCTCTAAGTTTATGAAATCCAGAGCTCCTGGATAGCCCTGAGCAGGTCAACACGTCCCTCATCTTTAAAACCATCTGTAATGTTCTGCTCATGTCTTCCAGTTCCACTCTCGTAGTAACTTCAAAGCCTGCCTAATATATGCAATTTTCTCTTAAAACAACAAGAGAAAGCTTCTAGTGGAGAGAGTGCCTGCCTGGGCTGTGCTGACCCATGTTTAGCTGTGAACTCTGCCAAAGGAATTCCAGCTTCTTTCTGCTGCCCCAGCTGTAGGGGTGCAGAGCTGTCCTCAGATACCAGGTATGAAGCAGGAGACAACAACCAGCACCACGACTGGTTCACTTCCAGATTTAAATAAGTAAAAATCATTAAGCTTTTTTGCTACCATTTCACCCCTCAAAATTTGCCAGCACTGCCTGTGTTCCTTGAAGTGCTTTGAGCTGTTGGTCCCAGAGTAGAAGAACCTGTCTGCCAGCTTTTCCCAGGCTCAAGATCTCCTGAGCCTGTCACCAGGTCGTTCTTAGATGGCCATAATCCACTTTGATGTTCTTGGATTGTCACTGGTAAAGGTCCCAAACGGAGCTAAGCCAGGGACATCCCTGTGCCACAAGAGATGGGTCTGGGATCCTGGGCATTTGGGTATGTGGATCATTTTCGGGGAATAGAGGACTACTAAGTGCACGATTTCCAGGCCTCGTTCTCTGGGTTTGATGTGGGCTGAGAACAAGGGCCAGGATGTCCCCAAGGCAGTGGCAGAGTGGTCTAAGGTGTGTGTGCAACCCCTGTGATGGACCTGGGGAGCAGAAAAGGAGTGAAGGTAAGTTAGACTGATACAGGACCTGATTTGCTATTTTTCAAATACATTTTTTCCTGAGGTACAATGTTTGGCTTTTCCATTTTCATCTCCATCTTAGTCTTTCTTTTCATTTTGCTCTGGGAACTTTTGTATCTGATGAAGGAAAAAAGTAAAAGAGGGTGGGAGAGGAGAATAGGAAACCCAGTTCTATTCCGGTTGTTCCTGTTGTACATTTTACACCATAATAAGAAAATACCATGTTTGGAGGCTTCAGTATGAAAACCTGAAAAATTATGATAGTTTGTGGTTTGTTTCAGGGCTTAAATGTTGGCAGATGTCACCAAATTAAACCTGTGTTGCTTGCTAGTGTATAGGCATTCAGATATGTATGTCAGGCAGTTTTGGACAGCACAGTGCTGGAGAATTATTCACTGCTCTGGAGTATTCTCTTTGTGCTGCCAGATGTGAGCAGCTGTTTGAGAAGGGCCCACCCTCCAGGGCAGCAGGAGGAAGCAGCAGCACTGCTGCAGGGTGAGCCTGGGCTTGGTAAAAGCCTGTTGGTTGTCTATGAGGCAGGAGAAAGGTGGACTTGGCTGGTTTTTGGTCTTCTGTAGCACGTGGTCCAGCAGCCTCCGATGCTGCCGGTCGTGGGAGCGTCATGGAAACCTGTCTATCAGAACTGGACTAACTCCAACACTCCTTTCACGAGGGTTAATTAGGAGCCATCAGATTAAATTCCCTGTGACTTTATATTAGAGTACCTCTAAGCCAAGGGCCTGTAGGCAAAAGCCCTGTTAGTGAACCAAGAAGTAGCCATTTGTTGATGTTTCTGTCTCTAAGTCCCAGACATTGTCAGTATCCTGACGGTGATGTGGCTCTGTCATATGCACTTACGCCGCTGCAGATTAGGATACTCAGTTCAGATTGTTACAAATGCCTTTATCCATTCCCATTGACATTTTAAACAAACGCTGATATATTTAGTACAATGATTACAGTTATTTGATTACCTTTCTTTTAGCCTGAAGTAGAAGGCAACTGACAGATGTGAATACCTCCGAGACCAATCCTCTGTAATAAACTAACATTATTTATTACAGGATGCATTTTATTAATAGGAATTGGCAGTAATTAATTCACTAAAGTTGATGTTACTAATAATTACATGTAATTCATGAAATATTTATGAAAGAAAACTGTGTATAAAAATGATGCAAAGGTCATTTAGCTAATTAGTTAATAAATGCCACCAACATTTTGAGAGAGTCTCTAATTCTGAATAGTTTCAGCATTTTCTTAGTGGAGTAATTTTTGAAACATAATTTTGTCTTCATGAGTGACATCCTGACGTGGAAGCCAACATTTCTGGTTATTGTTTTGAGCCAATGTATGTACTGTTTCCTTTGCTAATCCACTTTGTCCTCTTTCCTTGTTCATAGTGAAAGATCCTAATTAGAGATAGCACTAGCTCAATCTAATTTGGGTTATCAGTGAGTTGTGGTGTCTCCCAGTTTAAGGATATATGAATATGTCTCTGTCTTTTTAACTTGATTCCACTGACTTTCCATGGAATCAAATAACCATCATCCAAATTAATAGCTGACATCTGAACTGGAAAAATCTTAATGTCATTTCTGCTTGGATTGAATTCGATGGCAAAAGAGCCCATTGACCTTGTGAGCTGCAGGATCAGACCCTGAGCTGCTCCATGGCCATACCTGGGACAGGGACATTGCACTGGTTTGTGCCATGGGAAATGCTGGTGATGTTTGTAGAGGAAGGTGCAGAATGAGGTTCTCTTACCAATTAGGGCATCCTGTGTAAGACAGGCTGTGAAGAGCTTCACCCTCTTTTGAATTAAATGACTTGTGTTTGGTTGGTGCCAGTTTTTCAGACACACTCGGACATAGTTTGAAGCACCGAGAGCCAGAGAATCCACCACATCTTTTTATCACATGCTCCAGCAGCCAGGCAGGGTCACCCTTCAAAACTGGATGGATCTGGCTTCAGTTTTTGGCTGCAAGTCTTTGTCAAACACAAATTATTAGGCTCAACGAAGAGTTTGCCATATAAAATTCCACGTTGAATTCTGAAGAAAGACAGACTTGGTGATCTAATAATGTTCTTGTCCACGAGCCTGGGAGAGCCACCTTTGCACTTCCCTCATTCTGGCATTGCTCTCTGCTCAGTCATAAAACAACCTTCAGCACTGCCTTTTGGCAGAGAAGTGAATTGCTTCAGGACTTCAGGGATGAGGAGGTGAAGCGAGTGCCGTGCTCACTGCCTTAAATCCAGGAGTGAGGAGTGGTGACAAAGGGCTGATGTCACTTCAACACTCTGGGTGGGTTAAGTGGCTCTGGAGCAGCTCTGGGCAGGGAGATGGACACAGGGCTGCCCTAAATCAGGGAGGGGCTGGCCCATAGTCATCCTCTTTGAACAGCTGTTCCCTGTCTCAGTGTTGCTGCACTGACCAGAAACTCAGACAACTCTCGCTATGAGGTCCTTAAAAGCAAACCTGTATGTGGAACTGCAGTTCCTCTTGTTTTGTGACCAGGAGACTGCTGACCAGCGAGGAAACTTTGGTCCTGAGAGCTTGTTTCTCAAGTTTGCCATTCACAGCAACAAAATATGCCTTGGATCACCCTTTGTTAAGAACCTGTCCATGTGGGATAGTGTGTGTGATAATGTCTTTCATGGTTGTCTATCCAGTGATATTCCAAACATACCTAGATCAAACTCACAACTGATGTCTGTGATCTACACACAAACTGAGGTATAGGCCTGTAACTGACTGTCTCATGCCTTATTCAGTTTTGGTGAGCTAACTTTAAAAAATAAATCTTTAAAAAACAATTCTACTGTATGGTAAGATCTTATACAGAAATTTTTATTACATTAGACAATAAAATGTATCTGGGTAGGCTGTGTAGTCTTAAATGGTGAATGAACATCAGTAGAAATTACTCTGGCTGATAAACATTTGTCTTTCACTTAATAGCTGTTATCCTTCTTAAGCACAAACTGTGCCCCATTAAATTTGAAGATGCTCAGCCTCAGCTGAACAGGCCAGCACACATCTATGCATTTTCTGCCAGTGGGGTTGTCTAGTGTTTAACGTGATGTGTTCCGCACAAGTCACCCATTTCTCTGCAAATACATTTCTATTTTTCAGGAGGCGGCAGAGATGGGATCATGCCTGGTTGTCTGTGTTTATGTGGATCAAATTGGCCTGCAAGGGTTTTCCTCGAACTGGGTAACTTTGAGGAAGTTTTCTGGAGCAAGAGCTGGTGCACGAGAGGATTTTTGCATCTTTCTGTGGGGCTGTGTGGGAACACCCATGATGGCAGCAGTGTGCTGGCAGGATCCAGCCCCTCTGGGTGCCCTGACAGGGTCGTGGGTGAGGGAACCACAGTGGTGCTCGCAGGGGGTCCTGTAGTGCAGCCCTGTTTTATCCTTCACTGTTCAGCCACGAGCAAAGGGACCCAGGTCGAACACCTGCTGCCTGTGTTACCCTGGTACCCTCTCAGTTCATGTTCCCTTTAAGGCACAGGTGCAAATTGGGTCTTGAGAGAAACAAATCTCTATCCAGTCCCTGCTGAGCAGAGATATGTTCCTTCAGATGGCAAAGATGGGGTGAAACAGTGCTGGTGATTTTGGGGTCTGGATGTTACTGTCTGCTTAGAAATTGGTGAAGAAACTCAGATGGAAGACCTGCAAATGACATCTGCAAGTATCAGGAATTAATTACTTTGGATTTGCTCTCCCCAACTCTACTTTTAAAAAGGTACTGAATTCTTTTTTTTTTTTTTTTTTTTTTTTTTTTTTTTTGTGTGAGCCCCCAAAGTCTTTGAGGTGATGCCCCTCTGAAAAGATAATGGAGAGAGAAAACAATAACAGAAGACAAACAGACAAGAAAAGATGGAGAGTACAAGGCCATTTCCAACTTTTGGCTTCACCCCTTTGTCTTGGCCAGTTCCTAGTGAGGAATAGAGCCCCTCAAATTCTCCTGGCTGGTGTTATTGGCAGCTCTTCTTCAGCTGTTGAGATGAAACCCATAGAGTTATAAACCTGGAACTGGCCAGGCTCAGGCACTTCCAAATGCCATCACTTTGTATGCCAATATACCAGTATATACAGAATAACACAAGGATTATCTTGGGTCTATTTTCTTTAGTATCAGCGAGCATGAATGTGTAAATAATATAAAAAATGAATGTATAAATAACATGAAAACAATAAAATGATCACCATAATTTAGGCATTAGAAAAGAATGATTGTATTTAGCAATGAAAGAGGTGTTCTTAACCCCGTGGCCCCTACTGAGGTTTCCTTGCCTTGGCTGATGGCAGTCCCTATGGAAAATGCATGCCTGTGTGGTGCTGAAGAGGATGAGGTAGAGCCATATCAATCTCTTGGTCTTCCCCTAGTAAATCCATCTCAGCTCATTAGTAAATGACAAGATTTGGTCCTGCATTATTATATAACCTAACTGAATAGGGAAACAATTTTCTGAGATTATTTGAATTGCCTGCCTTGGAAAATAAAAATGAAAAAGCTCTTGTTATTTTCAACTAATAAACAGACTCTCAGGAAGAAAAAGCTTCAGCAGCAAACAGACGGAAGAGCAAAACAAGGTAAGGGAAATATGCACTGGAGGGTCTGTTGTACAGAATATGTACAAACCCACAGTACCTCTTCCTGCTCTGTAAATATTTTAGCCTTTCCTTCAGCTCCAAACAGTCCTGCTGGGAATCGCCTTGGGAAAAGACGGAGCAATTCTGAATTGCCTCGAATAAGACTCCTAACAGGCAACTGGTCCTGATAGAACAATTTGAAACTCTCTGTCTCCTTATCTTCTGTCGACATCATTTTTCAGAAGGGGCAACAGGACCAAATTAAATCGTTGTGCTGCAGACAGTCTGTCTGATTGCCTTGAGACTGTTGCCCATTTTGAAGATTTCCTCCAGCAGTTCAAAGCTAAGACAAGAGGAAAGTTCATGTGTGCCCATGCACACAGATGCACACAACCTGTGCCTTCCTTCTCTTACACTTACTCAATTATGAGGTACATTTACAGCATAAGAAAGAAATTTAGAGTCCAGTTCTTCTATCCCTTGGTCAGCTCCGGATGGTTGAAAATGTCAGAAGTTCCCCCTCCCCCACTATTTTTCTCCCACCCCTCCCTTTTTTGTTTTCCAAATCCTGAGGAAGAATAATGAGAATATGTATATGCTAGTTTAATCCAAATATTAATTGTGGACAGAAGCATAGGGAAGTGTGACAGGCTGCACTTGGATCTGATCTGTTGTGTTCACTTGAGGCAGGAGCAAAAGGCTTGGTTATCTTTTGTCTGGTATTTTTTGTGTCTTCTCATCTCTGAAGCCTCAGTTGTCTGCAAAAGGTTAGATTTTTGACTGAGATGCAGCTGTTAGGGCTGAACAGACACAGTGAGCAGGGTGGAAGGGGAAGGAGCTGGGAAATGAGATGCACTGCAGCCAGCAAATGGATTTGCAGAACCTGATTGCTGTATAGCAAAAGAAGCCTCTGGGATATATTTTACTTACTGATGGGCAGGAGAGAGCTGTGTTCCTGGGACATGTTTCTAAGGCCTGCAATGCACAGTCATGGCCTTTGGATTGTGTCCAAGTGCTGCTCAGAGTCCCCATGGCTCTCGGGTGGCATTAAATCAAGACTGATGTCACTTTATATCTCATTGCCAATGCACTACCTGGAGCAGGAATTGCATGGAGCATTCCTTTTCCAGCAGAGACTCCTGCTTTGGGGGAGGTTTGATCTAGTCAGGAAGAAAGGAGGAAAAGCTTTTCTTGTGCCCCAGTCTGGTGGTCACTGGGTGTATCACCAAACCCTGTTCCCCAAGAGCTTCGTGTTACACTCGGGGGATCTGAGTCAACTCTCTCTTTGCTGAGGGCATGGACATGGAAAGGGATGAGCTGTGTCTTCAGGCTGGAATTATTCCCTGTGCTAGGACAGTTTCAGGAAGCTATTATTGTGTGTTGGCTCCTACTCCAGACCCTCAGCTTCTGTATTTGCTCCTCCACTGACCACAGGGAGATGCTCTCTCTGTGATCCTGCTCAAGACTTGCTTCTTAATGTCTTACAGAGTCATAAACCATCAGGTTAAATCCTTCCAATTAACCCTACAAGGACAACATAAATACCTGGGGAGCGAACATTACATAATTTCTGTGTTGGGACCTAACTTCATAGTTGACCTCATATTTATTCTTGTATTTATAGAAACCTCAGGTGTTCTCAGTAAAGAAGAAACATGAAAGACTGGTAATTGTGTCTTCAACAGCAAATTAATATATACAGAATGCAATATTTGCATTTTATTAGATATGCAGATAAGCAAAATATTAATATATTTTATAAATATAATATATAAATAAATGTAAATATAAATATATTTTTATAAATATATTTTTAAAAATAATTAATGGTTTGTGAAAGGAAAGACAACACATTATTAAGGCAGGGTCTTCACCATCTATTCCCTGTGCAGAAAGATACCTTAACCTTAACCAAGATGATAGCTTTAAACAGAAGTGGAAACCTTATCAAGCCTACTCTGGAAGTAAACATGGGGCAAAAGACAGGTGGAGGTGCATAACAGCAGGAGTTTCAGTTGTCAGGTGCCCACACTGGTGATATTTTCCAGGAACATGTTGTGTATCAACGATCTTTGCATTGAGTAAGCAAAACATAAAGGTTGGTACCCATTCCTAGCTTTTGGTTTGTATCAAATCATGCAGTGATTTAGTTTGAAAGAGGCATCAGGAGACCCTGTGGTCCAGACCTTGCTGAAAGCAGAGAGACATCCTCAGGTGGTCTGTGCTCTCACTGAAATGCTCTGTGCTCTACTGGGTCAGCATGAAGCCACTTTTACAGAGCCAGGCACTTAGTCTGAGAAAATACTGGGGCATTTCCCGATTAGGAAAATGAAAATGATGTTATCACAGACGGGAATTTAAGGAAAACTATGGTAATGCACATGGTTTTGGGTCTGAATTCTGGCTAAGTTTACTTTTGGGCACCAAGTAAAAGAGGTGTGCTGGAGCACTACAGCCTGTCTCTGTGCCCATGTTTGTGGCATGTGAAAGCAGTGCCTTCAGATAGGTGGCTTTTCAATAGGGTGAAAGCCTTTTGGTGTTGAAATCGTGGATGTTGCTCATCAAAACATGGATTTAAGGAAAACACTAGGCACGGTCTAGTGGAAGGTGCCCCTGCCCATGGCAGAGGGTTGGAATGAGAAGGTCTTTAAGGTCCCTTCCAACCCAAACCACTCTGGGATTCTGTGACAGGCACACTCAATATGCTGTAAGCTGCTGGAGTGCTTTTCCTTGGCCAGGGATCTGCACCATCCCAGACACAATTTTGCTCTCCACGAGGATCCAGCCCCTGTTTCTGTGGATGTGTACTGTTGTATCCTGTCTGCCCAGCCATGCTCCCAACACTGAGTATTCACAGACAGAGAAGACATGATGAAGCTAGAAAAAGACTGAAGGAAATAGACAGTCAGGAAAACAAACCCATGCTTCTCTGCGAGCACTTGGTGGACGCTCTAGAAGGTGTTAAACTGATTTAATCCTTGCCTTGTTTTATTTGGCCACTGCTTGGAAAATGCTGCTGTTGGTTTTGGCATAAGAAAGGAGTTCTGTAATTTTAGCCGGTGATTCTAAATGTAGTCTTGAACAGGAGGGTTTTTAGAGTTGATTTTGAAAAAAGCTGCTTTAAAAAGCCAAAAGCTCTCTCGTACAGTAGAATAGAAGCTTTTCTAAAGCCCTTTCCCCCACTCTTTCTTCTGGAAAACACATTTGTAACTATTAGTTGGGTGTCATGTTTCATGATGGAGGTATTTTCTTCCTTTGCATCCCCTTGTAGAGGGGTGAGGACTGAGGGCTGAGGGCTGAGGG
>VZRE01001918.1:0-55178 GCA_013396775.1 Cephalopterus ornatus
GACAAGGGCAGAGAAAGGGAGAAGTCAAGCAAGATGAGAGGGGTGTCTGAGCATGGCAAATTGATAGAAGGGGGGATATAGGAGCCAGTTGCACAGACACAAACTGCTCGTTGCTGCTCTGTTTAGACTGAATGCTGCACCTAAAATAAACTTTTTTCCCCTGGTTTCCTGCCACAGAATGTCATGGAGAATGGCCTGTGTGTTTAAGAGTAGGAGCATCCTTCTCTGTCTACAGCATCCAATTGCAATATGTTCCTGGCCAGGCTCACTGGCCACCACAACTGCACTTGTCAGTGTCAGCCCAGAACATCAGTAGATCTCACAGACAGAAATGGCATGGAGCCTGTCCGAGGGTGTTGCTGTAGCTGACATGGCCCCAGTGGACTGTGCTGCATCTTTATTTCACTGCACTTTGCACAGGAAGCGTGACCCTGCTGGGGCGCACTCAGCTTTTTGGGCTTGCACTTCACTGCTTAGCCACCATGTTTGTAACATGATTGGCTCCTCCACACTCAAAAACACACATGCTTCCATGTTCCTGGTTCTATGTGTTTGGGATGGAGTTGGTGGTAAACCGCTGCAGAGAGCAGAGTGGCTGTGAACTTCCCAAAGAGCCTGTGATGCCACATCTGGTATTTTCCTGGGAGTTGTCAGCAGGTAGTGCTGGGAGCCAGGCACTGCTGCCTGTCCTGGGGTCTGCACACCCTCATGCCGCAGGAAGAGGGCCCTAAAGAACACTGGAGACAGAATTCTTACATAGCTAAGTAATGATAGGACAAGGAGGAATGGCTTTCAAGTGAAAGATTGTAGGCTTAGATTAGATATTAGGAAGAAATTCTTGACTGCGAGGATGTTGACGCACTGGCACAAGTTGCCCAGGGCAGCTGCAGATGCCCCCTCCCTGGAAGGCTTCAAGAACAGGTTTGGAGCCAGGCCCTGAACAATCTGGTGCAAGGAATACCTCTCCACCTGCAGAATGGGGGTCAAGGACAGTTTCTGAGCATGTCTCTGAACAACCTGATCTGATGCAAGGTGTCCCTGCCCATGGAAGGGGGGTTTGAAACTAGATCATCCTTAAGGTCCCTTCCAGCCCCAAACTATCTTATGATTCTATGATCTGTGGAGTAATGGGAGTAAAACTCTGCCTTCTTCATCATCAATGATGATCTTCAGCTGTCAATCATTAATGCTAGTTAGCAGAAATGAATGTGATTATTCTGTCAGAGGCAGAGTCCCATATTTGGTCTTTGATAAGAAGTGAAAATGAAACCAGCAATTTAGTAATAGTTAAAGCAGACACATCTATACCATAATGCCAACCTGATATAAAAAACCACCTTATCAAATACATGCATAAGTAGCTTCTGGATAATGTGGTTAGTACTCATGGGGAGGGAGCAAGAATTAATCAGCATTTAATAAAATGCAGAGAACAGAGAGAGTACAGAGAATCTCAGTCAAACATCCATGCCTATACCAAGCCTTTCACTGCTGTCTAATAACAGCTAAGCATAGAACTGCATTGTTTTATGCCTAAGTCCTGTCTGTCTCACATGTTCCAAATAGCCCTGATTCACAAAGCTTCAGTATATGCTCAGGTTCAATTTCATATTCATACCTTAGTATAAATTTCTAAAGGTGTATTTTTACAAATATATAGACAATTTAGACATGTATAGAAATCGAAAAATAAAATAGCTGTCTCAAAAATATTCTGTCTTGAAATATCTGTAATAGACTTGTCAGCGGACAAGGCATTGAATTCTTTGTTCTGAGCTCCTACACATGCGTGTGGCAGAATGGGGGCAGGACTAGGAGCATGAAGATTCATTATTGCTGTCACAGACATTTTATGAAATTTAGTAAAGGTTATATTTGAAGAACAGAGGATAAAAAGAGGCACTTGATAGTTCTCTTTTGCTATATACTATATACTACTTCTTACATATGGAAAAAGAATTCTAATCCTTAATTTCAGAGGCAAAACAACATACTAGAGAAATTTCACCCATTTTGTCCCAAGACTGGAAGTTCTGACTTACCCCAAAGGCAGGATAGTGGTGAAGATGTGATTGGACAAACAGTATGTCTCATCTGATCATTCTGAGTTGGATTAAGGCTGGATTTAAGCAACATTTTTCCTCTCTACATACTTAGGTGGGCCACTGCAGGCAGCTCTAGTGGAAATGTATTTACAATAGCCTGTAAGTCTTAAAAAAATTCTGACTGTGCCTTGTTCCAAATTCATTCTTTGCAACTTGAGGTAATGTGGAAGGCATGAAGACTAGAGTCTCGACCTGACTATTCTTAAGATTTTATTCACAAAGCTCTCTGGAAAGATGTGTTTACTACCCTGGCCTTCAAGTACAAGAATTCTTTTGCTCAATCACTAAATAACCTGAATCCTAAACTCATATTACAGGTTTATGTTAATTAATAAGATTTTTAAGATAACCTGAATCTCTTTTCGTCATTGAGTATTTGTGATTAATGCTTCCCCCTCAGAGCCTTATCTTTTGCATTTCTTGATTTTCACCTAGTGATGTGACTTAAACACAGTTTAAACAGGGAAACAAGGTATATTCCTGCATACAAGTACTTAGAGAGAATGGTGAAAGCCCTCAAAATTTTCTTCCACAGTTTCATCTGCATTTTTGGAAGTCAGTCTTGTGAGAGAAAAGATCTGTACCACAGGTTGTTCGTATCTGTCTTGAAAATGCCAGACATCCTGGTTTGATATTGCAACACTTAGCCACCTAAATTCTGTGTAATAAAGTTACCCATGTTCCTCCTTAATACACTTCACGCTTACGTGAAGTTGTTATTGTTGGGATTTGATTAATTATAATCCGTGTCTAATGCTTAATAATAGAATGTTTTAGATTATGTATACATGCTCTGTCGTGTGTACTTCATTCCTATCCTGGGCTGAGGCGGGATTTTTTATTTGAAAAACCAGTTCTGAAAATGAAAGCAAACCTTGCCCCTCTGACATATCTGCCAGTGCATAGCAGTATGATGTGCAGCATCAAAGCTTGCAGGGAGACAATCTGCCTTGCTCCTGTTTTTTCTCACCTTTCTGGACCAGACTTGCAGGCTGGCATCCGTGCCTGCCCTTATCTCTGCATGGATAAGATGCGTGGAGGGGAGCTGTTGCTAAGCAACTGTGGACCAGGCATCATAGCCCGGTTTGAAAATGAAGAATTAACTAAATTAGTTTTGATAAAGACAAGATACAGCTGAAGAGCAAGTAGGAGAAAGGAAAAAAAAAAATAAAAGGCAGCTGTGATTTGGATTAGAGAACAGAGAGTGTCCAAATAGAAAAAGGCGTTTTGGAAGTAAAGAGGAAATGATGTGTGGCCAAAGTGGAAGGAATAAATAAAGAATTAGGTTTTCCTCAGGACAAGCACTGTCTCTATGTTTGTACATCACCTAGCAAAGGTCATATCTAGGGGTCTTCAAGGACTCTACCGTAGTAGAAACAAGTGAACAAAAAGTGTTGCCACAGAACCTTCCACCTCTGCCTGTCGTTGGTCCTGATTTAAACACAACCTCACAGCCATATGAGATACACTAGGAGATAAAGAGCATAGAAGGAAAAGTGTGGGAATTTAGTAGTTCAGGGTTTTTGTCCTGGGAAATTGTAACTTCCATTGACACCTTGAGCCACCCTGACTTGTATGACATCAAGCTTGCAGCAGCCTTGGGTCAGTGCATAGTGACTAGGGACTCACCATATGTTTTTTGTAACTCTAACAATGTCACTAAGCATTCATGCATAGCCCATAAAGAATTTTTCTTCCACTAGGACGTTCTGTGCTAACCAAACGTGGCCAAATCTCATTCTTTTGTACTGCCTGAGTTCCCAGACCTCAGAATCTGGATCACAGCATTCCACGAAAAAGCACATTGGCTATTTGGCTTGAAATCTTACGTTATTATTCCAGACATACAAAGGCCAAGCAAAAACTATGCCAGTTTTTCTGAGCATTGTAATGTTTTGTCCTTAATTGACTGCAATAGTACTTATTCCCATCTATGTTCACTTTTCATGAATATTTCAGCAAACTATTTCACAGGCTGAAGTATTCTTAGAAAAAAAGGATGCAAATATTGAAGAACTCTGTCAAAAAAACTCCTGTACTATGCTGTTGTTCTACTGGTTAAACCCTCCCCAGTCGTATAAACATATGTGTACCTCACCGAACTTCTGGTCTAGTTGTGATAAATCAATGTGAATGAGAATTTCAATATTGAATATTTAGACCAGAAAATTTACAGGCCAATAACTCTTTGTTACAATTAATTTGCAAATGAATCTGAACAGACTCAACACTCTCCTGGTGTCTAGAACACTGAAAACAAAAGCTGAGAGAAATAAGTAAGGGTGACTGCTTTGTACCAACACAGCTTTGAATGTAGTGGGTATCAGTCAATCATTTGTTCTATTTATCTCCTGCTTTTAGATGTCTGCAATAAAGTGTTAGAAATCTTAGTTCACATGCATATGTTCAGACAACTTTCAGATGCTATCTAGAGTTTTAAATAAAACAAAATAGTTAAATCTCATAGGCTTATTCAGTGACAGAGTCCAATTAGACAGATTTCTTATGTAATTCATATCTCTGAAGTACTTTTTAAAAAATAATTGGTTGTTTCAGTAAAATATTATGTATTTGCTATTTCAGCATGTAAGCTAGAGCTTTCTAAAGAGGTTCTTAAAAGTTAGGGACTTCTCTTTTGGTTTTGGTATTGTTAGGAATGCAGCTGACATACCCATAGATGCTGTATCATCCCTGCTTTGCTACCATGCTGTCAATCAAGAAAAAACTCATTCATTTTCTGTATTTGAAGTTCATCTTTTCAGTGTCTTTATTCATTTCAGTCAGACTTTGATGTCATAGATCTGAGAGAAATATCAGGGAGACCTGTAGAGAAGAAAGGATGCCTAATCTTCATGATCCCTAATAATAGAAAACCTGAATGTCAGCAGAGCAAATCTGCCACCTCAGAGGATGAGTTCAGACTGCCATCTACGGGATTTAGGGCTGATAGATCTGGCTGAAGAATTGAGATATTCGGCATGTGTTGTGGATCTAATGGGATATCTTCCAGTAGTCAAAGCATTCCCTGCAAAAATCTTATCTGGTGAACATTTTACTGAGTTCTTCAGTTTGCAAGCTATTTGCAAACCTGGCCTGATTTCTGAGTACTTGAGGAATTGTTTAGATGAACAATTTTTGATCTAGAGCTTGTTCCCTAACATCCCTTGAATATGTTTCTGATCTGTGACTAGTTGCTTAGTTGACATGGGAATTTTGTTCAATTTTGGTTGGGTTTTTTTTTGTCCCTTGTTTTCCCTTTAAAGAAGGAAGTAATGTATACTGAGTAGTAAAGCATAGTTAATAAACAAAAATCATGCTATCATAGGTCATATGGCCATATAGGTCATACCGCCTGCCTGTGGTCATCACCAGAAGAAAAAAGGACTGTCAATCTTTATCCAGGCATCCATAAGAAGCTGGAGAAATGCTTCCCTAAACTTTGTTTGTACAATATTGGGTTTGTGCAAAAGTTTTATGAATAACATAACACAAATGCCATGTAACATAACAGCTGGCTAGAGAGCTAACTGCCACCCACAAATGCTTGTAAGAAAATCATCACTGGAGTGCAAGCAGAAAGGGGGTTGGAGCTGTCAAAGCACAGGGGTGTGCAGTTGATGTGGGTCAGCAGAGGCTGTTGTTACAGAATAGATCAAGCTACATTCATCCACACTATGCTGTTTCCAGGTACTGTCATAATTCCCTGGAGCAAGAGGAAATTTCTTACTCCAAGTAGTGGATTCTTTTAATCTTCTTTGGGTATTTCAGCTTATTGCCACGTATTTCTCTAGTGAAGCCCTTTAGGGCAGGGAAAGGCATTCCTACATAATTTCCTAGGGATGTTGGAATACTGCATATGCACTGTGTATACATGTTTTCAATGTCCCTAATTTCACAGGCTGTTTGTCTTGTCTTTACTTTTAGTATCTGTGTCCAGACAAGACTTTCGAGTGAATGGCAGGTTTCGTTTCTAATGTCAATTGATTAATCACAGCTTATGCAAGACACTTAATTTCTTTGCATCTGCTTTCATCTATCATCAAGGGCAATATCAGTAAGAAGATATTAACCTAAGTCTCTGCATGCAACTGCTAATAATTTTATAAAATTTGAGGCTGTTTTCTATGGTCATGATAAAAATACGATTCCCTATCAACTATCAGCCTAAATGGTGACTCTGGTTAAAGACCTGTAAGAGCTGAATCTAGTTATTTTCTGCAGTAACTTAAATGATTACATGAACTGTACAGTGAATGAGAATATCTGTGATTGTAGATCCACTCTACAAAGTATCCTGGGACTGAGTAAAAAGCAGATCCCAAACAAAAACATTTATATAGTGTGGGGGTTTAAGCTTTTTTCTGAAATAAATATATCTTATCAGCAGTCATCAGACATGTTTTCCTATACATAGAGAGAAATCTCAACCTCATCTGTGCCAGAGTAAGCTGTACAAGCATTACATCTGGTTTTCATCCACAGCTTCAAAATAGAAGAGCTCAGCAGTGCATCTCAGCAGTGTACTTCAGTGATTTTTTGAGAACTGCAAAATTTGTTTTTTGTAAGCCGTGCAGCCCTTTCCAGCTGAGATCAGGATAGTGGTAGTATCTGAAAAGTTTCTGCAAAACTGGAGCCTGCAAACTACTATTCTTTCTTTAGCACATTGATTTTATTATTTCACGCATTCAGAACCGTGAAGAAAAAGTGGGAGAGGAGATCATAAGTAAACTAAACTAAAGAAAGTACATCCTAGAGATGCACACAGATACACAGTGTTGTCTATAATTTCTCTTTCGTGTTTCTGCATTGATCTCTAAATTATTTCCTTTTTTCATGGGGAAACACCCCATCTGCGGGAAACACCCTATCTGCATGAAACAACTGAATTTCTCTTATCACACTGAGAATAAGCTTTATTCATATGAACTATTCATGTAGCAAAGGGCTTATCCACACATGCACAGAAAGTTAGAAATTTATAGTGAGCTTCTGAAGAGACCTTCATGGATATTTTAGAAAGGAAAATGTTTTGCTAGTCCTCTTGGCTCTTTAATCCGTGGCAGTGGTTATTCACGGCCAGAGCAGAAACATGATTGGCATTACCTATTATTTTGAATACCATGGATGTGGTCAGTGTGACTGGGCGTGCAAACTGGACTAAGACTGCAGACATAACATTTCCGTTGAAGTGCTTTCTCTATCACCTTCCCACCAAACCAAGATGATGAATAACTTCAAAATCAGAGTGCCATTTCATTAAGGTGTACTTAGAGATCTGTGGACGTGTTTTCTCAAATGCTAAGCAAATAGTAATTTGTCTTTTAAATCCTCAGTTAGGAACATAACTAGGTAGTAGATAGCATAGTAGATGACCAATCTGTTTATATAATCACAGAGAAGTACTATGTCTGTTAAGATAGGATCGATTTACATCTTGTCATCTATTTCCTTCAGTGGAATATTACTAACTTTCCTTATTTCTATATGTAACTCCAGAGAAGTAGAGAGACCAAAGTAATTCTTTCATTGTTAGAAAACACAAGGATCCATAAATGCCTCTGAGATGATGTGCTGCATGCGCAAAGCAAGCAGCTGTGTATTGCTGAGCTGGATGACATGGTTAGGAGTCCAGATCTCAGCTAAAACTATGAAAATTGCATGATTTATGCCTCCTGAGAGGAATAAATAACCTCTAGATAAAGAAGGCAGACAGAGCAGCTGCTAGCTTTAAGCCCTATGTAATTTATTTAACTTCATAGTGCCATGGGCTTGTTAGATTGGCCAGTGTCACAAGCACCAAGTGTGCCAGTGGGCTAACAGTTAATCCCATTAGCATTAGCTGCTTAGTTTCTAAAACTGGAACTGAAATACTGGATGACAGTCTTGTTCAGCTGCATTATTTTAGCTAGACTTCTCCTTCAGATCAGGAGACCTACACAGCATGAAAAATAAATTCTCAAAAGAAATTAGGTTGGCAGGGAAAGAGTTTCTCTTCACCTTTTCAAAGTTCCTGCACAGAACAGTGTGTGTTTATCATGCAGAACAACAGTGCAATTACAGTACTTACATAAATGGCTTTCTAAATTGGCATTTTAAACAAACATTTCAAGATGATCTTGTTTGAATATACCTATTATATTAATTTCAAATAATAAAAAACCCCTAACTGTCTTCTTATGCTACTGTACTTGTATAGGTTTCAGGAAGAAAATTTTATTTCCTGTGTTTCTATTTACACTGTTGCCCTTTCAAGAGTCAATCAGAGTATTACATTCATGAAGTGGAAGCAAACCGAGTAGCTAATACAGCCCCCTCTTCACAATCTTATCTCAGAAATGGCATTAAGTCTCTGTACATCATCCATGTGGTTCTAGGGAGCAGATATCCCAAGTGCTGTAGCACAGACATTCATACCTTAGCCTCTACATTGTTTTTCACAGGTTCAGGAAGAATACATGCCTCTGAAATTTAGTTTGGAATTATTTTTTTTAATAAATAAAAGTGCATTTCACTTAGTACCCATCAGACTTCGTCTGCAGGAGGCAGAGCTACTGTGAGGGAGGGAATACAAAAAAATCAACCCAAAAGACCCTTTGCTCCCTAGAAGGGTTGGTTTTGGTTTGGTTTTAAAATGTGATGGTGCTGGGGAGAAGACTCCAAGCTGTGCCTCTACTGATAGTCCTTTTATGTTTCTGATGGCTGATTAAAATCAAAGGAGTGATGTCTGACAGGCAAAAGCTGCACGGAGCTTGTCTGATAAAGCTGCGGTGAAACAGAGGCAGCGCACGCTTCTGCAGCTACAGGAGACAGGAGGGTCAGCAGCTCAGAGCAGGATCTGATCCTGTATTTTCCAGTTTACTAGTAAAAACCAGTATGTGATTCCTATATATTACTGTTAGAGGGCAGCAGATATCCTAAATAAGGTCTCCGGACACCATGACCTAGTTCTGCCAGGGTTTTGTGGCATCTGCACTGGCCTAGAGATGTTGCCCAGCACCTATTTCAACCTCTGGGTCTAGTCAGCTAGAAATTTTCCAAGTTTTCATTTTTCAGGTTAATATCCATGTTCAGTCTTTCTTGGCTCAGGTTTCTGGGAGAATTTGAACAGTTTTGCAACCATCACGGGGATGGCAATTAGTCTAATATCATTCAGTTAGTGCCAACAATATTCCTGCCAAGCATCTTTTTAACTCACCTAATGTTTCTAACATTCAGTGAGATTTTCAGAAAAATGGAATGCTGGACTCAAGATATTTTTTGATTTTTAGGAGGATACTGAATTGACAGAATCACAGAATCACAGGACAGTTAGGGTTGGAAAGGACCTCTGGATATCATCTAGTCCAACCCCCCTGCTAAAGAAGCGTCACTTGGAGCAGGTGACACAGAAATGTGTCCAGGTGGATTTTGAACGTTTCCAGAGAGGGAGACTCCACAGCCTCCCTGGGCAGCTTGTCCCAGTGCTCTGCCACCCTCAGTGTAAAGAAGTTTTTCCTCATGTTGAGGTGAAACTTCTTGTGTTTTAGTTTATGGACGTTGCTCCTTGTCCTTTTACTCTGCACAACTTAATTCTGTGATAAAATTCTCATACAACCACTTAAACCTATTGAATATCTGCTTTTTAAGCTTGAAAGTATTTCATCAATACTGTGCTTTTACTCTCTTTATCAGCGTATCTCCATGACCTTCTCCTCCTTCAGCTTTTGTCACACATCTGTCACCTTGGGAGTGGGGGAAAAGCAAGAAAACAACCAAAAAACTGGCTGAGGTTTCTGGAAGCTTTTAAAGTTTCAACTCTTTCAATAACGGTAATTTAATAGTTAATTAAAGTATTAAGCAAACCTGCATATCCTGATCTAGGATCCTGTGGCAGCTAAGTCCTACAGATTCAGTTCCACAGCGCAGGAAATATATTTTCAATTTAATTTTTGTCCACATTTGATGACACCGATTTCCAAAGGAAAATGTATGCTTAACTCCATACAAAGATCACTCTAAAAAAGGCTTTTAATTGGCTCCTCTGGATTTTTTGTTTAAACAGCAGTAACTTCAGACATGAGTCTCCAAAAAATGTACTCTCTGGGAAGAGTAAGTTCTCCCTCTAAAGGTGGTATGAAGAAAAAAAGGTAGCAGCTTATTAGTTTACTGACTGCTTGAACTCAACAGCCCAAGAAGTCTAATAAATGAATCCAGGAGTCACCATTGTGATTCCACACCAGTGTCATAGAGTTAAATATGTAAGAACTCAGTTTTCTTTCAAAACATATGCAGACAACAGCATCAAGATCAAGCTGAGTTTGTTTGTTATTGCCCTGCACAAATAACCAAACACCAGATACCTGGAAATGCCACAATTAAAATCATAGCCAAGGCTTGCAAGCTAACTTCTCCCCATATCTCATGACTCATCCTCTGCCAACCAAACTTCATGAGTGAGGTAAGCAAGATTCTACAGAAACCAACTCATCCCAAACACATTCCTGCCATATTCTCCCTCTGTCCTGTATGTCTGAGAGAACAAGTATGCCCTGGAGAAAGCAGAATATCATTGTATAGGCCTGACTGCAATGCACACATATAAAGGAGAATGGAAACTGCACACAGAGCCTTAATTCCAGCATTTCTGACTCCAGGTGCTTTACTTCTAAAGTGCTTGAGCTACATCTTCTCTTAAAAAGCACATCACTTTACCTTGTTGATCCCACATTGACCCAAGTCCTCACAGGTCCTGATTCCTTTTCAATAAACGTTAAAAAGTCTCACCGATTTGAAGAGAAATGGGATAAGCCCATACTAAGATAACTGAGTGCCTGGGCCAGTTTGAAAGCTGCTTCTCAAAGCTGGTGGGGAAAGTCACAGTCCCTGTGGATTCTCCTCTGGCCACAGCAGCACTTGGATGGCAAGGGCAGCAGCACCTCCCCTGTGCCTCACAAAATGGAAGGTGTTATTAATATCATAGCCAAAAGCCTATAAAAACCACAGGTGTTTTATGCCTTTCTGGCTTGCTGTCCCCTAGGAAGTACCCCTAAGCAGCTTACAGTTAGGATTTCAATAACTCAGAGTTGTAACAAAAACTCAAAGGATTTGTTATTGCACAAAAACTTCCTGGTAGTAAACACTCAACATAAAATAGCAGAAAAGTCGAACTGTAACTTGCTATTTTGATAAATTAATGTAGTTTTTCTTCTGGAAAAGGAAGACAAAAGCCCTTTTAACAGTGCTGAGATTTATAAGTTTATGTCTCAAAATTTCTGAAGGTATGTGCATAAATAAATCTAATTAAGTTGACTGCTGAAATAAAATGGCTTGTTTCAGTGTAGTTTCCTCAGAAAGTCCAGTTTCAGCTAAAGAAGAACATTTCCCATTAGAAGTGCTTTTACCTAGCCCCATTACTCCTTGCTAGATTTATTTAAATAAATAAATTAATACCTCTTGCAGGATATGGGGCATCTTGTAGATGAAGAAGTTATATAAAAGGAATACTGTCGGACTACTTTTCATTTTTTATGTTGAGAAGAAAGAAAATTCAGCAATGAACTGATAGAAAACTTGGCTTTATGCGGGCTACGTTTTACCTTGGAGAAATCAATTGCAAATCCTTTGAAAATCTGTGCCCAGCAGAATCAGTTAAGCAAGATATTTAAGTATGGCAAAGGAGTGATCCATTTCATTACACAGTGTGTCTTTGATAACCTCATGTGGGAACTTGCAACTCACGTCCATGGGGGCCCAGCATCAGCACCTCAGCCCAACTTGCTGTGCCCTGCTACTTCTTCCTACTCAGGGTCTTTCACAGAAAGATGGTGGGGACAGGGTTCCTGCTGATCTATGCAAGCAGACCAGTACAAAAGAGCTAAGGTAAGATAATGAATATCTACATTATTCCACATTTAGCCCTCTAACTTCAGAATCTTACCTCACCAGATTTTTGGGGGCATTTTTGTTTGTTTTGGTAATGCAAATTTAGGATGCAAACTCTGCCCAGAAATTCAACTTCATCATTAAATATTCTGTAGAAACATGTGTGTTCATTTCTTCTTTCTCCTGTTTGCTGGAGAGTCTATTTTGGATATAAATATTTTTTCTTCCTGTGATTTTACATTTCATGTTTTGGAAGAAGGTTTCTGCTACACAAATAATTAGTGATCTGCCCAAAAAAGAGACCTTCAAGGATTTGCACATGTGATATTCACTCACAACTCCAATATTTAATAAAATCCTGTCACAAGGGATATTACTAAAGTGTAGTCTGCAGAGAGGACTATGCTATGAGAATTTTTCATCTAGACAGTAAATGGCAGTCTTTTTTACAGGTTTAACCTAAATAAAACTTAGATTTAGGGTTGAGAGAAAGGAGTGCATGAAGGGCTGCAGCTGCAGTGGGACTAGAAAGGGGCACAAAAAGGGAAGTGTGCGCTGTGGAGACAACTGGGTTGTAAAAACCCTTTTCCTAGGTAATGACTAGTTGCCATTACCATTGCCATGTGTGGAAGGATAATCCTCAGATTATGGTTATTTTTAGTGTTAGGATTCAGGTTTGGGTTGAGTGTGAGCCTAGAGCTGCAGTTGGAGTGGGTCTGCAAAGGGGCTGCCAAAGGAAAGCATGAGATATAAAGAGAACGGGCTGGGAGAAGTTTTTCTAATGGGAAAGATGATACAGGGGGGACATCAGCCAGGACAGTGAAAGTTGTCTGCTCTCCTGTTACATGAAGATAATGCTCAGGCTCAGCCAAAACTTAATCTAGTGTTGTCCTCTTTCCCTTTCTGATATTTCTGCAGATGGATTATAAGAATAACCTATTCAGACAGAATATCGTATGGTTAAATATGCCAACATCCAGAACACCCAGGCCCCTATACCAGTTTTAGTCTAACCAGTTAAAGGAATTATTTATTACTTCATTAAATATCTTACTTTTCTCTCAAGCATTTCTGTCTGATCTGGTAATTTAAGAACTCATTCCTTTTTCCCAATCTCTTATTTCTTCAAGTTCTTTTCTAATCCACTTCTTTTTTTTCCCTGGTGCACAGGTATTACGCCAAGGTCAGTGACAGCAACAACTGAGTTATATTTTTGGTACGCATTTAATGTTATTAGACAAATTGGTTCACAGCTGCAAAAACAGCTCTTTACTAACTGCAGGAGGAGATTGATTTATCTGAAAGCAGAAGAGAAAATGTCAATGTGCTAATTGGTTTGGTTTTGTTTGGTTGGTTTTGTTTAAACAGAGAGAATATGGTAGCTCTAGAAAAGAAAAGGTTTCTTTGTACTATTTTCTCACTGTAGAATCTGAGGCTATCCAGGAAAAATTCTCTGTCTGGTTCACTGAGATCAGCCCGCAGGTGGGGAATTAACAGTGATGCATTCTCAAATCAAAGCTTCAACCTGCAATCCAGATAGAAATACCCTTGGATTTTCATAGTGTATAGAGCTGCACCCAGATGTGAATTTCGCTGATGGTACTTACCTCCTGTGTAAATAATGTAATGCCTTAAACATGAATAGAGTAGATAGCAACAACATTCTTTAATGTTTTTTAGCCAGTGGACACCCCAGCAGAAAACTTTGGATATGTGCACAGGTGCCTGTGGGCATTTGTAGAATGCAACAGAACTTAAGGAAGCAATATCATACAAAAGAACATCATGGGCTTTTCATTTTCAGAATGACAGGAGCAAAATAAGAATATTAAACAAAGAAAAATCAATATTAAATAAACAAAAAAGGAAGAAATGTCCATTGCCTTGTGATGGATCTGGGAGCTTTCTCCGGAGGAGCCTTCCTCCATGCAATCTAAGCTGCCACATGCCTGCTGTTACAAGCTTTGGGAGGCTGCAGCAGATGCACAGATGATTCTTCCCTTGGCAAAACTTTCTGTGAGGTGTTTTAGGTTTGTTTATGCATCAGATCTAGTACAGAATGAAAGCCTGGAACATGCAACTGCTTATGTGGGAGCACACTGCTTCAGGAAAAGGGGTGGGTCCTGGCCTGAGGCTTCCCTCTGGCCTGGCTGCTCTTCCCTGAGGTGTCCACCTACACCTCTCACCACAAAATTTGCTCAAGTAATTCCTGAAAGATGCCTGTAGTGAAAATGAAAGAGCAGTCCATCATGACTTTTAGAAGATATTTTTATTGCTTGGATACTCTGACCTAGCTGAATGTAGAAATATAATTTGAGTAGACAGCCAAAATACCCACCAATTAACTTTAACCTCCTCCAGTGTTACCCTAGGAGTGGGCTGTAGCTGGAAATAATTAGTTAGAGGAGACCTCTAAAACTTTACTGTTTCATTTTTTAACTACTTTGTCCTAGCTGACTGCAGCTCAGAGCCAGAGAATGAACTTGTTTGCACTTTGTTGCTAACACTGGCCTGTCAGGAAGAGCACTCTACGGCTGTGTTTCTGCGGACAGGAGGAATGTCACTTAAATGTCAAGTCATTATACCAGATTAAAATGAGAGATGCTGAGTTCTACAGACCACCAGCAGAATAAAAGCCTACAGCACACAAATGTAAACCAGTAGATGAAGCACATTCCCTCAACCCAGGGAATACAGGCTGAACTTCTGCAAGCAAAGGCTAGAAAACACTTTTCAATTGGAGTTAGAAAAGGAACAGAAACAGCAATGCTCTTTCACCTCTGTACAAGGCTGTTCCAGGTATTACCCTATAATCCCTCCAGAAATCAAGGTCAGTTCTGCTTATGATCTTTACAGATGGCAGGCTGGGCTTTTACTTTTACTAGGGGAAGATTAAAAGATTCAATAAAGGTGTACTAAGATCACACAGCTGCACTCTTATTCCCCTTCCCACAGAGACAGGAGCTCCACCACCACCACCCACTGTCGGCTCATACAGACATTTCCTTTCTGTATGTCTTTTGATGGCTGAAAAAAAAGGAGAAAAAGAAACTCAGTGCAAATAAACTAATTTAGGGAAAAGAGACACACCCTGGCCAAGCAGGGAAGTAAACTTGCACCAGTACTCCAACTGAGTACAGTGTGTTCCTTTGGAGCCCAGAATATCTGTCTTCTGAACTGACCACGGTGTTCTTGTGATTTGGGTTTTTTAATTGCTCTGAGTTGCGTGGCAACACCCTGCTTGTTCTCCACACCCTCATGTAGCCAATGTCCCAGCCACTCGGCAAGATTGCAAAACTGTGAGTTTTCTACAGCCCCCAGTGCCTCCCATGCCTTTTAACAGTCAACTTTTGTTAAAAGTGTTAGTCAACATGTTGCCAACAGCACTCCAGCCACAAGAGAACCTGGAATACAACTGTGCAATCACCTTAGCTTTGGAGATCTGTTTTATTGTTTCTCTTTCTGCCACATGGAAGAAAATCCCTGCTCAAACTCCTAAATGCACTAGTAGGACTTTTTTTTTTAATTTCCTAGACTGTATATAAATTTCTCATCATAAGGCAAACTCCTCAGCACAGTTATACTCTTTTACACTGTCCTGGTTCCAGATCAGGTCACAGTGCAAAGGAAGCCTGGGCAGCTGCTCAGCAGACCCTGGACTAAGAAACATATCTCTGTTCTAAACATTAAGCTTCAGTCCACTTGCAGTTGTTCTGAACTACAAATCCCACCCCTTCTGAAGAGAATATAACCCTTATCCTCCTTCCTTCTTACCACCTCTACCTCTGCACTGCCCTCTAGTCCTAAACAGGAGGCAAGCCTGGAGTGTTGCTCCTTTACTACCCAAACCACATCCCCATCACTCCATCACAGCCCACCTCTTCAAAAGAAGACTCCCTTCTTGACTGTAACATTCTCCACCCCAGTATTAAGCCCCCACCTTTCTCTCAGGTGGATGTAATTTAAGTTTAACACCAGCTTTATTAGATTTCTTTTGGATTTAGGTGAGATTTTCTTTGAACTTTAAGTCTCTATTATACACAGTAAATTACTAGGCAAGGCATTACGATAAAAAACCCTCCTACATCATGAAAAACAGGTTTTATTTAATTTTCACTACAAAGTTGAGAGTTGTGTTGCCTTTCCTCTTTTTTAATTAAGTCCAGAGTCTTTCTGAATTTTATTTAATTATATTATAATAGCACTATAAGCAGTGATCTCATTTGATAATTTATAGTGGCCGCTATTGATATGAACTTCAATATCTTTTGCAATTCTCTCTTGAAATAAAGTTAAACAGTGTCACTTCTATCCAAATCCACTCCATGCAGAGGAAAATTCATTGCCTCTTTAATAGATGTTATGCCTTAGAAACAGATTTTTCTGCAAATCTTCTGTTTTCTCTTGGATTTCTGGAACTTTAAACTTACAGAGAGTAGTGCAGTCAAGTTGCTGGGGAAGTGCTTCAGCTCCACGTTCCTGAGTCCCAGTGGAAGGGGCTGAAGCAGGCAGCTGTGTATCAATTCTTTCACTTTTGGAAAAGCACCTGCATTAGCTTTCTGCTCCCAGTTCCATTGCACTGCACAGGCAACCTCAGGTCTGCCCTCTGCGCTGCACCTACTAGTCTCTTACAAGAATCTTGTTTCCACAAACTCACACCAAACCACTGTTGTCCTCTCCAACATTGCACCTCAAAATAAATCCAGAAGTCCTTCTACAGTAATGCTCCACCATCAACAAATTCCTGCATGAAAACTCCCACAGAAGCACTCCACCATCAACAAACTCCTACAAGAAAAATGCCACGACAGCATTACCCCATCAACAAATTCCCACTTAAAAATTCCCACAAGAATACTCCACCATCAGCAAGGTCCTACATGAGAACATCTATGTTAGCATTAAGGTTTCCATGAGACACTATCAAGAAATTAGGACACACCTTGCCCCAGTGGTGGGGAGGTGGGTCATACTGGGGACCACTGGGCTGCTCCTTGGCACAGCCCTGGAGGGGTCATGCCTGGCTGAATCAGGGGCACCAAGTTTGCGGGGACAGAGGGCTGCAGAGTGTCGGTGATGTGCACCCTGATTGCAAGGCTGTCACCCTTGCCTGGCTGTCAGCCTGAGCCCTCCCTCAGGATCCAGAGGGAATCTGCTAGTGCAGACAGAGACCTGCCAAGCCCACGTGGCCACCTGGTCACCAGCAAGCACAAGGGGACCGTGTATCTGGGACACATGGAGCTTTGGAACACTTGATGAGCCAAGGGGTTTTGGGGGTTACCAGGATGTAACCTGGTAGCACCCAAAGTACAAGGGTACCACGCTGCTCAGGCTGCCAAGAGGGGAGAGGGGTCCTCTAGTGCTTGCAGCAGACAGGGGGTACAGAGGGCTCGAGTCCCTTCACTGGTGAGAGGAAAGTAATTCTCGTCTTCATTACATCACCTCCAGCAGCCACCTGGTAAATCAGGGATGTGGAAATCGAAAGAAAGCATTTTTTTTTTCCCCCCAGACTAAGGAGATGAAACTGGCAGCAGGCTGTCATGGCCAGCCCTCCCAGACACACAGATGCTACACCCTGTGAAGGCAGGACCTACCTCATCCCTCAGCAGGATGTCCTGCAGAAGTGTGGGGGTGCCACACACCATGGCTACTGATGTTGAAAATTATTTAAGGCACAGAGGGCAGTGACAGAATAATTTCTCAAGTGAGCTGCCAGTGCTCATAGTGATCTTATGCTCACCCAGTGGATTAGTGGGAGGGGGTTGGATTCAATCTCAGCTGTTAATCCTTTCAATGTCACAGGAAGCAAACATATCAATTTTTTATGAAGGTTGGTTGTAAGGTCATGTGGGCCTACTCTTGGTCAAATTGAATATAATTCCCTCTTTCTAAAGTATCCTGGGACAAGCATTGATCCAAGGAAGAGCAGAGAGACATCACTGCCAAACAGAAATTGTGTATTTCTATTTCTCAAAGAAAACATCCTGTTCCCTTAGTGCACAATTGTGGGTTTGGTCAGAGAATGGATATGAAGCAGCATTACAGAAATTTGTTGTCAAAAACAATCCCATGCCTTTATTTTAATTTAAAAAGGCAAATGTAGCTGCCAAATAACACCATACAAAAAATTGTTTTCAGTAATCCCGCATTAAAAACTCATGTCTTCACTTGTCAGATTTTCAGTTAGGCAACAGTGAGAGAGTGTGTCTGTTTAAAAACATATCCAAAGCATTCAGAGGCATATCTGTCAATGACTGATTACTGAATATTTCACCTTTTTCTAACCTTTTTGCAAGTAAAACAGTTACCTTTTTTTAATTTAGATTTTCTATCACTATTATATATTAATTTATAGCTTTAGCATTTTTTCTGAGTATGAATTCATTTAGTTATCCTGCATAAGTTAATAAAGCCACAGTCTGCTCTTTTAGCCTAAATAAGAAAATTCTTTTCCGTGATGAATTTCGATAATTCTTCCATATATTTTCATGTACATCAATGTACTCTGTTACTGTAGTTCACATTATTTTATTCCTGACAGGTTAGAATTCCATTTGGCAAATACCGAAACTAAACAACCCACCCATCAACTTACGCATTAAGTCCTAATTTATTGATGTGCCTCAAGTTTGACATATTATCGATGGTTCACTAAGCTGCAGTTAGAAGGACGAATCTGCTATTTATTCTGTAATCCCTTCAGCTAGAGATCAGACATCTGTTTGTAAAGCAATTTTTTATGGAAACATGGGGAAGTCTTCCTGGCACCCATCTGGTTAATATATATTCCCAACTAAATTTCCATTTTTCTGGTAAAGTAATTTATCCACTTGGTTTGTGACTTAAAATATCTTGCAGTGGTCACTGACTACAAATCTTGTGTCACATGTCTTATTTCAGAGCTCTGCTTTGTCTGATTTATTGTGAAAGGCAAAGAAGGAGTTACCTTAGCTACGGACTTGAAGTTTTACAGTAAAGTGCAGCCTTAGTCTCGCTTAAATAGCAAGTAAAATGAGAGCTAAACTAAATATCAAGTACATCTGAGATTCAATATCTATTAGCTTTGTTTTGTCAAAAAAAAAAAAAAAAAGTCGTTGTACATTTACCTTTGGTCAACAATTGGGTTTATCCTGACTTTTAGTGTATTTTTTTTTTTTCTTTAAAGAAGTAGCAGCAGCACACCACAAGTGCCAGCACTGCTGAGGTGAATCTCGAGAACCTGTGTACACTCCCTGCTTGAAAGGGCTGTTACAATAAAGTATTCCTCTAGATCTAAATTATCAACCCTTCAGGTGGCTTTTTAGGCATTTATCCAGTATCTGGATAAATGATGCAGTGGCTGGAACAGGAGCAAGTTAGAACGAGTTCATAAGAGGTTCCCTGACCTCTGTGTCTCCAGGCTCTGGGACAGCATCCTCCGTGGCTCTGAATGGAGTCTTGGAGGGGAGAAGGATGCTATCAGAAATGACTGACTATAAGGCCCTGTTAAAATTCCCTTTGAAATTGCATTCCTGATTTTTGAGGAAGGGCACACCAAGGAGTGCAATAACTGGTTGCAGGGCTACATCCAGCTGCCAGGACAGTCCCTGCAGTCAGTGGTTGTTACAAGAAGGGCTTGATCGCCACCATTTTAATTCAAGGCATGATCATGGCCTTCTGTTTAGCTTTCTTTGGTGTGTTTTGTTTTGTTAGTTTGTTTGTTTGTTTTGGGGGGGGTTGCCACTTCAGCTTTCCTAAAAGTGATTTGGATGAGCTTCAAAATTTAAAGCCAAAGCTTTAAAAAGCACATGGATACTTATAAATAAGTTCATTATGCATTATCAATATTTGTGGTATATTTTGACCACTAATAAAAAATTCTAGCCAGATCCTCAACAGATATTATGTCTGAGCTACATCAGCGTACATTACTTCTGGGTGGAGACCAAAGAATCCAGTGACCTCTGAAATGAATCTGGTAATGGTAATATTCAAAAGGAGCTGTTTAATGTTGGACTGTTTCATCAGTCTCAGCAGAGGCCAAAGACTGGGTGAACTAAAACCTTTTTCCTAGATGCAAGCTTGTAAATTCCAGGGCTAAGAAGCAGTAGGATAGAAGAGACGGAGAAACTTCAGCTTGCAAGAAACGATAAGATGAGCTTCCACAATTTCCTCTCAGTTGGATAAAATCCTCACATCTGTGAACCAAGCACTTCACGGTGGCTTTTAATTCACACACAGATGTGGAGAAAACAAGGCAGTTCAGCTGGGTGGTTTTGTTGTTTGAGCAAAGTAAGACGAAGAAGCGTTAGTCCAGAAAATTGAAAACTTCCTGGAAATTACTCTTTCCATTCTTGGGCCCAATTTAACTCTGAGCTGAAGCTGTGAAGCTGTACGGGAGCATTTTATAAACTTCTCTGAGAGCATGATGTGGTTCTATATACACATTTATGCAGAACATCTTGCATAGCACTCTGCAAACAATGACTTATATACTGGTCATGCATTAGTTATGTAAGCAAACGTGGCAGCAGCTCTATTTCAGTAATAACAAGCACAAAGTCGATCCCATCTTACCGAAAAAGTAATGTTGGCCAGGCCATCAGAAGGACTATTATTCTCCAGCCTATTTCTAAAGGAATGCTGGATTCCCAGTCTCCTCTGGATGCTGGTAGCACAAGGGAAAGCAGGACCCAGACCACAGCCTTGTCATGAAGCCTGCAATGCAGGTGCTGCAAAATTTCACACTAGATGTGGGCACTCCCACCTTTTGCCCCATCATGCTTTAGGTGTGTGTGATACCACCTCGTCTCGTGCCTGCCTAACAACATTTTATAAACACCCCTTGATTTTAGCTTTTAAGTACTTCTCAAGCAACAATGACAAGAGTTGAAATGTTCATGTTCCCATCTGAACTTGAGAAGCTCATCTTATCTTCAGCAATACTGCTAGTCATAGATTCACAGAATAGTTTAGGTTGGGAGGGACCTTTAAAAGTCATCCTGTCATGAACAGCGGCATATTCAAGTAGATTAGGTTGCTCTGAGCCCTCTCCAACCTGGCCTCAAGTGTGTCCAGGGACAGTGCATCTACCACCTCTCTGGGCAACCTGTTTTACCACTCTAACTATTAAAAAAAAATTCTTTCTTATAGCTAATCTAAATCAACCCTCCTTCAACTTAAAACCATTACCCCGGTCTTATCATAACAGGCCCTGCTAAAAAAGTTTGTCCCCATCTTTCTTGTAGGCCCCCTGTAGGTAATGGAAGGTGCTCTAAGGTCTCCCTGGAGCTTTCTCTTCTCCAGGCTGAACAATCCCAACTCTCTTGGCCTGTCTTCATAGGAGAGGTGCTCCAGCCCTCTGTGCATCTTTGTGGCCTTCCTCTGGACCCACTTCAATAGGTCCATATCCTAAGCTCTTTCTTTTTGTCAGCAGATTTGTAGCTGTGCTCTTGCTTTATAAGGATCAGCATTCTTCAGGGGAGAAAAAAACAGGAGTTAAGTAGTTTTCACAGTAAAAAGACCAATTCATTGAATTAATTTCAATGCCACAAGATGGTGCTGGACATTTCATTGATACAGATCCTTGAAACTTTCCATTTTTTGTTTAAGAATCGTTTGGCTTTCTATTTTCCCTGACTAAATCTTTCCCCAGCTGAGGTTTACTCTGAAAATGCACCGACGGACTGACTGCATGGGGATACCCAAACAGGTTGGCGTTTCACCCAGCCTGGATAACAGGGTTTATGTTTTATACTTTTCTTAAAACATCTCTGGTGTTGCTCTGCAGTTGTGCAAAGCTTTGACCCTACCACTGAAAAGCCCTCCAGATTAATAGTGTTTTCCAAGACTCCCTGTTGGCCACAGCAACCCAGGATGGTGACCTGACAGAGCAATGCGATTTTCATGGCCATTACAATGCTTTTTTGTTTTGAAAGAGAAAAAAAATCATACAAGCAGGACCTATATAATTTCATTCAATTAAATAAAAACTCCAGGAAAAAAAAACATTTTGGAAAAGAGATAACCTGCCTATTATGGTTTATAATGCACTCCTGAAAAGAACTATATGGTCATCATTCTTTTTTCCACTAATGTATTTCTAAAATTAAATTTTTGGCATTGTAAGGTTTAATGGACCCCTCCTGACATTTCCAGTCCATGACTGATAACACTGTGACATTTCCTAAACAAATGTTTGGGAAGAAAATAGAGAGAACACTAAAACTTTTAGGTCAGATTCTCAATGAGATGAATGGACGCACAAAAATTTAACGCCACTGCAGATTATGCCTTGAAGTATAAAAAACATTTCATTCATACTCTTATGAACTTCATGGAGTTTGGATTTGGGTTTTGAAAAAAGCACTCTATATTTTGTAAGTGGAAGCATATGGAACCCTGAAGTCCACAGTGTTTATGTTCCTCTCTGAACTTGAGGAGCACATCCTACCTTTAATTTGTGGGGCCTCTGCGCTCCACAGGATCTGTTGTCTCCTTTCCCACAGATAATACCTCCTACAGTCTCTTTTTCTAGCTGATTTTATAACCAGTCAACCAAGCACAACAGAGCAGACACAGAGTTTTAATATCCAACATAAGCTGCACCTCTCTACTGGTTTATTTTCCTTATTCGTGGAGAGGAGTGGTTTCAGTGGCAAAAAGAATAAGGTGTCCAGCTGCCCTGTTGCCTCCAGTTTGGAATATGGTAGTCATCTTTTGTCCTACTTCAGTTTTACACCTGTTCTCTGTAATAAGGCCTTTTTGCCAACTCCATGCCATCCACTAGGGTATATGATGAAAGCAGAAAGGGTATGACTTTTGTTTATAGTCATCATTGCTCCAAGGCCAGTGCTAGCAATGTTGTTAAAGACAAAAAGTTAAAATCCACTTGTCAGTATTCACTATAAATATTGACTGTTGTCAGTGTTTACATTTTCTATATGTAAAATTGGAATGGTTTGTATTTATGAACAAAATAGTATATGGTGATCTCATAATGTTTTATTAAGATAAGAATGCAGTATTTTGTCTGACTGGAAGAGAAATTAGGACATAGAACATTCAAGAGAACTACAGAAAAATGAACTGTGTCCAAATTCACATTTAAATTCCTGGATTTCTAATTTTCTGTCCACTCCTGTCACACTTTGTACACACACCGCATATTATCAAATGAGAATTACTTAGTGCTTAACATTCCATTTTAAACAACACAATCAAGTGAAAAATCAGCAGCTCACAAACTAACAATTCCAGTTCTATTTTTAAATACAACCATCTAAATATTTCGCCATAACTTCTTATTACTAATTTATTACTTCTTGGTACTTTTTCAGTAATTAATGCGACATTTTTGTTTTTAAAAAATCTGCTATGTAAATGCAGTATCAGTCAGACTTATAGCAACAACAGATACTGGTAGGAATACGATTGTTCTTAAAATGACATTAGGGTAAACAGTAGTTTTTCCTAAGAATTCTGCTGTGAGCGTGTTACAGGTTGTGACATAGGCTTTCTTCCCTTTACTCTTCAGTGTGGCTAGCAGAACATGTTATTTGGTTTCCTGTTGTTATTTTAAACGACGATGGAAACATGGAAGATCGACACATAAGTAAAAGTAAATTTTTTAGTCTTAAGAATTATGTGTTTTCCTAAGCACATTCAAGTTTGGAACACTACACGGATTGCAACAGACTCTTAATGGGAGCAAGAAGCTTGGTGTTTGCATAATGTCTTCTGTACCAACTGTCTGGCTTCTGGAAAATGCGGTGGAATATTCATACTCCACACCCTATGTGAATGATATAGTTATTGTAGCCTTCTGACTAGTGTAAATTACAGAACAAAATCTGCATTCAAAGTCATTCGTAGAGCTCTCACGCTGCCTGTCAATGCTGGAATACCTGCTTGGTTTAGGATTCCCTGGCTCTACAGGAGTCTAAGTTGGCCTTAATGAAAACTAAACTCTCAGCCTAATACTTTGATCATCTCACTAGTCTGTCCACTACGTCACCTTTGTAATTACCCAGCCAAAGTCAACAGGAGAGGGGAAATCTAGGATTTTGTATGCTACTGAATTTATCATGACACTTGTTACAATGTTATTGTTATGATATTTCCTAAATAGACCTGGTTATATGTAATAAAATAATGAAGAACTAATGCTTTGACACTTCCTACCTCATCCTTGGGGTGTTTAGAAATATGGAGAAGCCACGTTGTCTTGTGATTTCCGTGGGAACAACCAAGCCAGCCATTATCCGGCCTGTCCAGGCACATGCCATCAGGCAAGGGAGGGCCAACAGATGCAAAAGAGACTCCATGTTTGGGGCTCAGTTTTCTGTTGTACTCAAACATCTAAATTGCTTAAACAAAAAAGGTAAAAACCCGGTACATACAGGTGGGCTGTAGAGTCACTTTGTATAACTGTACCTGTTACCTTACTTGGCTGGTTGTCCTAGTGCAATTGTTTGCGTCCCTCTCTCTGTGTTTGCTCATGCACCACTGTGTACCACAATGTACCATTCTGAGGGAGCACACCCTGTGAAAAAGCACATTGAGAACAAGGTTTGAGTGTATAAGGGAACATTCACAGAACTTTGGAGAGGTTCTGCCAGAAACTGTTCCTAATTATGTGGAACCATCATTGAGGTTATATAAATTCTGATGTGTGTGTGTTTGCTAAAGGAATAAGTAATACTTTATACTGCTGGGGGTGTTCTATTGCTGTTCCAAATAATGTTCACTGTCACAATACCGACTTAAAACTTGGCTTAGCAGAGTGTAATATATGAGTTGGAGCAGTCATTGAAAACTCTCTGTGAATACTGTGGCAAAGGCTAATGTAAATAAAGGAAGATCAAAGTAAACTTTGAAGTAGGAATGGAGCCTGACGTAGCCTAGCAAGATGTACTGTACTTAGGCATAACCCAACAAACTGGAAATATTTCGTTTTCAATTTCCTGTCCAAGATGCCAGCCTTAAGACTTATTTTTTTATTATTATTTTTATTGTCCATTTTGGTTCTCGCTGCCATTAAGTACAAGCTGTGCTGGCAACTTCTTTTACTAGCTTTCCATAGAGGTATGAACTATATTTTCTTTTTGTAAACACTGTCCATAGTGTCTTATCATACAGCAGAACAGTGCAGTTTACCAGCACCACCAGCATACGACAAACGCTGCCAGTGCAGCAAACCGCTGTGTAAATGCCCAAGGTAAGGTGTTGTAAGTGCATTCACACACTCATCTTCTCTTTTACATCTCTATTTTCATCTTCATGGAGCACCTCTCATGCAAGCTACAGTGCTGGAAGCAGCTGTGCTAAGTCCCATTTTCCAGACCTGTCAAATATGCTTAGAAGGGGCTTATCTCATGGTTTCAGCTATATGTCTATGCAGGCTCTTGAGGGAAGCAACACCTTTGACTGCTATCCACAGAGGTCTCCATAATTCTCCGTCTCCAATGCTGGAGGCTCCATGGGGCAATCCTTCTGCCACTATGGCTCCCTAATGCCTATTGGTGGTGCCTTTTTCCTGCCTTTTGTTCCACAGAGGAAGGCTGAATGAGCATCTGTTACAAGTGCTTACCACCTGCACCCAGAGTCTCACACCTGAAGGCACACTCCAGTCAAAGCGATTCTCACCAGCATGTGCAGTGCTGCCTGTCGACCACTGGGTTATACCAATGAGCTAGAGCAAAGGCAGAGTCACTCTGGGTGAATTATGTCTCCTGGAGACAAGCCTGAGCAAGCAACCCCAAATCCTTACCAGGATTTCCCCAGAACTCTCGTGTAGTCACATCCAACAGGGCACCTTTTATTGCCGTATGACAGACAAAATTTAAGCGACCTTATTTAATACTTGTCAAGCCATTAATAATGATTTCTGATAATTTTCTCCTGTGCACAGAGAGTACTGGCTCCACTCTCCTCCTCCTTTGGTAGTGGGAAAGTGGCAGAGATGTCATACTCTGTTCATTCCTGGAATCCTTGAGCGACGTGGTTCTGGGGGAGTGGCATGGCTACTCTGGACTGAGCAAGATGACAAACAGCAGTCTGGCAGCCACTTGCCACCAGCACTCCTGGCTGCCCTCCCACCTGAAAGTAGAAGCCACAAGGTAACCAAAAACTTCTTTACATTCCCACCACCTAACTCAGCTGCAGCCAGCAAACCACCTGGAAATCAGGACCCCATTTTGGATAGTTCTTCAGTGTAATATCAGTGCAATAACCACGAGAAAAGCCCTGGGTCTAAGTGATCCCCAGTAGATCAACTATAGCATGTGCACTGACATTTCCAAACAGACCTAGCCCCTTGCAGAGATTAAAGTAAATCCCAGAGTATTTCATTCTAGCTATAATCCTAAACAACAACAAATCTGGATCTGCTGTATAATATTAAATAACTCTCCCCTTACTTTTTACCGTCCCTGTGTCAAAGAACATCATAAGCTGTGACAGTAAGAGCTCAGAAATAAGGAAACACTCGAACGCCAGCTGTTTTGCTCATGGGGAGAAGCGGCCGTCCCCTAACATGCTGTGTGCCACTGGCTGGATTAACTGCATTACGTGCTCTCTTCTAGAGAGAGAAACTGTACCCAACTGAGCAATCTCGGGGCCTGCACTCAAAACGCTGATTGCTGGGTCAGTACTTTCATTATTACAGGTTCGTGGTGGAAACACAAACCACAAGAGCAGAGAGCTCTCATAGTTTGTACAGCTCAGCAGAACATACAGACTGCTCAGTTGGAATGTATTTTATTAACATTGAGCATTCGCTTCACGCATAGATAGCTCTGACATTGTTGGCACTTAAACAACAATTAAAGCCCCTGTTATTCAGTGTATTTTTTTAAAAAATGTTTTTCAAAAGCATCTCCCTTTGCAATGTGGAGTGGTTGTATCATCTCTCTGCCTTAAGGGATGTGGTGTGATTGGTGTATCGCTGTTTGTAGAAAGTCAGGCTCTGGGGATGCAGCTGTGTTGCCAAAAAGTCTGCACAGTATAGTTACATCTTTTGTGCTTTGCCAGTAAGTTGTGGCTGTGACTATATCCCTAAGGGTTCCTGAAAGGTTTTGAACTGTGGGTGTATCTCTGTGCTGCCAGAAAGAATGTGGGTTTGGATGTCTTTGTCTATAGGGATGAAAAGTTGTAGATTGCTGATATGTGCTAAAATAAAGCCTGTGTGCAATAGGTGTATCCCTTTCTTCTGCTAGAGGTCTTCAGCCAATTCCAGAGGTACTTTTCTACACAGCACTTGGGACATTAGCTGCTCTATTTGCCCTGGTATACCTACATGGTAATAGATTTGTAGGTGTGATAATACATTTGTGCCACATTACACCCTCTGTTAGCATACGCACCATTCCCCTGAGGAGCTCAAGATCATTTAAAATTGCTAATTAAGCTTCTGACACTTGAGACACGTCAGGATTATTATGCCCATTTTACAGATTCATGTTGCCATGTTCCCTGGAAGACTGGTGTGCTGGATGCCAGTGGTGCACATCAAACCCCCTGTACCCGCTCTGGGTCCCCAGCTAGCCCTTCACTGATCTGATCACTGATAGCAGCTGAAACTAGTACTCTGCACAAGTAATAAATCTTGAAGCTGAGAGCAGAGGGAGCTTAGCTGGCAGGTATACAACATACAGGGAAAATACCACTTGCATTCATATTCTTGCCTTCAGGAACTGCAACTTTTGATTCAAGGACAAGCGCCAAGACACTGCCCGGGCCCTTGCGGCAGAGCCTGTGTATTCTCAACACTACTAAATATCAACTTCAGTGTGACTTTGTAGCGTAATATAGCAGTCTGTACCACACTCATCCCCAAAGGATAGAATTATCCAGCAGGACACAGTGTACAAATATGTAACAATATTCCCATCTGAATCTTTGTATCTGTGCCTGCTGAGTATTTCCTCCTGGACAGTTCATCATCTATAAGGATGGTCTAGACGACATTTTCTCTTTCTTTCTCAAGCCAAAAGTAAGGAACTCTGAAAAGATGCTGAAACCAGACAGATATATAGCCCACTAAAATTTTCAGAAGATTATAGGGATTTCACTTATTGTTCATTTACTACAGTTGCACTTCATTTTATCCTCAGCATGAGAAGAAATACTGATTGTCACATCCATTAGTAACATAAAGCTGACAATATTTTTCTCCGAATACTCAAAAAATAGAAATACAGATATGTTTTTAGCCAGGAAATTTATCTGATCATGTATCCAGATGAAAAAAACAGGCTCCAAATGCCCATCTGGATTCAAAAATAAACTCAACACATTGGGCTCATCACTAATGGAAAGAATGACACGCACAAGCATGACTTCATGGTCATAAGGCCTTGAAAATGTACATCCAAAATGTTTGCAGCAATATTCATTTTATCAGTTTTGGAAGCTGCTAAAAATAAAGAGCCAAATGATGAAACAGAGTAGAGTATCTGCAGGGAAAAGGTGCTTTACGCCATTAAATCAGGGATATTACCTTTGGCTCATCAGTCTGCATAATTTTTTTGGCCATACACTCAAACTTGAATCACGCAGATCCTACAAAAATATAGGAGAAGCAAAAGATGTCACTTGCTTCCTTAGGCTCAAACTCCACATTTTAAAAACTATATTGAACATTGCACACAACATAGGGTTTTTTATCTGTTCCCCACCCCCCCTTGTAATAAATATAGAAAAATAGCCCTAAAACTGGGTGAATATTGCAAGAAATTTTTGCATAAATATGTCCCAATTTGAATGTTTAACTGAATGTGCTCCAGGCATATCTGTTAAGTAGGCACCTGCACTAAACTTGACAAGCTGGAGAAGCCCAGGAGGTGAGTTGTGAAGAAAAAGTGAGCAATGGCTTTTGTACTACTTGTGGCTGAGCATGGGCTGTCTTTCATTTCCATCACCAAAGATCCAGATGAACTCTGTTATCCCACTGGTTTGCTTTGCTTTGGATGTATTTGTACCCATTTTTGTACTTCTACTTTATAAGAACTCCAATAAATAGATTTACTGGTGATGGTATATGGTAACAGCAGCATTGTAAGGAAATATCTCAACAGGATTTGTCAAAGGTTTGGTTTTTGAACCTGCCACTCCGAGGATTTACATTGCAAAGGTATTTCCAAGAGCTGGTTTCCTCCTGTTGGAGAGCAGAACAGTACCTTGTGAGCTGTGTGACAAGGCAGCTCGAGATGGGAGATGCAAACATCCCAGTGAGCCATGGCTACTGTTTATCTTGCACAGACACTTATTCAACCCAGTGGAGGGGACCCTCAGCTCCACCTTCAGTTACTTCAACAAACATGTCTGTGTCCACCTCCCTGACCCTGCTGGGGAAAGCTGGCACCAGTCCCAAACCGGTTCTAGCTCTTTCCTGAGGCTGCTAGGGATGACCTGCCAGTTAGGCTGACAGCCAGGATAAGTAGTAAGTGCCAGATTGCAATGCTCTTCCCTCAGGCAACAACCAGTCAACCCAGAGTGAAACATGTGAGAAGCTTCAGGCTGATCTGGAGGTGGATTGGGGATTTTTTGACCCACAGAATGGTCTAAATTCTCTAAAAATGGATAAGAACATAGTATCAGGCAGGAGAGTCTGCAGCAGAGTCTTACCAATGGGATGTGGTAAGGAATAATGTGAGCAGAGTATGGGGGACGAAATAGTTTAGAGGATCCTGTGTGTCTTTCAGGCGAGGAACACCGCCAGGTGATGGCTGGAGAAGTTTGTGCTTGCTCTTCCTTCCCAGATCTGCTGTTCCATCTGCTCTGGCAATTTCCAAGCATTGCCAGTGCCACATCGGTTCTCTGCCTTGGTGGTACATGAATCCCTCTATTAAGAATATTTGTGATCAGCTACAATTTTGATGTGCTGCCAGGAGCCAAGAAATAGTAAATTTTCAATCATTTACATTGTGGCAATACCTGAAGAGAAATTCACAGAGGAAAAATGATGCACTTTCTGTGCTGATCACTTTCTTCCTGCCAGATTTCAAAGCACGAAACAATTAATAAAGGTGCTGGAGCTTCCCAAAAGAGGTGGCAGGAACCTTTGATTGCATGAAATGCTAGCGCAGTGACAGGGATCACAGCGCATTGCCTAGCTCAGGCGGCAGGCAGGTGAATTTGTCCCATGCGGATTAAACAGACTCACAGAAGGTGTTAGAGGAAATCCAAACCTGGGTAAACAAAATAAAGATACAAAGTTCTCAGAATCAAACTCCCTTCTGTGAGAAAAATCACCTAGAACAACGGTAATCTTAGTCTTCCTCTCCTCCTCCTGCCCCAGGGAGGTGTCTGTGGTAAGACCTGGGGAGCTGCTCTGTTTCTGAGACACCCTCTTGCCTGCAGATAAAGTTCATGAGAGCTGACAGTGCATCAGGATTTTATTCACGATTTTCCATTGCATCATACCAGACAACTACAAACACAAGACCCAATGTTAGTTGAACTGGTGTGACATGGGTTTTATTTTAACTCAAAAGTATGTCTAAACCCATTCCATCAACACTTTTTGTCATGTATGAGACATGTAATGATTAATGGAGAGAGACTTCATCAAGAAAGACCGTTTCACACCCTCATCCACACATTACCAGTTCCCACCTATAGAAAACATGTCTGGGCAAGACTCAACTATATTTGCTTGGTGAGATGTTTTCTCAGGAAAATAATGAGATTATTCATCCAGAGATTAGGGAGCTTGATTTAACTTCTCCTTTGAAAGAACAGACTCTTTAATGACACAGTGCTCTCCTGGCAATATCACACAACTGTATTTTCCATGTTGGACTCAGACCTGAACCACCTGGCTCGTGTGTATGTGTTGTGCTAACTGCTTTCCACTAAGAAAGTTAGTTATCAGTGCTGGAGGATGCATAGTAGTGTATATTTTTTTTTCTTTTTTTTTTTTTTTTACTTAAACTGAATACTTAGGCATAATTACTGCTGCAGATGCGTGAAAGTGCTTGTTACCAGGAAATAAGCTGAATGCCGCAGAAATGCTTCAGTATTACAGTTGATTTTTATTGGTTTGTTTGTTCTACTCTTTCACTTATACTGAAGTAGTATGGACAAAGATTTTAGGATTTGATGGCTAGTTCACTGAAACTTCTATTTCATGTTTATAAATTCTGGTTTAGACATTTGTAAACATTTGTTTCCTGGATGCCATTAGTTAGCTCAGACTCTATCATGGAGATGTTTTTACAGGGAGAAGGTAGCTATTTTCACTATATGTGATATTTGCTCTGACAATTGTCCGTGTGCCCTTCCCCAGCTCCTCACTCAGGGGCACCTTCACAAGTGTTTCTGTTGAAGTCTAAACACAAAAAGCAGGGCAGTATGCTTTCAGTTCAAACCCCATCTCAAGACAGACAGCTGGAACTTTATAGAAACAAACGCGTATTTGTTAATTTTTTTTTCCCTTTAATTGTCTATAATTTGTCATTTTGTTTGGCTTTTTTCTTGAGGATTGTTACTAGAGAATGGCAAACAAATAAAATGCACTGTGGTTTGAAGCAGACTGACTGCCAACTAGATTAAAAAAAAAAGGCTGTAATAAATTAGTGAGTCATCTGATATTCACAGGAAGAATGTGGGATGTACAGTAGGAAGGGAAAGTATAGAATGGAAAGGGTTGCTGTGGCTTGCCCTGTTCTCCTGCCGTGCCTGTGATGGCTGGAGTTTGGATCTTTAGCACCACAGCCATTCTGTGTAAGGAAGAACCTGCTTCACAAGTACTCCACAGTAGGAATGGGAAGAGTAGAGTTCATACCTTACATCAAGGGTATCACCAGAAATAAAAGGTCAAGAAAGAAAAATTAATACAAATTACCTCTGGATATTTTTAAGCATGGGATAGGTTGATAGAGACCAGAAAACCTTTCAGAAAGCCAAGTGAAAGTCATTAATGACTGTGACTATGGTGAGACTGTAGGGCAGGAAGAAAAATGTGTTCTCTATTAATTACACTGTAGATTTTTTCCCTTGGGTTTTCTCACAGTTGGAGTATTAATGCTTTGTAGTTAATTAGCTCTTCCTTCTTTGAGAGCAACTTTATAACATTAATTAATATAGCATTGTTAACCAATTAATCCTGCCAATTGGCTTGAGGTATTGCATAAATGGTTAAAAACAAACAGCAACTGAAACAGAGCCATTATTCACCGAAGTATTTTTTTAAACTTGAAATAGGCTGTCCAGCCCTGTAACACAGACACTCCAGGATCCCTGTCTGTAGGAGATTTTATGCAGGCACACAAAAGGCCATATAGAAATACAAGTCCCAATCCTGAGATACTGTTCCAGGTAAAACCTGAAGTCCTGATCCAAGAAGCCTTTTCAAGTCATTCCTAGCTCTCAAGATGTGAACTGTCTAACAGAAATTAATAAATTCCTAAAGACGTAAGTGGTGCATTGAAACCCCCAGTGGAGCTGATCCCCATTGTCAAGGTTCACTTCAGGGAGGGTTTCACGTGAATGTGGAGCTACAGCATCAAGGCCACTTACACTGGCAGATGCCAAGGTACTTTGAAATTTTTGAAGCCAACCTGCAGATATCATTATGAATGGCTTCAGGGAAGATGTAAGAGACAGTAAAGAAGGAGGAAGGGTTGGTTTTGAGATGAGCAGTAATTTAATGTCCTGGAAGGGGCTGTCGGTAAAATATGGAGAGTACTGTGTTTGAGTTTAGGCAGCACATGTACTGAGCTATACTCACAGTATGACACATTGGCACCTCTCATGAGCTGACATTTTATTCTCCAGAATCTAAGGTTTCCCTAAAGAAATAGAGAAAGGTAGGAAAAAAGTGAATATAAATGAAAATGCATAGAGGCTGGCTGGAGAGCAAAGAGAAGCCTGCACACAGCTTGGAACTCAGCCATGGAGAGGTCAGAGGAGTTAAATCAGCATGAATATCAGCATTTAAACTGCCGTATTTGCTTGTATAATGGCTGAATGCATGGACTGGGCACACTCTGCAACCACACCCCCCACCACCCCCCACCCCAGCTGATGGTGAACAAAAGATCTCCGGTAGCTTTTGACCACACGCACACAGTGGCAAAGCTCTCCTTTTTAAAACAAAATCCAGGAGAAAGGGGTAGCTATGGACATTGTATCAGCACATTTTCATCACACAAAAGAGAAGGCACAGGGTCATAGATCTACACTCTGACTGCAATTTGCCATCTCGCAGAAAAATGGTTTTGTTTTGGTTTTTTTTTCCTGTAAAGATGGGACCAATCCTCCAAAATCTGCCAAAGTTCCCAGATATATTTAATATATGAGGCAAACCCATAATTCTCCCTTTTTAAGCCTTTCTTCCTCCCAGGTGAGGATAAACCAGGGAAAATCATGGAATTTACTTGGATAGGTCAGTTCCAGCTGGAATTTTATTTGGAAGAAAAACATGATTCTCACAGAATACAGGCAGCATTATTTCTTGTATTATTAGACAATAAACTATAATACATTGCATCCCAGCTTTAACAAAGAAGCTTCGCAGTCATATTATAAATAGGAACATTAGCAGTTTTATCATCTTGTTCCAGGTAATCATCTTGTTCCATATAATTATTTAGCTTTCGCTTCTTGGATGAAGTAATCTTTGAAAATCTGTTCATATTTAATTAGCCACATTCCCTACTGACTGCCACAGGCATCTCCTGTGCAGGTGTAGTCTTGAAACTTTAAATTCATTTTCAGGAGCGATTCCAAGAAGGAGCTGCTCAGGCTGGAATATGCAGCAGAAACCCTGTTCTGCATCAGTCTCACCAAGACAAGAAGACAACCCACTCTGAGGCCAGGTAACAAGCTCACTTCTGAGCGGAGAACCAACCAAGCAATGAGACCTGGTCAGGGGTAGGTTTCCTTGTTATTCTTTTGTGCTCAGTGCTTGGAAACCTTAGTCTTAGTTTCCACTGAAGTTACTCGGAGTTTGGATGTACTCAGAGTCATCCAAAATTAGGTCCTAATTAGCTGATCAAAAGGCAGGACTTCGAATGAATAATGGCCTGAGGATGGGCTTTGTATTCCCACTGACTGAAGGATAAGTCGTGTGATTGCACATGCATGTTCATACCCTGCCCTCAGTCTGTGATGATCAGCTCCACCTGATCCCACCTTTAATGCCAATGAAAAGGATGAGCATTAAATCTGACAGCAATGTATGGCCACTCCCAGATTTCAGTCTGTTTCATGACTGGCTGGGGATTTCTTTTTAGGCAAAGAATAATGGCAGCTCTGGTTGCTGTGGAAAGAAGAAACTGGAAACCTAAATAAAAGATGAGGGAAGAATAAAATCGAACTTCAGTATATTCTGCAGTAAACCAGAAATCACTCTCTGAGAACCTCTGCCAAACTTTATAGGGCACGATCTAAACAGAGTGACTCTGCCATAGCCTTGTGACTAACAACAGCAAAGAATGAAAGTTTCTAGCCCTCTTTCATTTGCAAACCACAACTATGTCAACCTGCCTGGGGCACAAAGATTACACAAGCTTACAACATCTCCATTAGAAAGCAAAAAAAAAAGGCATATAATGAGTGCTACCAGCCATGGTGATCCAGTAGTCTCCAGCGTTCAATGAAATGAGAGACTGGGGAGAAGAAGAGGAATAGAAAGCCTCTCATGAGGCTGGAGTCCTTGAAGAGGTCCTACTGGCAATGCCAGTCTCCCAGCATCTAACACCACCTCCAGCAATTTCACATTTGTTGCCTCAGTACAACTGCACCTACTTTGGAGCACCCATACCTTGATTTTTTTGAAGAGGAAACTTTGATATTTAACTCCCCTGCCTGAGTTTTAGATGATGTCTGACTTACAGAAATAATAACCATCTACTAAGAAATGTAAGTAATTTTAAAAAAGGAAGGCTGGGACTTTCAAAAGATCCCATGGGGTGCTTGTCTCAGACTATAGACTTTGGAGAATCAAAAAAAAAAAGATCTCCCTTTTAACTGCTTAGATTATCTGTTAAGTTTTTAAAAGAAGACTTCTGTAGCCTTGTCTAAGAGTTTAACATGGGGCTTTGGAAATCAGTTCCTGGATTCTCTCTCCTAGTGTTGCTTTTATAGGAGCACGTGTTTCCCCTGACATTGTCCCAGCCTTTTCCCTCCACAGTGTTACACAATGTGCTTTGGGTAGTGGCAAATTCAGCTCTAATCTTTTCATCTCCAGAAGCAGCTGATTTTCTTTAGGTGCTATAAGAAGAGACTTTGGGGATCCTCTGGAGAGGTCAGACTGGTAAGTCAAATTCTATACTGTGTTCACAGTTAGAACAAATAGCCTAAGGTAAAGGGAATCCTCCTCTGCTTCAGAAGGTTTATTCCCCTGGCCCCAGGCCATAGCAGTAAAGAAGTCCTTTGAAATTATTCCCCAGTCCACGATAACCTTTGTAAATCCCACATCAGGAAGGGATTTGGCAGAGTTATAGCTGCTGGTGTTGCCATTATTCTTTCTTTGACTGTCATCCAAAGCATGTTTGTGCTGCAGAAGACAGAATGAGTTTTCCCTGAGGGCCTGTGCACAGCATGGATGGAGAAAAGCTGTGAAGGGTCTGTCCCCTCTTTTCTTCACATGCTGTGCTGGATTCAGGTAAGGGTAAAAGTGAAACTTCACATGATAGTATCATAATTATTATTAGTCTTGGGTGATATCCCAAAACGACATCAAGCTCACTAGAACATATAATAAGTCATTAAGAGGATTAAATCAAACTTAAGCTCTTCCTCGCTGTCAATATGTATTGCCTACCTCCGGCATCTGAAACTGAGGAGGGGAGTCTCTGTCTGTCAAAACCTGGTTTTCATTTTTGTTGAAGGAATTTCACAGATGCAAATTCATCAGTCTCAGGAGAGGTGCTCCTGGTTTGAATGAGTACAAAAAAGATGAGAATCAGGCTCCTAGTATTAATATATTAACCTTCTGCTTGGCTATCCACCATAATTCCTTATTCATACCATAAAGACATGGATGCTGGTTTGATTTCTGGATATAGTTAAACAGGAACCTCCTCAAGGGATTTTTCTGGGGGGCAATTGGTAGTGTACTACTCTGTGCCTGCAGTTGGTGTACCAGAAGGCTCATCAGTGCCCTACTCTGCTTTTTCTATATATTGTCTTTGATGTGTCCCTGATGGTCTCGAAGTACTTCAAAAGCATGTGAGGATTCAGGCTCACGGTGGCCTTGTGTGGTGGGACATTATCCCATTTTACACGGGATTACGTATTCACTCTGCCAACCTTTAAGCTCCTGGCTTGGCACATAGGAGCCTTAGGCTCCTTATAGAGTCGATTAAGTCCCCTGCCACCTAAATTAGGTATTCTGAATTATCACAAGAGATTAAAAACCTGACTTTCAAGCATGGCTTCTAATTCAGGGATATGCCATTCCTGATTTTTCTGGGAGCACCTTGACCTTGATTTACATATGACCAAAACTGAGGTCCCACCAACTTCACATGGAGTTGGAGGCATTAAAGGCCAGGCTTCCAACTGGGCAAGCAAAATCAAACACCACAAAAATTGGAAGCCAGTTTTGAAAAAAAATCCTATGACTCTCTGCCAAAGGAAGCCTCGGATAACCTGTGGGGGATTGCTCCCCTACATTTTGAGCCCAAAGGCCGTACCTTAACCACAGTACTATCCTTTCCTCTTGACGAGAGAAGTTACAGAAAAGTCTGGAAGCTACAGGCCAAGCCTGTAGTTTCACATGGCTTTTTTAAACAATAATTCAAACCTCGAGAAAAGAATGTTATGGGAAGGTATTGGCTATTTGAGGAGGGAGAAAATAATTTATTGGGAGGAAGGGAATATGTTTGACTTCTTCCTACATACACTTGCTCATAATGACAAAGTTATGAATAAGCATGTTATTTCTTGATCTGTAATTATTGAATTTTTTCTCTAAATGTTCTTGTGGTTGCCTTGCCTGTCTCTGAGAAGTGCAGGGTTTTATTGATCATCGTGGTGTTGTTAACTATATAGCATTGATTTGATCTTTTACCTTTTGCCTTCTCTTTACGGTTTTTTTTTTCTTTTTTAACATTTTCACTTTCTTTCCCACCAGGTCTTCCTGCCTGCTTAACATCATGCTCTGTCTTTCCTATAGTGAAATATATTTCTCAAATACTATAAGCTATGAAACGTGCCGGGCCATGCACGTGATGTCCCTCGCATATCTTCACTGTATATTTGGTGCAGTGAGCAACAAGCACTTCTGGAAACTCACACCTTCTAAACAGAGCTTCTTGTAATGAAAGAATGGGCAGAAAGTTAAATTTTAAGGCCATAATCTGGCTTGTTTACTCAGAAGGCAAGGAAAACAGGGTTCAGAGAATAAAATAACCACATAACTGCAGTATTCAATACTGCTGGATCCATAGGTAGAAATGAGCCCTAACTGGCAATGCAGGTGAAGTACCATAAAAAGCGAGAAAGTAAAAGCTGTGCAATATGCTTGGATAAAATGAAGTTAAGAAAACTGATTTTTTTTTTTTTGTTCTACTCTCAGTTGCTTTATTCTCACACATTCCTACATAAAACAAAACCAAAATCAGTGGGGAATTCTGAACTTTCCAGCCTGAACTACTTGATAGTGTAGAAACAAAAGGCCTTTGAAAAGACTTCTACAAATCCTCAGTAAGTCCCTGTATCTTAGACAATCCAGAGTTGACTAACTGAATGATAAAAACGTCAACTTCCATATTTGTGCTCAAAGATAAAAAAAGTCTCCTAATGAGCCTCAAGTTTTCTTGTGAATCAGATCCAGTTTCCTTAATCTCTGTTTCCTGACCAAGCAGAAAACTACAAGGGTTACATACTAATCTACGAACAGAAGATTTCACAAGCCCCAAATGGGTAGATTTCTTCTTTATATTATTAAGATTATCTGCCTTGAAAGAAATACTTTTAAACTGAGTTGTCATTTCTCTATCCCTTGCCCTCTTTATGATGTTGAAAGGCATCATGAGAAGATTTAACCTCTAAATAGCATTGCCTTGCTTTCCTTTCACCTCATAACATCTGGATTGTCAGTTCTGGGTTTTCACGATTTTTGCATGAACATCTGTTGGCATCCTGTAAGGATGTCTGTCAATACTTCTTAGGCACTGATTAAAATCACCAGAAGGAGGTGATGTGAAGGGAAAGACACACTCACTGCTAGATAGCTTTGGAACAGAGGTTTCCTTCCTCCAAAACATTAATTAATTTAAACACCAAACAGACACGTGCTTTCTAGGAGAACATATGGGTGGAAACACAGTGCCATCATTCCCTGATTCCTTGTAAGCTAGTATTGCTGAGTGAACACTAATGTCATGCCATCAAACGATGCCAGAGTAAATCCAGTCACCTTGTTTACTCTGAGGCTACATTGCCCCAGATTAGGGCAAAAATTTGGCATTTTGGGCTCACACAAATCACAAAGAGCTAAAAAATAAAATAAATAAAAATCTGTCTTTTAATGTTTGGTTTTTATTTCCACATGGCAGGTAATTTTCAGCTGATACTCTGTGAGCAGCACAGTAATCTGTCCGGTGTGCTCACCTTCAGATGTGCTTGGACATTCTGAAGAAGGCTATGTTGCTTGTGTCTGTCATCACTTGTTGGCACAACTTTTTAATTAAAAACTGACAAGACCAAGAAGACTCACTATGCAGTTGTCAGTGATTGATTGATTTACAAGAAGTTTCTTGAAAGATCTCTTTATGAATGGAGGTTCTTTGTTATTCAACCAAAAGAAGAGCACGCAAATCCCAGACGTTCCCATAATCTGAGAAGGCACTTGTCGTGACTGAGTGAGAGTTTTCATTTGAAGTGCTCAGGAAATTTGGCACGATAGGTCCCATTCTAAAATCAATCCATTTTCTCAGCCTTGGGGGCACAAAGTGAGACACAGAGGAGAAATCTGACATCATCCAGTTGCCTGACAAATCAATGACTAATAGTTGTTGTTTGAACAAAACGTTGGGATGGTCAAATGATTCACAGCACTATCCAGGGAATGATCTTTGTGGAGTCTCTGGAATGTGAAGTTGGTCAGTGGTATATTTAACAGACTGATATGCTGCTCACCTCTATCAGTAACTGCTTGCATTTGTGTTAATTTCATTGGTTAAAATTGTCTACACAATGCTGTTGGGAGAGTTCAACAACAGTTGAAAATTATGTTTCTGTGATAAACATTTTTGTGGCAATTTGTTCAACTTCCTAATTAACCCTCTTTCACTGTATTCATCATCTGGCAAAAGACAGTTGCTGCAAATTTTTTGTTCCCACAACTCTGTATGTTCATCAAATTACTTCCTCAATAATCAGAGTTTCATTTTTACAGGAAAGATCAATAAGTCCCTTTTACAGATGCTGAAATGAAATCAGGTGTTCCTATGTACTAGTGTACTATCACCTCTGGCTTGAGAATGCGAACAGGCCACTGTGGCAGACAAGGTTGGCGCATGTGGCAGTAGAAACCTCAGCACTAGCTCACACTGATTTCCCTGTAACTTATATGGTGGAGTTTCATAAGGGATCTTAAGGGGAAATGTAGTATATACAGGTAATTTGAAAATTTAATGTAACAGCAAAGTTCTACCTTTCAGATTGGAATAGGAGGTGCATGCATTAGTCACATATCTTGAAGTCTCCAGAAAATACTCAGTGTGTGAACAGCTGTATAGCAGGTTTCAGAACCTGTGTTTTCACAGAGAGGCAGGGAGCAGGTTGCTATAACCACACAAATATTCAGTCTGAAGAAATCAGAACTAGTTCCTATTTTAACAGAAGCACAGACTATAAAATTGCAGTGTGTGGCTAGTGACCCTCACAAGCAGCAGCACAAAATGATAGATTGCAGTCCTGCAATGGTGCCAAGGAGCAAAGCTGAATTGTGTTGTGATGTCTTAGAGCTTGAAATCAATTTTTAGAGATAAAATGGAAACTAGCAGAGCAGCAAGCAGATGTGGCATGCAAGGTTTCTAAGAAAGTTACGGTCAGGAACAACTTCACTAAAGAAAGCAAATCTTACTGGTCTTGCAGAATTTCTATACTTAGAACCACATCCTCCACACCTCTGCTTCCTGCAACTGTTGCTGCCGCTCGTGGGCTCAAATATAGGCCATGATCACTGCCACCTCACACCATGCAGCTCTGTGGTATGCAAGTGTTGGCAAGCTTAGCGCTGGGACTTGCCAAATTTCCCAGGCTAGGCTTCCATTAGGAGCTAGAAGATTTGGGGTCAGCACTTCATATGAGGCTAGTTTCGAGGTCTATGAAGACCCCAGGTTGGAATAGTAAGAGCTAATTCGCTACTATTTGATATTTTAAAAAAGAGTATCTGCTAGCACAGTGTACCTTTTCTGAGAGAGAAGGTTTCACTGGTACTCATAGAGACCTCTGCAGTCTGTCCCAGAAGAACCACCAGAATGCAGAGAACATTTATAGAACACTGTCAAGAGAAATAGGGAATAACGAATATACCACACTGGCCACTCTAGTAAGGCAAAGCTAGTGAGCTCCAGGTGAATGAATTACCCAAGAACCAGCTGGATCACCTTACTGTGAGTATTACAGGCAGAGGCTCTGAATGTTACATGGTCGTTATGTATTTGCAAAGCACCAAAAGCTGCAGTGCAGGCACTGAAGACAGCCAGATAAACAGCATAAAATCCATTGCAAGCTCCTTTGATCTTGTGTATGCATTGGGATTCAGTCAGGAGATTTATGAGAGCCACCAATGTTGCACAAACCAGCAGGGCTGAAAATTGCACAAGAACCCAGCAGAGAGAGGAATACTGAATAAGCCACTAGGCCATGTTCGTAACAAAGTCCTTCCCCTTGCACAGAATTCTTGCAAGACTCTTTCTGACTCCTAAGCTGTAATATTCTCCTGTACAAACAGAACTGGGGGTTCTATGGAATTGCCAACCTTCAAACTGATGTCCTCTATTTATATGGGCCACCACAGCTCCTGCCCTCTCCAGCTAATTCCCCCATCTTGCCATACTCCAAAGCATCCCATCATTTCTACATGAAGACCTACAGCAAGAGAAAGCAGTTTGGATTACACTTTACTGCCTTGTCTGGGCTCCAGAGCAGGAACTAAAGATGGAGCAGTGTTAAGGGAGCAGTTTTGTTTCATTTAGCATGAGGACTGATTTTAAGAAATTATAACTTTAAAACCCTTCCTCTTTTTAAAAATCTGCTTTAGGCTTTCTGATGCCAAAGCTCCCCTGAAGCAGTAAGTAGTGCACACAGACAGAATGACCAACATGTAGTTCGAAAAGAAAAAGGAGCAAGGGAGGGATCTGTTCCAGCAACAACTGGACCTAATCCAACAGAAGGCCCTAAAGCATTTCCTGGAGAATCCTCAGAGGACTGAAATGGACCTCATTGCCCTGGAAAGAGCCCTGACACAGACATTGCAGGGAGAAGTGTCATGGATTAAGTTCCTTTGTGATTGGCTCTAATGACTGCACCCCGGCCTGCTGCACTCTGGAGAAGCTACACCACTCAGGGGGTATTGGGAGGGCCATCCCACAGCATGCAATTGCAATCCCACCACCAGAACATGGATGCCAACAAAGGCATTACCTACACTGGTCTTTCTTAACCTGTGGTCTGTGTTTTGCAGACCTCCAGCACTTTTCGAGCAGAGGTCCTGATTTGTATTCAAATAACTTACACCATCCTCTTGCTTTATTACTTACCTATGTCATTACCAAAAGTTCAGTTCTCCAGGGGCTCATTATTCAAGAAACAATGTGCTACCTATATTTTTACATTTATTTTCTGTTATTGTTTACCACAGAATAAACTTTTCCTGATACAACTCAGTTGTACAATTTCGTTGCAGTACCACCTAAAAATAGCATCATATTCTTCCATGCTATTAACTCCGAGTGTGAGTAAATGCAAGCACATATTCTTGGTTACATGACATTCCTTCCCTATTTTCTGGTCTCTAAATGGGAAAATAATGCTTCCCTGATCCTGTTTCCTTGGCCATACGAGGCAACTTGCCAATGTTTCCTTTTTGGCTTACATATGTCCAGAGGATCTCTTGACCTCCTGATCCCCAGTCCCTCAGCACCTTCCTTTACGCTCACAAATGTGCAAAAGCCATCAGACACTTTGCATGACAGACTCAAGATGCTAAGAAACATCAGCTTTTACATAGGCATTGCTACTGACTCAGTAGCTACTGACTTACTCCGGAGCATATTCATAGCGCTCTGCAAACTCACAGTTCAGAATTAGACCACTGTTTTCTTCTGTCCAACCAGCAGATGAAAGGTTTTAGAAAGCAGAGAAGCATAAGGCAAGGTGTTTTTTTCTATAATGGTATGAAACACCGAACTGACGTATGTCAAAATCCACTAAGAATAACCACTCTCACTGGTTGATGTCTTTGCCGGAAGGGTGTGAAAGGAATTTGTGTTTGTATAAACCACCTCTTCGCCAAAGCAGGGACCTGTGTTTTGGGGTGTGTGGTTTAGTTTTGTGTAGTCACCTGATTTTTTGTGTTACTACTAGTAATCAAAGTATTAATATATCAGCTGCAAAAGTACCTGACAAAGCCCATTTGTCAGAAACTGTTTGGAATGCAGTGCAATTAATGTATTTCTTTGCATTGCTATGTCTTATTAAGTGATACAGCAGCATCACAGGAGCCACAAATGTCTGTGTAACAACCTCCACAGTTGATCAGTCATTATAAAACTGGATTTCTACAACCATTAGCAGTCTGGAGTGGTACCTGTAGAGAACCTTTGTGTTAGTGCCTGTTGCTGATGCAGACAGAAATGGAACTTTCAGCAATAGTCCCTCTTTTTGGTGACCCCAGGATGGCATCTGTACCCTGCTACATCCACCGCTGCACCCCAAGTGGTGCTGCACTGAGCAGGGCTGTGGCAGGTAAATGTTTTGCCTTGGTGTACTGCCAGAGAAACCACCAGGTGCAGAACAAAGGGGCATATCATCACAACAGAGGCTATCTTCCCAGAATACCACACCATTCCATCAAGTAAGGTCAACACAGCAGTCAATCAGGAGGATATAAACCAACACGGCTTGGGTATACTTAACGTCACATAGGTTAATGATATTTTGGCAAACAAAATAACACAACACCATATCTATGTATAAATGCCCAGTTGTCATAGAAAATAATATGTTACTTCCACAGAGGGGATCTCTATGCCTTAAGTGCTTCCAGAGTGGACTATAAGCCAGTCCAGCAGCTATTCTGCAAATCACCTTCCCGTTAAAAAGAATTGTGTGAATGCACAGGCAACATACATTACAACGTAGCCCATGGAAATGGTTCAGGAGCCTTTTGGCTGAGATCCAGCCCTGAGTCAGCTGAGTCTCTGCTGGAATGCTAGGTTTCTCACTGCAAACATTGTCTTTGGGCTGACAGCACCACAGCTGTGAGAAAGCACACCGAGGAGCCTTGGCAGAACACTCCTCTTTACTTGGTGCAGAATATTGGTGTAACATATGATGTTTGGAGTAACTATTGGAGTTATCATTAAAACTCTATAAATGTGATGATACTCCTCCATGCCTGAGGCTCACAGAACAATCAGTTTATCAGATATGAATGAGAGAATCTGGATCACACTCCAGAATTTGTTCATGTCATCCCAGTATAGGCTGCCTTAAAAAAAACACAAAACAAACCCTCAAAAGATAAATTAAAAAGGAAATTCCTGAATAAAGGCAAAAAGTTCATACCATATATGGCCAGGAATATTGAGGAAGACATGCTGATTATTAAAAAAAAAAAATTATATCTACACAGATTATTGCCAATTTTTTTCTGACGAACACTTTTAGCACGTCTCATGTGATGGTGTCTAGTACTTCTCAAGCACTAAAAAGAACTGGTGTAGAGACAATTAAAATAAATGGAATCTGTCTTGTGACCCCATTGGGAATTGGAATTTAAGTGCCAGAATGCTATCAGCATTTTATCACAAGCTTACGCACTTCCTAGTGGTCTTTCTGTCTCTCGGATTTGAAGATCCCACCCCTTGAATAGAACACAGGAACTCCAGAAAGGGAGGCAGGGAAACCTTTACAAATATATAGCAAGGGAAATGGATAGATCCACTAGACTAAAAGCATGACAAGCATGGGCATGAATAAAAATCATATAATTACTGTATGGTCAGAATCATAGTTGTTGTGGGGTGTTTTTTCTGTAGTTGGCCTCTAAACTGCAAGGGATGACATTCTTGCCCTACTGAAATGAGTGGGATTTGTGCCGCTGACTTTAAAGACAGCTACGATTTTACCCCACGTAATGAGCTATGAAAACAAGCCAGAAAAATCCCAAGTGTTCCTTGAACTCTGATGAACTGGAAATCCAGTTTCAAACTGCAGAGCCCATGTTCAGCTCTGCATGAAACAGATGCAAAGCAGAGGCTGTCATCTGCAGAAATACATCCGTAAGGGAGCTAGCCCGACAGACAATTCTGGAAAAAAATAAAAACAACCCCCAAAAAATTTGGTTTTCATGTTGGTCTTGCTACTGCAGCTGTGTTCAAGTCAGTATACCTCTCCAGTTCCTACCAGTTCAAGAGTCTTTCCCCCCTTTTTCTTCAAGGAAAGCATTTGAAGCATCAAAAGCTTTTGCTAAAATTTTGCCTGTTCATGTCCCAAACTAAACACGTGAGTTATTGCAAACAAAAATGAAAATATCATTTATTACTGTATTTAGAAGATAACCAGGTTCATGATCATTTTTATGGTATATGGGAGTTCCCTGTAGAGAACTTTTCCAAATACAAGTCCCCATTTAATAGAAGAAAGAGATTCTTCTGTTGATGATTCTGTAACGCAGAAGAACTTGCGGTTTAAACATCACATTTATTATATCTATGTGTGACTTTATCTGCCAGTGTAATAGCTAATTGTACAAAAAGAAGTGGCTGTGTTGCCTCATTGGCAGTACACAATAAACTATTTACAGAAAGAGTATGTGTCCAGTGGCTGCAAATTCCATTCTAGAAGGAATCTGGAAGGATTTTACTTTCTGGAGGAAGTCCTCAATAGTTAATAGGCCATTTTTACTATCCTCTCCCTGTTCTATCATTAATGTGTCCTCTCATGCCCACATTGGTTTTATATTGATCTCAGTGGACTTTGAACTGAAAGAGCTGAGAGTGGCAGAATGATACTCTACTATGGGGAAATGAGAGAAATATGTTGAAATCAGAAATCAATAATGGATTTGGGGGTTTGCTTTCCCCCTGCATCTTGTACAAGGGAGGTTTTACATCTCCCTTGAGCAGACATTAGCAGCATGGGGAATATCTGCCTCAGAGTGACTGATGTGTGGAAAAATAAGCCAGAGCTGGCCCTGAGGGCGGGATGTGACATGAGGTGGCTGCCCACTGCACAGACTTGTCCATCTTTCTAAGTGACTAACTGCAGAACTGACAGCACAAGGAACAATCTGAAAGCTGGGAGGCATCCTGGATGAATTCCTGACTGAGAATATTGAGAAATACAGACTTGTAGAAGATTCCTCGCCTGATTTGCTGACTGAAATTAGGAAACCTTGTTAGAGTCAGGCCTCAACAGCAATATCGTGAAAACATTTAGCAATAATATGTTTCCATTATATTTACAATATATTCCAGGACAGCTATCCACATTCTGTAGCCCATCAGTAGCATGAGATTATCAATACCGTCTCCTACATGTAAAAGCACAGAGACAGAAACTTTCACCTAAATTCCAGCCCTGTAGCTTTTTAGCAGTTGTATGTTTCTGTTTAGTCTTTCTCTGGATTTGTTAAAATTGCAGTGGTACAAGAGCTCCCTAAAATGTTTATCTTGTACTATAAAGCTTGGTAAAGTATTTTGCAAGCAGGGAAACACAAGTGAGATGTTAATAGAAGCACAAAGCTGTATCCTGGATACAGAATGGTCCATTTACCTGTATCAAGGAGAAATGTTACACTGCAATATGTGTGTGTGTTACCATGAGATAACACATGCCTTGTAGGAACTAGGAAACATTTTGCCTTCCTTGTGTCTTCAGCAGACCGACAAGAATTATCTCATGGTAATAAGTAACCCAAAATGTCTAATTCTTGCAAGAAAGTGGCAAGGAGAAACCAAACAATTACTTCGTCGTTATGAAAGATCACGTTCCTTCCCACTGACAGAAATGCTAGTGATTGAAGATGCCTTGGGAATGTATCTGAATGTATCTGAACTATCTATATGCCCCTACCTAGTATGTCTACGGGTGTGCAGTTTATTATGCATACAGGTATAAATGTATAGAGATAGGTACCATTTTCAGATGTGCATAGACATTTGAACAAAACCTCTATGCCAATACCTAATAAATTATGCACAGATATTTAACTTCGTAACTGATGTTACTCTTTATTTGGAATTTGGGATTGCTTGGAATGTATGGCACTATTGCACCTTTTTAAATGTCCTAAATGTTAATGCTACGAGATGAAAATGGAGCTTTTACTACAGAGATTTGTGTACAGGTTCATGACTCAGTTTCAAAAACATTTAACAAGAAGCCTTTAATTTTGAAAATAACCAAATAGGCATATTTTAAATTATTTTATCAATAGCTTCTATAAACAGCAATTGTTTTTTAACAGACTTTTAGAAAGATGCAGCTTTAATTCAGAGAATAATACCTTTTTTCCCCAAAATTTATTTTTTTTAATAGGTATTGAACCTTCTCTTGATTAGAGCAAACTGCAGGATTGTCACAATCATAAAGCACGTCACAAAGCACTTCCCTGCATACTTAACTTTTGAGCTTACTGCAAACTTACAAGCCTGAAATCTGACACAGAGAAGCACGGACATGGCTGTCTCATTATTTTCATCATCTCTGGGCAAACTCTACCATTCTCGTCTTTGGGTTCTTTAGGAATTTTCCAGAAGGAAAAAAAAAAAAGAAGAAGAAGAAGAAAAGAAAAAAGTATAGGGGGATGTTAATATTTGCCTTAAAGAACAGAATGGTTTTATGTTAATTATTGATTTGTCGCTTTTAGTGTATATGACATGTCCCTTGAGACTGATGAGATAGCTACAGAATATTAACAACCTTTCCCCAGATTAACGTTAAGCAAAATATGAACAACAAAAATTGCATTCCTTTAGTCTTATTATTGGTAAAAGATCAAAGAACAAATTTGTAGCTCCACAAACATGGGCCTCGAGACACGTTCCTCATACCAAGGTGAGGGAATCAACCCCCTTTATTCATTTACGGAATCTAGCCTTCAGTGCTCATTATTATTTGATACATGACTAACACAAACATATTGCAGCCAATGGCTTGCTCATGAACTATGCATTAGGACAACTGCTTTGAGTACCAGCTGCTTATAGTTTGGCCTGATTTCTTAGATGGCAGCATTGCTAATCCCTGTCTGTGCAACTCTCCAACCCATAGGAAGATTTCGGGATGGTTAATTCATGCAGTTTATGAACTAGATGAACACTTATACAGATACTTGCAAAACTTTCTATCTAGATATGCTTGCAAGGGAAACTCTGTTGATCAACATCGTCAGAGGAAGCAAAACTGCATTTTTATTGAACTCCAGACCCCAAAATATGAGAAAAAGAAGAAAGAAGCTTGGATTAACTTGTAGAAAGCGAGGTTCCACAAAAAGAAATTCTTGGTATCCACAGTAACATTCTGCATGTGAGAAGATTAAGTTTAGGGGGTCTCTCTCTACGGTAGACTTTCTGGATAGACTCATTTATTCTTCTCATGCTTTTGTTGCCATTAGTATGAAGGGCATGAGATTTCCCAAGAATCCCAAGACAGACAGGTAAAAGTGAATTTTGCAGTTGCACTGAACAAGTCTGAAGGGAAGAGGACTGGTAAGATCAGTGAAATGCAGATGGGGATAAGAAAAGGGTTTGCTTTCTTTCCTTCTCCCAAAAGCAACAGCATTCTCCTTTCCTCTGAGAAGGAGCAGCCCTAACCTTCTCTCCTGTGTCTCACAGGCTACTGGGAATAGAGGGAAAGAAGACTGAGATAGTCATATGCAGGGAAACCCGCTGCAGGGAAACCAAGAGCAAGGGTAAAGAGAAGTAGCAATGGGATAGGGAGGGCTTGGATCACTGCTGCTAGGTGGTGGTGCCAGCAGCTGTGCTATCAGCGGGTAGGGATGAAGTACTCAGGCTAGGACAACCCATGTCCTGGCTGTGCTATCCCTGGAAGCCTGCCCCCCTCCCAGGGATGCCTGCTGCTGTGGGCATGCTTTAAAGCATCCCAATTGTGTGGGATATGAGAATTACAAGGAGAAAGATGCTCAGGAGCCATGGTGAAAGAGGTTGTGTATGTACAGAGATAGGATTATCATAGAATCATGTAATGGTTTGAGTTGGAAGGGACCTTAAAGATCGCCTAGTTCCAATGGCCCTGCCGTGGACAGGACCACCTTCCACTAGACCAGGTTGCTCAGAGCCCCGTCAATTCTGACCTTGAACACTGCCAGGGATGGGGCATCCACAGTTTGACTGGGCAACCTGTTCCAGTGCCTCAGCACCCTCACAGTCAAGAATTTCTGCCTAATATCCAAACTAAATCTACTTTCTGTCAGTTTGAAGCCATTTCCCCTTGTCCTGTCATTCACTACATGCCCTTGTAAGAAGTCCCTCTCCAGCTTTCTTGAAGGCCCTGGAAGGTGCTCTAAGGTCCCACCAGTCTTCTCTTCTCCAGGCTGAACAGCCCCAACTCTCAGTCTGTCTTTTCATCTTGTCGAGGAATTCCCATATTTATTGACGGCATTGTTTTAGATCTATATTAAGGGGCCAAATTTGTACTTTTCTGTAGCCATTCATTAGTTTTTTTCATATTGCTGTGACAATAAATGACTCTACAGTGAGTATGCGACTGTTAAATACTAGTTAATTTTGTTGGATCACCTTCCCTAAACTAAACAATCTTTTATTGGCTTTGTCCCTTTGTATTCCATTCCCACCCTGCTATTTACTATGCCCATTTATTGCTTAATTTGAATTTTAGACTGCTCTGCCATTTGTCCTCCACATCTCAGCTTGCTATGAACCGGTAATGATAATAACGAAGATCCATATTCTGAGCTTGTTAACAGCAGAATAAATTTGAAGCTTCTATGTAGGCTTCAGCAGAGGTCTAGAGAGCTTACAAGAACCATGATCCTGACACTGAAGTTGCATATATATGCATTGCTTTTAGTGCAGATCATGTTGTAACATCAAGGTTTTTTTGTATGAAGCCTTAAATTCACTAGCCTCCTGATCTCTCTCAGAGTATTAAAACAAAGGAGTATTAGAAAGATTAAGTAGCACTTGTAATTAGTAACACAATTACAATGAGAGTGGAATCTATCACCCTGCACTATTCTGATATTATTACTATGTATTAACATTTGCTTTGGCCCATAAGATGAGTCACTGCCTGCATTAATGATGACGGGGACCAGGTTGTCTACTGGTATATACTGGGATAGCCCCAGCGGGGTCACCAGAGAGGAGCTGTCTTACAGCTCCAGGGATTATGGCCCTGGCAGCTCTACCACGAGCCTCACTGGGAGTCAGATCCCGTCTCTAGTGCGTTTCCTCTAGAAGGAAAATAAAATGAATAGCTAACTAGGAATGAAAATTAGGGAAGGAAAAAATGCTTGCACAAATGTGTGGTTCACTTTTGGTGATTCAAGTTTACTGTACAAGCTACATCAAAACAAATCTTTGCAATTACATTTTTCTTGGGGGAAGGGAGGTGTTTTTTTTTCTGAACTCCTACACCCTGGTTAAAAGCTTAAAGCAGGCTGAGTTGTGCAAGGCTGCGTTGAGACTGATTAGACAGGAAAGCATGCTGTGACACTCCCATCCGTGTGAAAGAAGAATGAACCAGCTCCTGAAGTCCGTCCTTGCTGGAGCTTGATCTTCCTCCCACATGTTCATGTCAGCAGTCCTGATGCAGGAGCAGCAGATGCATCCAGTTCTTACTCAGCAACAACTGCTATGGAAATCAGAAGGAAAGATGCGGGCTCAGCTGGTTTTTATCCATCAGGATTTGAACTACTAAGAGTTCTCTTTCTAGTAAAAGGTCAGTAAAAACTGACCAGGAGGCCCTAAGATCTCTTCTAGTGCATTTTCAATGTACTTCTGTGGGACAAATATGAGCAATAGATGAGTAATGCCAAAAGTTAGGCTTACAACACAAATCTAACCTGAAAAATTTGTATATATACATTTCAGTTTTGCAACGGAAATAAACTTTGACATTGCCAAGGATAGATTTGCAAACCATACTGGAAACCGTTTTGGTACCCCAGTGAGATCTTCTATCCCATACTTCATTGCAATCACATCAGATCTGTTTAAAAAATGAAATTATTCTCTCAAGTAAACCATTAGCTTTCCAAACTTATTCTCAGATATTCTATTAAGCTTTTTAGCGCTCCTAAAAGGTGCTGGACTTTACGGTACTTCAGCTATGTGTTCTTACTTCATTTTACATCACTATCACCAACACTGCCTAGCTGAGTTTTGAATATCCCAGAATAAAGACTGGCAGTTTCTTCCATCCCTGTAAGCGCTGGCACCATCACAGAGCATTTTCACTGACTTTAAACTAAGCTCATGATTTACAGAGGGGAACTTTTCCTGTAGCAGCAGAGGCGTACCAGGTGCCAGATAGGAACAACTGGCCATGGTTAACTCCCGACAGATTTGAACAGTGACCTAGATATCAGAAGCAGCATAGCACCTAACAACATGTAATACAAACAAAATCCATAACCTTTATTAAATATAGTGTTGCATTTCATCCTACTGCAGATACGTCATTACCGTGCTGTGGGCAAAGATGAAAATAGCATGCCTGATACTTTGTATTTATATAATGCATAATAATGCTTAGCATACATAGAGCACTGTTCATTCTCAAAACACTTAAAATCATTTAAACCTCAAAGAAACTGTGAGGTAGAACAGTATGTTGCTTCTATTTACTTTTTTTTATCATTGTTTTTCCACTAAAACTTGTAAGTGCATCACATCAAGGAACAATAGGCCTATGGTCAAATTCTAATCAAATTACTTTGGTGAAACTGCTAATTATCTTTGAAGCCAATGGAAAAATTCCAGCACTATGACCAAAATCAGAACTTGGATCCTATTCATATATGCCGTAAAGCTGAATTGTTATTGGATAGCTTGTACCTCTAAAAATAAACCCTTTGGTTTATTTTTATCTCATTCTGGAAATCGGGTTGACATTGTTTCTTACTTCTCCAGAGAACTTAAAAAGTAGAATCTGACAACATGCTGCTTTTCTTGTTTTCTGTGTTCTCCTCTCCATTTCCAGGCACCCTCATTTCACAGGCTGGGAAAGCAAGATGACACGGTTTTGCACGGCAATGCTACTGGTGGCAGATTAGGGCCCTGTACAGTCAGTTATCATATCTCAGCAGAGACCAAGTAACTCAGAGTAAGGTTCCCTTTGCTCCCCCTGCACCTGACTTCAGGGTGTTGGTTTTGTGCAGATATTTAGTCAATTCAGAGTGAACTCTGGTGCCTTGCAATTTTCATCTGGTTGCTTGACACTCCTTCAGGACTCCTTAAAGGAGAATTCTAGAATCAATCCTCTTTTAAATCTGTCACTGAAGCTATTGCAGCTGAGGTTACTGCGAGCTCCGGCTCAGTGGCTGTTACAGGAGGTCCAGATGGCCTTTCTCTGCTCCTGATTACCTTGGAGAAGGCAGGATGGATTTCAGATTAATCCTCAGTCCACTGTAAGACGTGGTAAGTACAACTCATGGCAGTAAGCAGTTGTTGGCCACTTTGTTCAACATATAAATTCTGGGAGGAATAAAATTTACTTTCTCTCATGGAAATAATGCATTCATTTGAATAGGCCATTGTGGTTGAACTGTTAAAAAGTCCAGGAATGCCTGTGTCAGTTCTTCCCTTCCAACATTTTATTCTATCCTGTCATTTTGTCAATTAAGGCTATTCTGCCAGTTCAGTGCAGTCAGCAGAAAACAAAACAAGGAGTCTGCTTTTTCTTAGGGGGGGGAGGGGGTGGGGGGGGAGGGGAGGGCTAGGGGAGAGATGAAAAAAAAGCACCACACAACCCCAGTCATATTAAGTCTCTAAAGCAGTAGAATGACTCAGTAAAAAAGTGAAAATTAGTACACTCAACAAGGTATTTTAACAAAATAAAATATTACAAAAATAAGTCCTAAATAAGTAAAAAAATACCCACACATACACACACGCACACACACATGCTTAAATGCTACAGTCAGGAGTTTAGCTCAAATCTTTCTTTCCTTGGTCTCCTTAAAATGGGCAGAGGAAAGACTCCTCGAACTGACCTCATGCTCCCTGAGGATTACATAGAGTCTTTGCAACAGTTAGAGACTTTCCTGTTACAGAATCATTTATTGGATCAACTCGTAGTAAAACCAGGAAATTGTTTCTGGGTCAAAAGCTGTTCTTCCTTGGATCAGAATATGCAATACCGCCACAGGATAGCTTTGCACCTTTCTGCATCAAGGAGCTCTTGTTGTGCCACTGTAGAATACATCTTTGGAAAAATTAGATTTTAGCCAGGGGTGGCAGCTCCGTTTTGCAGAGTTTCTGTTTCCACAGAAACCACACTGAAGTCTGCAGAGGGCAGATGCAGAGTGAGAACATCTGTGACCACTTAGGTTAATTGCTTTTCCCAACTCTTCCCCCACTTTTGGTCTCTGGTGGCCCTCTAAAGATCAATGGCAGATCACCAGACACCTCATTGCAGGCTTTCTGACATCCTTCCCCATCTCCTGGGGTTATCTAAAGCTGGGTTTAAAATGGTACCCAGAGGGTCCCTAAGGACCACTTCTAGCGAGTCTGCTGTCTCCTTTGTCCCTGGCTTCCTCTCTGCTCCTGGACAGGCCATTTAGTCCCTCTGCTCCTCAGATCTACAGCTGAGCAACAGCTAGGAAGGCTTCCCAGCTCTAATGCAGAGATGCGTTATGTCTTATGTGATAGCTCAGATACAGCTATGATAGGAATTGTGTAAGTACCTGATTTAAATAGTAATTTTACTCTTTAACATGTTTTCATAACAAATAAATATTTTCAGATAAAAGGAATACCAAGATATTGCATATACAGATACATTACAGATACTTCCAACATGCTACATTCTGATTTCATTGTTATTACTCTGTGATACATAGTCTTTTCTAAGAATGTTAATGTTTCCCAAAAAATGAATAGCAAAAAAGATATTGTCAGTGCTGATGCATGAAAATGATTCAAGCCTTATCTCCTTTGCCAAGATACTTAATCTAAACTCAAGCTACATTAAAAAAAAAAAAAAAAGTAAATTAGGCTTTTTTAAAAAGCGAGTTTGAAACCACTACTGAAAGCCACAACAGTCAAAAAATGCTGCAGCAAATGAAATCAAGGGGTGAAATCCATGCAGTTGCCATTGCCCCGGGTTTCATTGCGGTTCTACCTCAGTGCTACAGTGGCTTGCTAGTTTCCTTTCTGAAACTCTTCAGATGTGGAAAGAGGTTGGCTGCGCGGCTGAAGAGACTGGGGGCGTCAAAAGAAAGATGAGATATCAAAGCTGAAGGAAACAATCAAAACTACCTATTTTTAGCAATGAGAGCCAGTGCAGAGGTCTTTAACAAAGTGGGACCAGTTTACAACACACTTTTGTTTTTTTTAGGCCATCAAAGCATGCCCGGGGACACAGCAACTACCCTTACAAGCTTCTTCAGACCATTGGCAACCTACATGTTTAAGAGATAGTTCTTCCTACTCTGGAGTATATTTGCTGATATCATTTTAGAGGCCTTTGAGATGTGCAAGAAAGCTCTGTAATTATAAGGTTGTGCTATGATTTTATTATACTCCTCCCAGAGGTCCAGGCTGATCAGTGACAAATTCTGCTTTTATTTATTGCTTCCATATGAAGTTCCTACATGGGCATTCTTATGGCAGTTCCTCATAATGGCATCAAAATAATCAAAATCTTCAGTTACTCAGAAAACATGAAGATAAAAACTTAATTACATTTAGGGAAAAATGTCAGTACAACTGACCTTGAGACAAATTCTGGCCTGGTAAGTGTATCTAAAACTTTTTTTTTTTTTTTAATGTACAGGATGAGAATATTCACAAGGGGTATGAGTTGCTAATCAAATTAAAAGAAAAAGCTAATTTGTTTGAAGGTTTAAAGGATTTGGGCAAATTATGAGTTCCTTAACTTTTCACTAAGACAGTACTTTCTAATGATTCTTATGGAAAAATCAGAATCTTGACTGTAACTAACAATATATTTACAAAGACTACATATACTCAGAGTACATATAATTTTGTACTGTGTCCCTCATGAAAGTAAACAACCCATGGAGCTTGTATTTGTGGTTTGTAATGACCCCAGGACTCCCTAATGCTATTGCAGCCTTATTATGTGCAGCTGAAGGTATTTTACTCTTTCATATTTGCCAGGTCTTTCATTTAGTTTTCCACACTACAGTATATGTCCTGGTGTAATGAAAGGCAATAAAGACCATGATTTTGCTCTATTTTATTCACATCTCAGTGGTTACCTGTTCCTGTGCTATTACTGAACCTCTCACCCTTTTGCTGCTGAGAACTGAATTTGAATATTGCGGGAAAAGGTTTCATTCAAGTCAGTGTCTGAAATCACTGCTAAGTAGTGGATAGGATTCAGTTACTGTTATGATGGTGAAATACCCACAGTTTAAGTGCTGAAGTTCAAGTCAGTCACTAAATTACTGACAGACTATCCAAGGTGGGTCCAGAGGGAGCGCTGCAGCTGGGAAGCCAGCCTTGTGCCTGGCTGGAGGGACCAAGGTTCCCGTGCTTGTCTGGCTGCACTCCTCCCATCCAGCACATCCCTGCAAAGAAAAAGAACAGGCCTAAGCACCAGCCACCTGGCTTCATGGAGGGAGAGGCGCGTGGGCTTGGCTTTACAAGGCACAAAGAAACGAGACCATTCTGTCTGTGTGTCGGGAAGATGCAGCTGACTCACCACTGGAGCTCCCGTTGGGAGGGACAAGCGCCTACAAAACTCACTGACACCTCAGTTTCCTCACTAAATAAAGTCATCTAGTGACCAATAAACATGCCATTTCTGGCAAAATGAAGAGAATGAGCATTTTCATAAGGAAGATCTTTCAGAAAAAGGATTGTG
>VZRE01001920.1:0-19200 GCA_013396775.1 Cephalopterus ornatus
ATGATGATGATGATTATAAATCTTTACAGCATAGACTTCAAAACTGATTGCATGCAACACTCCCCAAAAATATGGCTTCAGAAACACAAAGTAAAATTTACATCTTCCCATGGCTAATCTTTACATCCCTATCTTCAGGCAGATTGTTGTAGGTATTGGAGTTACTAAAATAACCCTTATTTTTTCCACTTTTTTTCAATAATATGGCATCTTCCTTAAGATTTTGGGGTTAGAGAACATTTTACCTGACTTGCTTAACCAATTCATAGTACCTTTCATCCACCCCAGTGGCCACACCCTGTGTGTGTGTATGTGTATAAACTTGCTGAAGACAAACCAAAAATCAAATGAACATTTTGTAAGGACAAGCAGATCAATTTTGAGAGAGAATAACAAGCATTTACTGATACATTTGGGACTCTTTTAAGAAACCAACAAATTGAAGGTATTTTGTTTAGTGTGGTACACACAGAAATTCTCATAGAATGGTAGAGAAAAAAGTTAAGCCTGCCAAATTCCATTGACTTTTTGAGCAAATATTTTGAGAATTCTGAGAAAAGTAATTCACATAAGCTCTAACTTCAGCAAACCTGGGAAATATAATTGCATTGGTGTATGTAAAGATTTTAAGCAGTACGTTTACCATTTGTTTGCATAACACGTATATAAGACAAATATTTGTCTCAGTGAGACACCCAAAAGTTCTGTTTTCTATGATGGTTGCAAATTTAAAATATTTCTGCAGTGTTGTCTACTTTAGTGTGTAAAGAAGTATTGTTTCTTTAATGTACCTGTTCTCCTTCAGTCTTGACAATGACTAAGACTTTAATTTAATTTAGACTGCATTGCATTCCCTAATGATATTAGAAAATAAAGACAAAATTTTCTCATAGTAATTTTTTTTATTTATCATATCTGAAACTCAGTAACTTTCAAATGAGAGGTTGAGCCAGTGATTGAGCTTTGAGGCCAAAAAGTCAGTTATCTTAGCTTTGTACATATATCTAGAGGAATGAAGAAAAATATGTAGACCACTTACTCAGTGTCCTTTAAAAGGTCACAATATCCAGGTCTTCTTTTCACAAGAAAGAAATTGGTACTCAAATACTTTTGAAAAAATAGAAGATGGGGGTTTTTTCAGGTTAACATAGTTTATGACTGCCTAGATTAATTTTCCCTTTCAGTCCAGCAAAATAGAGCAGTTTCAGGAAGATGGTACCATCTTGTAATGCCAATGGCTATATTTATGCTTTCATCAGCTTTCATCAGCATTCAATAGAACAATAGCTATAATTCTGAATCATTGCAGTCTGATTGTGCTGAAATCAATACTACCACCACCATCTCTACTGGGACAAATAATATAAGACCAGTTTTCAATTATTCATAAAGGCTAGTTATTGTTGTCATTCTTCAACAGTTTAGCTATTTAGTTTATTGGCAGAGAGACGAGTTAGCTATGAACATCTTTAATTACTTTTTCTGTCACTTGACAAAGTGATTATTATCAAGGGAAATTAGACTTTGAAAAGCAATAAAAAAAGGAGAAGTTAGCTATGTCAGAGGTCTCCCATACAACAAGAAGAAGTGAAAGAACTTATCAGCTGGTTTCTAATTGAGTCTGATAGTAATAAAAGATATGTTCATCCTTTAAGTACACCTCCTGTTGTTTGATATTTTTCCATGAATTTTTGAGGCTTTCATTTTATTTCATTTCCTCTTATTGGATGTTTCACTGAAATTGTATTTACTTTTTAATCCATTATAGTTCTGAAGTGAGCAGAATATCACCATGAAGGAACAACATTTTAAATTCCATTTTAAAAACATTAGCTAGATCCAAAGTTATCAGGCTTATTGCTCAGATTTAATGAAATATATATTCATGAAAGTAAAATTACCATTGTTTCTTAGCAACAGCTCCATGACCAGCAAAGTATTGCAGACTCTTCTTAGCAAACTTTCTTCTTCCTTTCCATAACAAAAAAGTGATTTTTCCGTCATTAATGAAGTAACTTTCCTGGGACCCTAAAACATAGACAGCTGACAACTGAATAAAATAATTACAAATCTATCAAGGAAGAAAATATTAGAGGAGATAAACTTGTTCATGATCAGTTAACTGAGCTGCACTTGACTACATCAAAATCTTAAGCCAGAATTAATTCAACCTTGGGGTTGGTTGTTGTGTTTGGTCTGAGGGTTTTGGTGTGGTGGGGATTTTTTTTTTTCTTGTGTCTTTTTTTGCGGGGGAGTGGGGTGTTAAATTTTGTTTTTGTTTACTCTGGGCAGGATGGAATTTATGATTCTCTACAAGTTCACACCACTACTTTCTATAGGAAAAAAGATTTACAACGCTGTTCAAAAGCACAGATTCCAGATACAGAGAGGGTACATCACAATAGCAGGTTGCATGTCCTAATAATGTGGCAGTATGTAATGTGCTGGAATTGCACTTTAAGAGTTCTTAAAACATGAAAATGACAGCTCTAAACATTTATGCACAGGACTGTAATACTAGTTTCCTCTTGGCTGCTTTAGGTCAAGGGACTGTAATAAAATTATTCTATTCCTACTAAGGGAATAATACAATAATAAACTGAGCATATTTTTAAGCAAATTAAAAAGGTCAACAAATTAATGACTGAAAATGGCACACAACTTTGAACAACATTAGAGCCTGGAAAAACAGCATACACTGGATTATAGAGCATATAAAAACATTATGTGCAGTATGAAAACAAACAAGACTCCATGGAATATTAATTGAGAGATAATACGTAAGTGGTGATATATAAAGTAGTCCAGGCTTACATTTTAGAAAAACACTCAAAAAGATCTGCTGAAACTGATCAGAATCGACAATATAAAAACCTAAGATTATATAGCAAGGTGATATGAAACTGTAAGAATGGAGCAACACAGACAATATTTTATGCCAAATAATGCTTATCATAATTGTAAAATTTCAATGAATTAGACTAATTGCACAGTAAAGGTGAATATGTTTTGCTTGGTTAAAAAGAAAGATTTTGATTCTTCTCTATCAGAAATTATGAAGTCTAAATTTCTTCCAAAATATTAAAGCGTTCTAATGTGGATTGTCTTAGAATAATATGGCCAGGATTTCTATTGCTTCTCTATATTTATTATAACATGGATCCAGAATGTATCATTATTCTTGCCACCAGATTGGCTGTTATGCTATCGAGATTTTTGTAAGCCTTATACTTACACAAAAGTATATTTCTGTCAGAAGAGGTTATTATTAAGAGATTATTTCCATTTACTGTTTAAAATGGTATGTGATAACTAATGAATGAGAGATCTGGAGGAAAGACAGGAAACAAGACATAGAATTTTCTGTACTAGAACACCAAAATACATGATAGCCTAAATAAAGGGGAAAAAAGGTCAATCAATTTTCTCATCTAGAACTTTGAAATATTGTTTTGTTTTAACATGCATTTATACAGGAATTGTGTGAAAAATTGCAAAAAAATTGTAATAGCTGCTATGATAAATACTCAGCTCTTACATTTATACCATAGATATGTGGTATATATATATACAACACATACACCTTATATATTTTTCATCATTGTTTTGGGCACTAATAGTTTTCCTCTGGAAAAAAGAAAAGTTATATAAACCAGATCCTGTTAAAAAAAATAAACTAAGAAGCACAAGAGTATTACACTTGTTTCATAACAGAAATCTATAGCCCCAGGATGCAGGTGCAATGCAGAGCAGGAATTTGTCTCACAGCAAAGCTTTGCTTCCTTGTGGAATTTCTTAAAGGAGCTCAGCAAGAGAAGCTGAAGACACACAGTTAGTACTATTCTCTTCCTGACTTTGTTTTTAACTGCCTGCAACTTAGGTTAGCTTGGGCTAAATACAGGAAATATGACCCCACAAGCCTGAGTTTGCTGTTGACAGTTTACAAGTCAGCTTTGTTTTTGAAGTTGGTTTTACTTTGATTGAGGTTGGACCTCCAGGCATCCTTTCCAACCTAAATGATGACCAAGCAAACCTATCAAGCACTGGTTTAAACTAAGCAAAGTCCCCTCTGTTATGCGCCCCAACAACGTGGTTCACTCATGGAATTGCTGAACTGTTATTTGTAAGATGTATTCTTTGAATCCACCATGCTCCATATCTCACAGTGTCATTGAGGAAAAGTTGTGATATCGTTACATGCTTTACTGCTCTTGAGGAGTAAGGAGGAGTCATTAGGATTTCATGCTTCACAGGGGAAGAGTCCCCCAGATACTCACCCAATGTAATGCAGCAGTTTTTTTCAAATCTTTCTTTGGAAACTTATTCCATGGCAGAGGCAGCAACTCAGGAAAGTGCTGGCATCCCTGCTGTGTTTCTCAGTCTTCTGATATCAAAACCCTAGCACTCCACCTCCTCCTTCCACAATTTATTTCTTAACCACTGCTGTGGGATTAAAAACTACTAGAGAGAGATTTACACATTTGAGCACATCTAATCTCCTGTAATGATCAAGGAAGCTGTAGCCAACACAGGCTATGGCAACACAGACAATGCAATCAGTGGGGTCCAGAATTCAATACTGGTCAATTTTTGTCAGCAGAAGGCAAACATGTGCTTCAGGGAAACCATTGGTACGAGCACTTCAGACTCCACTGGCTGTAGATTGCAATTGACAGTAACGAGAGCAACCCAGCTCCTGATTTCTAGGCACAGTAGTACAAGTGCTTTAATTAGGAGATGAAGCCCAGCCCTACTGGCCTAATATGAGAGCAGCTTAATCTGCACTTTGCAAACTAAGGGAAGGAAGGCAATATGTAGTCAGAGAGAAACAGGCGCTCAGCATCTTTACTCCTGAGCTGAGAAGCCACCCCAACTCTACAAAAGTGAATAAAGGAGGAGGGCAAGGAATGGGAGAAGCATGTAGAAGAACAAAGGCAGGGCCCTGGGCAGCACAGGAGAGCAATGCAAAGCCAAACATAAGGCCCACAGTGGCAGTACTGACATCCAGTTTCTTCAGTATCAGTCTGCACTTAGAACCACTACATCATCAGGATATCGTTTCCTGCCCTGTAGTCGGAACACACTAATGTTTGTGCTGCTCTAATATAGTTTTGTCAGATTTGATGCTTTTGACATCTTGTATAGCTTTCTTAATATGACATAGAATAATGTTCAATTATGTCATCTTATTGACACTCCTTACACTGACAAAGTACACAAAAGCAGTCCTGTATCTAAGATGTTCTTGGTTGATGCTTGTAAACTTAACCAGGATATTCTTAATCTCAGTTTGAGTATGCTCCAGATGACAACATACACACGCAGTGCTATATCATTCTTATTCTTATCATTCTTACTTCTCAATACCATATTTATCTTTAAAATCTAATTTTAACAACAAAATCTTTCTAACTTTGATTCCATATAAAAAATACCAAGCATTTTTTTCAGCAGAGATAATTTTAATATGCACATGACATCCCATTTATTTATTTATTTAATGTAATCTCCCTCTCTTATCTTACATCTCCTTCTCTTATCCAATTCTATAAAAATGATAACTAGGCCAAAGACATAATTTTTCATTGAGATATTTACTGGGAGTAGGTGACTTGTCATAGTAATTTAAACATTTTACTGATAAAACAACAATGAGCAATAGATAGAGGTATTTAGCAGTATACTTTTAAGATGTGTTTTCCTGGCTCAAATTACTGGTGCTTGGCCTTTAAAGGCTACTTTCAATGCAAATCTTACTATTGCTCTGGCATTTGTATTTCTGAGATTATGCAACTGCATATTCTACTACACAGAAAATTAATAAAAAATAGAAAAAATTATATGCAGTCTAACTAAGATAAGACAGGCTGTGAAAAACTTGCTAAATATAAAAGAACCCCCAATTCATTGAAAGGGAAAATTCCAAACAGTGTGATTTCTATGAGTGTTCCAAGCAACCTAGTGACCTGACTAAAAATTTGGAGAGGGAAAAATAAATCCATGTAATGCTCCTACACGCTGAACATATTGAATAATTTTGACCTAGTCTTACTTTAGAACTCTTAGATCTTCTTATTTTCCTCTCTTTGAGAGAATGTTGATAAGACCTCAAGAGCACTGAAAGAGTGACGGCAAAGAAGAATTTTTTGTTCACAGTCAGTTTTTTCTGGACCATTTGTAGGGCACAGTTTTAGCCTAGTTTCCTTTCAAATCTGGGATTTATACTTAGTTTCTTCAGTAGTAACAGAGGAGTTCTATGCAAATAAATCAGCAATTAACCTGCCTTCTGGCTGTTGATGCAAAATAAAGCAAATTAAGGAAAGACTTAGATACACACCTGCCATCCCTTCGCCTCCCTATCGTGTACTCGATGATAAAGAAGATATAAACTAGAGTAGGAAAAGGTCCCACCAGAAATATGGTAACAATTGCGTGCTGTCTAGGGGATAGACTGAGTAAATTTGCCTTCCATGACATTGTGCTCATATGTAATGGTAAATTAATGTTGACACTGCTCTTGGCTGTCTGTATTCACACTCAGAAATGTAGGATTCATTTAATTGGAAGAATTTCAAGTAATACTGGAAACTTCTGCCAATAACCAAATTGGATCTTCCCAGAATTAGAAAGATACAGACTATTCCTGCAGAGAAGTGTTGAAAGATTTGACAGCCAGTTGCTGGCCTATGCTAGAATGAATACAGGTTCTAACACAGAGCTGTTCAACAAGCTCAATTATATAAGCTCTGTGTGTATACCTATTTTAGTATATGTGCCTAATTAAAGAAGTGTTTCTCTTATGATTTATGCTAGCATGACTAGCACCCTAAAAACGATTCTCTCCCAAAAGAATGTTAAATTTAATAATGACAATGGTTTCTGCTGAGTTACCTACTTTGTAGCTCTTTAGTTTATGTCAGTCATATTTCAGAATAATCTTATCAGTAGCAAAATGTGATACTGTGGAGTGACAGATTGCTTATATGCACTGGCTTTTATACTAATTTCCACTATACTGGATCAAGACAACTTTTTCTTAAATGAGTAATGAATTAGAGTATTTTTTTTTAAATCATATGCTGATCAAATTAACCTCATCTGAGTCAGATGAATTTGTCACACATTCTATTAATAATGACACTACAAGTAGTGATATAAGCTTCTTTGTCTTAGTTTTTCAGCTGACAACACATTAGTCCAATATTTTTATTGATTAGCCTTGACACTTTCTTTCTCTTTTCAGATCCCTCTTCTATAGGTCAGATTCTGTTTGTCCATCCCTGTTGTTGAGCGGCAAGGGAGATAAAATAAGATGAATTTCCAGCAGTCAGAACAACTTAGTTAATATGTTGCTTCAAACACCTCACCTGGTAGATTCAGTTGGTTCTTTCCTATATGCAGAAAGGCTATGTATTATTTATAGAAATTTCCACACCGTGATCATTCTTACATAAATAAAATAAAAAAGCACTACAGAAAGAGCATGTTCATCAGGTGCTTACACCACTATTGTCATGACATTAAACTGAGTTCTTTTATATAATTTTTTCCTTCCAAAGAGTGGATCAAAATTCTGTAGACTGTAGATTGGGTGAAACCACAGTAACTGCTTGTGGTGTATATAGTTGGCATATTAGTAAAGATAAGAAGAGATTGCTGTAATGTTTCAAGGTCAAGTCACATAACACTTGTTTACAATATAATGTTACCAAGAATGATCAACTACTTCACTCAAATTACAGGCAAGGAAAATTTTAAAGGACAGTTTCTGTCCTTAAGCATTTTCACAACTATATATACGCATTCCCTGAACAGTACTGAATATTGACTTATACATTTGAAAAAAAACAGAGGGCATTTAGCCATATTTGACACAGTACTAGACCACATGCAATCTCTTTGAAATCAACAAAACTGAATAGGAAATAAACCTGAGCAGGTTGGCATACTCTGTGCATTCCATAGGCAGCATCAAATTAAGATTATCTCAAGCTATCTGCTCTGTATCAATGGCAACAGACTTTGTTATTTCCCATTTTCACACATTTTTGTTGTGACTGTTTATCTCCACTGGAGTCCCATCTTCCTGCCATCTATTATCACCCTAACTCCCTAACAGGGCAGAACAGGCAGATCGACATACTCTATTTTTTCTCCCCTATAAACACCAATACTTACAGAATGCTCTTTCTTTTCTTATTACAGAAATATCTGTCCCATGGACTTCTCAGATTCAGAATAATTTTAGAGTTTAGCCCATGTAGGCTGGAAAATTCAGGTCACTTCATGATCTTACTCATAAGGACAGATGCATCAGTTTCTATAAAGGTTTTTCTGTCTTTTCTTGCTTGGTTAACATTTGCCTTCAAAAGTTTAGACACTGAAAGGAAGTGGAAATCCAATATCCATTATCACACACAAAAAGCTCTAGTGTATATTAGCATGGATATTTTAAAGCTGCACAGATATAATGAAACTTTAGTAAGTATCATTGAGTGTTAAGGCATTTGACACAAGCTCTAAATGTAGGAAAGCCCATAGTTTCCAGTACAGGGCCACAGAGGAAGAAAACAACTTATTTTGCAAAATAAAACCACCTCTTCTCAGCAAGAAGTTAAAGGTAGTTAGTTAACGGGGAAAAAAAACCAAACAAACACTTAAAGGACAGCGTAATTTCTCATTCAAATGGCAATCATTAACAAAAAGTGTGGACTTCTGTTCTGTACAGTGGGCAAAATTGCAGCTCTACTCCGCTGATCCAGCACGCAACATACAATAGTACTAAAAAAGTCTACCAGTGTTCACAGTGAGAATAATGCAAACATCTAGCTTAGTAAAATAATGAATAATTTGTAAAATAAAAGTCAGATCAACAGCCTTTTGTGCATTTCATACTTATTTTTATAGAGGTGAACCCAAACTGCTCAGGAAGCTAGTACGCTATGGTTAGTGGAAAGACACAAGATGCTCCCTGTTTTCCCTTATTGAACAAAATAAAGAGAGATGACAAAGAGCTTTCATTAACCAGCAAAATAAGAGGAAGTGTGTGGGCTAGGGACAGCTAGAAGAGAATATTTCCAGGCAACTAATCTAATCTGTAATCACAGTAATTCCTGCTGGATCAGAGTTAATATTACTATATATAAAGTGATTCAGCAGCAAATGACAAGCCATACTGACTCCATGTAAGGAGTTATTTTTCAGAAGCATATTACTTGGATACCTGTAGGTATAAAGAAAACATGCCTGAACAACTGCAGGGTCACCTTAAACTAGTTTTGACTTTCCATATTATTCCCATTAGATGCTGTAATGTCAGAAAAGGCTTAGTTTTCTATCAGGGAACCGGTGCTTGGATAGGAATGAAAATGGAGGAGACTGGAAAGTGTTCATGCACTTCAGATATTTCCTTCTATAAGTCTCTACCATCATAATGCAGCACTCATGATTTCTGCTTTGAGAATTTCACTAGGAAGAGAAGATCATAACTAATATTCCTTTGCTCGTGAATTCGATATTTTCCCTGCTGTTCACTGATATTTTCCCTTCAGTATAATTCTACATTCTATAATTCTCTCACAGGAGACCGTGAAATTTCTAGTGATGCCTCCTGTTTCTGTCTCTTTACTGTCACAGAGGGAAGAGGTTTGGCTTTCTTCCTTCTTTTGGCAAAAGAACTTAATAAACATTGCTTACCTTTTTTTTTTTTCCCTTTTCATAAGTTCAATTACAGAATTGCAACTCTGCCTGAATAAAATAACTGAAGCCAAAAATTTTTTATCAAGATATGTTTCTAAGTACCATATTCACTCTCATAAATTATAGTCCTCAGAACAAGGTTACTCAACTACTGCATTTGGCAAATTTTTTTGAAGCCAGACAATTTAGTAACATTTAGTAACCAGGAAGAAGTATTTGATATTTAGTGTTTAGCTTCAGTGGTCCTTGGCCTACCAAATGTTAAGTGCTCCCTTCCTTTCTATAAGCTGTGGCAGACATACAGAAATATAAAATCACTAAAGGAAAGAAAGAAATATCACACTTGGTTCAAATAAAATTTGCCATCTGACAACAGTCTACTGTAAAAGTACCCCTGCTCTAATTAGTGCCAAGAACATACAAGAATATGTCCGTAGCAGATGCAAGATCTGTCATGTACTGGGAACTCTTGTGTCTTTATATGACCACCTCAAAAAAAAGAGTTTGAAAATTACTTGCTGTCCAAAATTTTGAGCCTTAATCTAGACCTAGTTACTCTTGTGAAGCCAACAAAACGGACAGAGGACAGGACAGTAAAACTGGGAACCTGATCCTCTTGGCAGAGTATTCACTTGTTTCAAAGGCCAAAAGCTTCTGCTTATTTGTTTCTTGTTTGCATTGGCAACCAATCTGAGCACTGATTTATCAGGCAGCACTACCCACCCGGGCTTTGACAGCTAAACAGCTGAGATGGAGGAAAAGCTGGAGAAAGGCCAAGGGACTGTGCAGTGGTAGAGCACAGATGACTCTAAACAATTAGATTAATGAGTCTACAGAGAGAGGTACAGATAATCCCTATTACAGGGATTGAAAGTGGAAGCAAAGAAACTTCAACTAGCATTTTACAGGTATTGCTTACTGTTCCAGTTAGTTAAAGCAGCTGGGAGTGGTTCATCACTGTGTGGGTGTAACCCAAACTGTGTATTCTATACCCTCTATGCCATTCCCCAGAAACTGTTAACGACAGGCCATTTGCAGCAGCTGCCCAGAGCACACCTGACCCCTCAGGCTATAAGCTGGCTTTTAGGAGGCCTGTGATTCCTCTCCTCATACCCAGGACTCCCCACGCTGGGGGAGGGGCTGGGCATTCCTGCCTGAACCTGGGTGTATACAATCTGGGAGTCTGGNTCAGGGGGACCACATGGGGCTTGGCTGGTGGCCAACGAACACCATTGTGTTCGTGCCCCAGGGTACTGAGTGTTGTGGGTTAAAAAACCGGCTGTCTGCAAAATTGTATTTATTGTATTATTTTCATTAAATTGTAATTCTGACTTATAATCTCTTTGAGTTGGGTTCATTTCTCCTGCTGGTTTACCTTTAAACCAACACACTTACTGAATCTATATCCAGGATTTTATATGAAACATTTCTGACTATATTCCTCCTGGATGTGTGAGACTGAAATGGTTAATGGCTTAAACATTGCTAAGATTACCAAATGACTTTTGTCCACAGTTGCAAACTGTGAACAAGCAATGGCTCACCAAAGCTCACCCCTCCCTGAATATACCTACTAACCGTGATCTAGTATTACGTTATCCATTGTAAGACTGGGGTACTGTGGGCATTCCCACCTAGCCTAAGCACAATAAAGCCCCCATGGACTTCCCTTACCACCCTGGGCTTTCCTTGACGGATCCTTGACACTTCAGCAAGACTGGGACTCTCAACACACCGAGAAGACCACAAGAAGAGGATCAACAGGATGCCATCAGAATCCATGGAGTGGTGATATCTCTTCTACTTAAGCTGTCTCTCTGCCACTCTCTTTCTTCCCCTCCGCCCCCCCTTCTTTTTTCTATTTCTTTCTATCTCTCTCTCCCTCACATATACTATTAAATAAAAAATCTGTACTATTGACTTGGGCATATGGTCTCATTCGCACTTTAATTTGGGCAGAGACATGTCTCTAATAATTTAAAGAACCTGATCATAACAGGATGCTGAAAAGAATGAAAAAAATCCCACAGAAATATGGATCAGTTTATTTATTACCAGTTGTAATAAAGAACAATTCTACTGTTAAGTAGTCTTTTAACTGTCTATTTGTGTAAGCATATATGCTGTGATAAAGACACAACATTTCCCTTGGCAATGTGAAAGACACAGCAATATTAAGCTTTGTACAAAAGTCCCTCAGCTTTCTTCCAGCAGTTTATAAACTGACTGCATTCATCAGTTACAGATGCAGTGATGAAAGGCAAACAGTGGAGATAGCAATACATATTGTTTTCATTATTTTGTTTTCTCTGTGAAAACATTCAAAGAATGGAACAGAAATATTGAAGAATCTCTGACTAAAACTCAGATTTTGCTACTTCAGTTTATAATCTCTGGAGATTCACTGAACTGAAGGGCATTTTAGGACACTAGAGGACATACAGTCTTCCTTCTCAGATGACTTTTTTCCCCTTAGGCCCTTAAGTAAAAGATTTGTAAATATAATTTCATTTAAATAAATTTAATCATAAGTATAATTTGTGAAAATATCATATAATTCAAATTAAATAAATGTTAATTTTTATTGGATTTCATCCCAGTCTATTAAAAGTAACCCTTAGGGTTAAGATCAACACCTCTTCTTGCCAAAGATTTTCCATGATGTTTGTTGTCTAAAATATGAATTTTTATACTGGCTCTTTCTGTGGAGAAGTCCTGTATCACCACATTTTACTTTTCAAAGAAATGGAGAGCCTGGAGGCAACTGAAGACAAAAAGGATATTTGTAGGTAGTTGTGTTTGTGCTTTAATTACAAAATAGTAAAACTAAGTAATAAAGCACATTTAAAACAAGTAGCATCACATTATTCTTCCTCTTATCTTTGCAGTAATAATAAACAGAAACAACTATATAAAAGCACCCCAACTCTTGTAAGCAACCACTAACAGAGCGTTCCAATTAGAACAATTGGGTGACTTTTTCCTAGTTTTGTTAATCTCCACAGTGTAGACACCTTTCATGGTTATCTAATAAATGCCCAAGATAGGTGCAAGTGACTCAATGACAAAATTTGCTTAAATTAGATACAAAAGGCATGAGCATCTATTTTAATCTGCAGCAAAACAGATCTAATGAAGATGTGGTTACTATTATATTACTAATGAAAAGCTATTTCAAAATTTGGCAGGAAAATTCAAGATATATGAAATTACTATTCAACATAAGAAGCAAATTTAGACTGTGATGGATGTTGTCTGATGTCAGGTGCCTACTAACACCATTCTGTCACTCCCCTCCTCAGCTGGACTGGGGAAATAAAATATAACAAAAGGCTCATGGGTCAAGATAAGGGCAGGGAGAGATCACTTAGCAGTTACTATCACGGGCAAAGTAGAATTAACTTGGGGAAAAAAAACAAACCTGAATTTATTACCAGTTAGAATCAGAGAAGGATAATGAGAAATAAAACCAAATCTTAAAACACCTTCCCCGCACTCCTTCCTTCTTCACAAGCTAAACTTCACTCCCAAATTCTCTACCTCCTCAAGCCCAGAGATGCAGGGGCATGGCGAATGGGGGCTATGGTCAGTTTTTCACATGTTGACTCTGATGCTGCTTCTTCCTCTCTTCCCCTGCTCCAGCACAGGATCCCTCCCACAGGGTGCAGTCCTTCAAGAACAGACTGCTCCAGCATAGATCCTCCACTGGGTCACAAGTCCTGCCAGCAAATCTGCTCCAGCATGGGCTCCTCTCTCCATGGGGCCACAGGTCCTACCACGATCCTGTTCCAGCATGGGCTTCCCACAGGATCACAGCCTCCTTCAGGCATTCATTTACTCCAGCATGGGGTCCTCCATGGACTGCAGAGGGATATCTGCTTTACTGTGAAGCCCCATGCGCTGCAGCGGGACAGCTGCCTCACTACAATCTTCACACAGACTGCAGGGGAATCTCTGCTCCAGTGCCTGGAGCATGTCCTTCTGCTTCTCCAGTGACCTTGCTGTCTGCAGGGCTGTTGCTCTCACATATTCTCACTCCTCTCCTCTGGCTGCTGTTGCATAGGTTTTCTTTTCCCTTCTTAAATACATTATACCAGAAGTGCTATCACCACTGCTGATGAGCTCAGTCTCAGCCAGTGGCAGGTCTGTCTCAGAGCCCACTGTTACTGGCTCTGTCAGACACGAGCGAAGCTTATGGCAGCTCCTTGCAGAAGCCACCCTTGCAGCCCCTCTGCTAGCAAAACCTTGCCACACAAATTCAATACAAAGATTTACTCATTTCAAACATGGTCGTTTGGGCCCTATAGAAACAGTAGGAAAACAAGGATCCAAGAACAGCTGAAGTGATTTCTGGGTCATCTTTAATTTTTAAGCAGTTGACGAAACAGTGAATTAATTGGAACTGCTGAACCAACCCCAATCTTTTTTTTCCAAAGTTTTAACAACTTTAGTTTGCAAAAGAACAGTGCAAATAAAAAGATAGAAGTATCTTGTTCTGAATATTCTTTTCATTAATCCAGAGGGACTAGAAGTACTACAGCAGGCTTCTAAAGGGCTAATGTACCTGAAAAGATGAACTGTCATATAATACTGTGCTAGGTTCACTGCACAGAGCTAAGCTATCTGTCTAATTTGAAAAAGCCTAGTAAGGCAAGTCTTGCACACAAAAATCTACTTCCCTGTGGATAGCTAACATTCCCTGAATGCTTTAGAGTTTTGCAGTGTTATTTTGTACCTTTCCTCTTCCCTTTGAGTTTCTCCAGACTCCATACAGAATTCTGTTAACAACACAATTTTACTATTATTTGCTGGGAAAAAAAACTGCTTAACTATGCTGGGATTAGCTCTCAAGATCGTTTCTGAAGATCTTACAATCTAGAAGGTCTTTAGAAAAAGGACTGGATGCAACATGAGGAACAGAGCATATTTACATATGTATTTACACAACAAAGACACTGATCCAAACATGCCCATAAAGGAAAGGTTGCAGGGATTTTTGTTAGCCTCTGATCTCTAATTCTGTAAGATATGCACCAAAACTGGACTCTATATATTTTGCATGCACGTACTTCCATGTTATATTCTTTGCTTAGGAACTTTGGAGTCATTATTCTTGTGCATACCAGTGATGCCAAGATCAAGGCTCTGCATCCCAGAGCCTGGGGAGTCCAGGCAATGAGCCAAAAGCATTTACTCTCTTTTGTTGTACTTTAACTGCCATCTCAGGTCCTCAGCTGTAGGAGAATGACAAAACTCAAGGTGCGTGGGTGTAAATGTTACCTTTCTTTTCCTTCATTCTCAGCATCTTAATGCCCAATCTTCTGACAGCTCCACACTGAGTGCGTGAAATGCCACGTCTTATATGCTCTCTGTCACAACACTTCGTATTACACTCCTTAGGCTAGCAGCAGGAAGCTAAGCTCTTAACTGGAGCTGCTTAGATGGCTTTGTCTGTGAGTCTCCCCAAATTCTCCCTCAAAACAAACATTCTGCCAAATGCTGATTAGATAGTGTAGTGCCATTTTCCTCCAGGAAACAAGTCACCAACACTGGTAATAGCTCTCTAGACAAATACTTGCAAATTGGATGCCTAATGGTAAAAGATGCTGAATTGTTCTAACTGGATAAGGGAAAATTCAGACATATGAGCTTGTTGAGGAGTAATTCCAAAGAATCTCTTGTGTCTCTGAGGAATCTTTCAATAATACTATTCATAGAACTAAAAAAAAAGCCTGCTTTATGGAATAATTTTTATTGGTAACTGTGAGACCAATGACATTTAATTTTCTAACACTTTATACAGGATCATTGAGCTGAAGAAGAACAAAAGAAATTATCCAGTCTAACCCGTGGTCATGAAGTTGCTTTTAAACAGAACCAATTATAGAGGCTTATTCAGGGCAGAAAAGTTATTTGGCAAATGTGGAAAGCAGAAAATTTGGCTATTTGAAGAAATATTGCTCTTTCTGATTAGTTACATTTTTGCTCTACCTTTTAATTTCATTTCTCTCTTTGTCGTAGAAACTGAAGAAATATCAGATCTCACTAACAATGGGGCATAAACTAATTTCAGAGCACATGATTTAGGAACTCTACAGATGTTGCCCTAAATCTGTCATACAAGTTCCCTATTTTGAGAATAAAAGAGGTTCCAGTCTCACTCAGGATACTTAGCTAACTCTGCAAATACAAATAATAAGTGAAAAATAAGTCATATTGTGATGTATTGTTCATTTAAGAAGGAATGGTCATAATTATAAGCAGTCATTGAGCAGCTTCCCATTCTTTTAAGTGGACAGTAAAAGCAGAAAAAAGGAAGATACAAGGCAACAGTTTATAAGACAGTTAAAACAAAACTCCTTTTGTCTGGATCAGTCTGGTCAGCTCACATAGTCTTGCCAGGAGCTAACAATAAAATACCTGTTTACGACCTGCACTGTGGTCCTTTCCTTCATTTGCAACTGGCGTGGAAGGTCAAAGCTAAAATACAGCCTCCAGTATCACTTCCAAAGCAGTTATTTGCACAACTCTTGCATGTACAGAACTTAATGAGGTACCTCAGCAAATCCATTACCATTTTATCAGAACAACAGAGAACAGAAGGAGAACAGAAGTAATCTGACTCTTTACTGAAGATATGCAAGAGAATAAGCCCAGAAAAGCCTCCTTGAAACCAGAGAACAGCATGCCCAGAGATCTCATGCACTAGGCATTCACTGCAGTCGTTATTTCAACTCAAGCCCTTCAGTGAGGTATTTGTCACTAACAGTTTGGGTGTCAAGCCCACCAGGTGGGTGGCCACCAGCTGGGCTACTTGGCTTCCTGAGTAGCCCCAGGGAAGTTGCCACCAATGGAGCCAGCAAAGACAGTCCATCACTAGTCCCCTGGCAGACAGGTCTGGGGGTCCAGTAGCTGGGAAACCACCCCAACCCTCTTCACACAACTGATGGAGCTAGACAGGTGCAGAGCCAGCTGCCTGAGGCAATGGGGAACCTGCAGTGGGCAACAGCAGAGAGAACTCAGAAGAAAGCAGTCTGCCCTGCATCTCATCAGATCTACTTTACAGAGCTCATCAGGTGGGCTGTACAGGGACCAGGTTATTTCAGTGATCCCAGGAGATGGTGACCAGTACTCCTACCAGCTGAGAAGCCAGGCATCCCAGAGGCACTCATTCAGTCTGATGATGCTACCAAGGGTCCGCTTTGGAAGGGAGATGGGTAACAACTCACATCACTGATCACCAGAAGAAAATTAATCCTTTTGCAAACTGTCAAGGTCAAAAAGGAGGCCCCTGACTTATAAATATTACAAAGTTTGGATAGACCAAGGCAAGGCATATGAGACTGGAAGTCACAGGATTAAATTCAGGAGCTTTATCAAGTAGTCTGCATCCACATTGATTTGCCTGTGCCCAAACACTGCTCCCTACAATTTCAATGCAGTGTGAGGTACTGTGGTCTCCAGCTTAGTGAAAGCCCTGTGATCCATCTGCACTGGTCAGCACAGAGTGGTAGTCTCTCCATATGTGGGACATCTCTGCTTTGACAGCAGAAATGGGATGTCATATTCCTTTTCCTCCACCCCAGTCATTTTAAGGATTTTTTCATGTGTCCTAAGTTAACTTTTGAAACACTGGCCTCTGGAGAAAAATGGTTCTCCTCAGCACACTCAGACAAAATACTCGGCATTTTCAAGGCCCACTCTAACAGCAAGACAAATAGGTGGGGACAGCAAAGAGCAGGATGACAGTGTGAAGATCAATAGCCCCGTAAATGATTTCCAAGATACTCATCACAGTGAATCAGCAGCTTAATGCTTCTCTATGTGCACAGATCTGTGATGTCAATCCACGACATGCAGCCATCGCTTCAGGACCTTTAAAAAAAATAATTTTCCTGGAGTTGCATGACAAACTCCCTTCAGCACTCAGCGCTTACCCTGAGAGGTAAGCTGGTCCGACAGCAGAGAATTGGTTGGTTGAACAGCGTGAAGTGAATGCTCATGCTCTCAGCAGGGGAAATATTTTTGTGTAAACTACTACATACAAGCGATTGCACAATGAAAACTCTGCTGAAAGGGATGTTGTTGCCTTGGTAAGATGGATGGGATGTTTTTGAATATCCTGCAAAAAGCTAGTGCAGGCAGCACACCACTAATGGAAATTCTTAAAGTCACTGTTATGCAGCAAGCCATCACCAATTCATAACCTCCATGAAGTGGTGCTACTGCTCTGGGGATCTGCACCGCCGTTTTGCCATACTTGTCTTTAAGTGCAGATTGTCAAGAGTAATTAAGAATAGTAAAGGAATTCTTTTATGCAAATATGTGAGCCCATGGTACTTCCTATTTCGAAGTGGATTGAGTATTTCTAGGCAGAATAATGGTTCTTTCTGTGGTGAGTGCTTCAATACGTAATTTCTTGTCTGTTACTTCAGAGAGCCAGACTTTGTGGTCACTGCTCAGTTTTTCTGACTTCCAACAAAATGCTTTATTTTATATTATTCATTTATTATTATTTATATTGTTATTATTTATTATATTATATATTATTATAATTATTATATTATTGTTATTAGTTTTAATTATTATTCATGTATTCTGTTCTAAAATCTCAAATCACGTGCCCACACCAATTAATTTTGGGCAGAGACTTTTTACAAGAGCATGTAGTGACAGGACAAGGGGGTATGGCTTCAAACTGAAAGAAAATAGGTTTAGATTAGATATTAGGAAAAACATTCTTTACTTTGAGTATGGTGAAACACTGGAACAGGCTGCCTAGAGAACTTGGGAATGCCACATCTTTGGAAGTGTTCAAGACCAAGTTGAATGGAGTTCTGAGAAACCTGGGAAAGTAAAAGGTGTCCCTGTGCATAGCTGGGGGATTGGAACTAGATTATTCTTAAGGTCCCTGCCAACCCAAGTAATTCTGTAATTCCACAGAAGTCTAACATTTTTCTTTATAACACTTAAAGAGGCTTCTCTATATGCATAAACACATTATCAGCGTCTTTAGTTTTTTGTCTCTCTGATAACACAGACACCAATTGTAGTCTTTTTGTTCATGTAACAGCAAATTGTTAAAAAAAAGTATTTTAGTTCTTCCCCCTTTTATAGCATCCATTTAATTGTCGCATTCCCTTGTCTACTGATACACCGATACGTAGGTCTGTCCAGCCTTGGCATTTTTATGGTTCACTACTACCACGATCTCTACTCTCAGTTATGACCAGTCCTTGTTTTTAAAAAACATCATCTGTTGCTTTGCAGATATAGATGGGAACCTAATTCACTATGGCTGGGAGTTAAACCTAGTAGAGACTTGGGGTTAGAGTTTACTTTATTTTTCTTCTGGTAAGCCTGCTGCAACCCTTTCTTTCTGTTCCACATGAGTACTAGCCTTGCCAACATCACAGAATCACAGAATATGCCGAGTTGCAAGGGACCCAAAAGAATCATTGAGTCCTACACCTGGTCCTGCACAGGACCATCCTCAAGAGT
>VZRE01001921.1:0-11970 GCA_013396775.1 Cephalopterus ornatus
GTGAAGCCTAGCCATGATGATGATGATTACCTCTATTTTATACTTGATTTAAAATTGATGATTTTAAGTTTGTACTTAGGATTTATGAGTTCCCAACCAGCATACTGAGATTTGAACAAATTTGTGAAGTCCTACTGTGAGTTAATAAACAAAACATAGCTTCCTACCTGCTTTCTGTTTTCCTAACATTTCTTGTGTACGCTGCCAAAGGCTGAGTAGGGTGCAAGAGCTGTCTGTTGGTGGTCAGTATAAATGCTGCTGTATCATATTTCTTTACTGTGTCCTTCAGGTTTTTATGTCCACCCCACAGTGGGTCATCGGGTCCAACCTCCCTGCTCAACCAGGATCATCCTAAATCACAGGAATGTGTCTGGACAGTTCTTGAGTATCTCCAGTGAGGGAGACTCCACAACCTCTCTGGGTAATATGTTCTAGTGCATGGTCACCACAGAGTAAAGTTATTCCTTGTATTCAGGTGGAAATCTTGTGCATCAGTTTCTGCCCCTTACCTCTTATCCTATTGCTTGGCACCACCTAGGAGAGCCTGGATCCATCCTCTTCACACTCACCCATCAGATACTAATAGACATTGATGGATGAAGAACATTTTCCTGCACCATAAAAGCTTTGAAATAAAATGTTCTAGTGTCTAAGATTTTTTGCTCCAGAAAGCAGAACACTTTTGTTAAGAAGTTTAAAGGCCACCTTAAACTTTTCAGTATGTATAAATGTGTTTTCTTCAGGACTTTTCTATGAAGTCTTACAATAGGAATAATTAAAGACATAGTTTTTATTAACCATTTAATTAAAGCAGTCTTTAAACAGTTGGTACTATGTACCTGTACCCAGGTCCCTCTTTCTCAAGTTGCTAGCATTTATGTTACTAGTAAGCTATAAAAGCAACACTAATTTTAAAATGCAGGTAGCCAAGAGATGGACACATATCTCTGTGCCCATACACACTTGCTGAAGCAAGCTACAGAAGTCCAATCAAAAGTTAGAGGGTCAAAATTGGAACAGTTCTGGCTAATGCAGCAGTAATCCACAGTGTTCTTATATTCACAACGAGCATTTTTCCAGGTGCACTTGCCGTATGTTCTTACATGAATTGTAATTCAAATCAAATATTTTTTTCCAGTTTTGCATTTGCAGATGTGCTCCTTCTCATCTTCAGTTTTAATACGGTGTTTTTCAGGCCAGATAGTTCTTCAGCCAGTGTCATAGAGGAAATGAAATAGAGCTCCAAAGGGGAGCTGCCAGCACCTTGTCTATGAAGAGCCTGCCACACATCCATAATACATTACACCAGCTGGAGGCAAGTTCAGTCTTTGTTGTGCCCTATGTATTAGTACAGTTTCTTCTGAATAATTTATAATGTTGCTTTGCAAATTGGGTTAGTGTTAGGAGTCCTAGAAATGTCAGGTTTCGAAATAATCCTTCTATTGGTAAAAGTATTCAGTGTGAAATACTATATTAAAGGTACAGTAAAGCTGAGCTTTTGAAATCCCTAAAGGTAGGAAATGCAGAGTTAAGGTTGCCATGGAAGCCTTAATTCTACATCTTTAGGTAGGTAGTATACTATGGTTTTAATTACTTCTTCTTTATCCAACTCTATATAGGTGTCCTTTTATTATATAAATTCTAATGATATTGAGCGCTATTTATAATACATATTATAATACATATTAATGGCTACTCAGCAAACATCAGATATCAGATGTTAGTTGTAGCTCACTGTATCTTGCACTCTTACATTAAGATGATTGTATGATGTGTAACTAGAAAATAATATTATGGCCAACTTATTGGCCAAGGTATTAAAACACACTTTTTCTGAGTTAGAATTGCACAGTATGGCCATAACATTGCAAAGTATGATCACACGAATAGCAAAATCTTAGAAAATACAGGCAATCTACAGGAGGTAAACTGAAAATGGTACTTCATGGAAGTTTAATGTTATTAATTATATGAATTAAAGTTCGTGGAAGTATAATGGTACACTTCTTCAGCAAGGCCTGAAAATGAAGCATTTGTGCTTTGCAAATATGTCTTATGCATAAAGGCTACAAATGTGAAAAAAGTATCTGTAGTGGGTTGACCCTGGTTGGATGCCAGGAACCCACCAAAGTCTCTTTATCACTCCCCTTGTAATCTGGACAGGGGAGAGAATATTTAACAAAGGTTCATTGTTGAGTTGAGACAAGGACCGGGAGAGATCACTCACCAAAATACCATCACAGGCAAAATAGACTCCGCTTGGAGATATTAATTGAATTTATTATTAACAAAATCAGAGCAGGATAATAAGAAGTAAATTAAATCTTAAAAACACCTTTCCCCCACTCTTCCCACCTTCCCAGGCTCTGCCTCCTCTCCCCCAGTGGCTCAGAGAGAGGGGGAATGGAGTAATAATCAGTTCATCATACAGTGTTTCTGCTGCTGCTCAGGGAGAAGAGTCCTTCCCCTGCTCCAGTATGGAGTCTCTCCCATGGGAGGCAGTTCTCCACAAACTTCTACAGCATGAGTCCCTCCCACAGGCAACAGTTCTCCACGAACTGCTCTAGGGGGGGTCACTGTTTCATCAAGTGCAGTCCTTCAGGCACAAGCTGCTCCAGTGTGGGTTCCCCACAGGTTCACAAGTCCTACCAGGAAACAACCTCCATGTGGGCTCCTCTGTCTATGGGTCTATGCACATCCCTACCAGGAGCCTGCTCTAGCACGGGCTTTCTACAGGGTCACAGCCTTCTTTTGAGGCGTCCATCTGCTCCTGCGTGGAGCTCCTCCATAGGTTGCATGTAGATCTCTGACTCTCGTTGACCTCCACAGCCTGCAGGGAAACAGCTGTCTCACCATGGTCTTCACCATAGACTGCAGGGGAATCTTAGCTCCAGCACCTGGAACACTTCTCCACTGACCTTGCTGTCTGCATAGTTGTTCCTCTCACATATTGTCAGTCAGCTCTTCAGTGGCCACAGTTACATCCATGCAATAAATTGATTTTCCTTCCTAAATATGTTATCACAGATGTGTTACTATCATTCCTGACTACCTCAGCCTTGGCCAGTGGTGGGTCCATCCTGGAGCTGGCTGGCATTGGCTCTGTCAGATATGGGGGAAACTTCTGGCAGCTTCACAGATAAGCCACCCCTGTACCCTCCCCACTACCAAAACCTGGCCATGCAAACCCAAAACAGCATCTCACTGCAAGTTCTGAGGGCTGAGGGGACTGCCCCTGTGAGCCTCTGCCAATGGGCTCACCAGGAGAAACCAACAGCCATGTTGCAGCAGGGCATAAGTTTGCCCTTGGCACTATCACGCTACTCATCTGCTTGCAGCAGCAACTTCTTAGCCTCACTTCCACCCCTCATTTAAAATGCTGAATTTTCTGATGTTTCAGCATAATTTTTAACAGGGGGACGGGGGCCTGCATGGCAGCCTGTGTGAGGAGAGGACAGAGCTGCCCTGTGCAGGTCACAGCCAGCTCCACACAGGGAAGAGCTGAGCCAGCCAAGGAAGCTGCTGTATGGGGAAGTGTTTAGGGAATTGGCACAAGGCTTCCTTTACCCAGGAAGTGTGTGTGGTGGTGGGGCCTGCAGTGCTGTTAGGGTAAATTTGTTCAGCTGTAGAACCACAAGAACTGGAATGGTTTGACAGGGAGGAAACTGCACTGAATCACCTCAGGGTGTGTGTCAAAAGTTTTACCTTTTCTTCTGTGACAACTACAATAATATACATTCTGTGGTTAATTAGTATGCTAGTTCTGAAAATCAGATTCGGTCTTCCAGCTGTCCTTTTTTTTCATTTAATTTCTCAAAGCGTGATTTGTCCTCTTCATGGTGCTCTGTGTAAGGCAAAGACATAGTTTACACAAAAATGCTTCCTAAGATCTACACAGTTCCTCTGAAATAGGGTGAATCTGCTGCCAGAATTTAAAGAGCTTACTGCTATAGCAGGCAGGGTGAGAACGGGCAGGGATCTTCCCTACGGCATTTCTCAGGGTGCTGCAGCCTATATTAACTTTCAGACAAGATTTCTGAGTCAGTTAATTTGTAACGGAATGTCTACATTTACATGGCTAGATATAGTGTCAAGCAGCACCCAGCGAAATATATGGCTGAAAGGTAAATACTTGGGAAAGTTGGTTCATCCCGGTGGTTTGCACTCATTTTGAGCATTTCCGAGATCATAGTAGACAAACAAGGGCCTACATAAGGGCCTACATGTCGGGCTCTGTGCAAGCCCAGGAAAAGGCATGCTGCTGCCTTTGGGGCTATCTGGCTGGTGACCAGCCACCAGGATGTTCCTCATCCATGGTCATCATTCTAGGACCAATTCTGGGAGTGGAACGTACCATGAGCAAGTCTGCTGATGACACTAAACTAGGAAGTGTTGCTGACTCTCTTGAGAGACAAGAGCCTCGCAGAGGGATCTAGCTAGCTTGGGGCATCGGACTATCATTAATGGGATGAAATTTAAGAGGCCCAAATATTGGATTCTGCACCTGGGCTGTAACAAAGCCAGGCACAAGCATAAATTTGGAACTGCTGTAGAGCAGCCCTGCAGGAAAGGATCTAGGTGTACTGGTCAACAGCAGCTCACTGTGAGTCTGCAGTGTCTCCTGGCAGCCAGAAGGGTCCTGGGGTGCATCAAACACATCAAACACATCAAAACAGCATCCTGGGGTGCATCAAACACAGCACTGTCAGCTGGTCAAGAGAGATATTATCCCACTATATTCAGCATTGGTGCAGCCTCACCTGAAGTGCTGAGTGCAGTTTTGGGTCCCACAATTTAAGAAGGATGTGAAGGTCCTTGAATGCATCCAGAGGAGGGCAACAAAGCTTGTGAGAGGGTTGGAAGGCATGTCCTGTGAGGAGCCACTAAGGACTTTGGGCTTGTCTAGTAAGCTGAGGGGTGACCTTATTGCTCTCTACAGTTTCCTGAGCAGGGGAAGTGGAGAGGGAGGTGCTTATGTCTTCTCCTTGGGTTCCAGTGATAGGACACATGGGAATGGTTGAAAGATGCGCCAGGGAGGTTCAGAGTTGAGATTAGGAAACATTTCTTTACTGAGAGAGTGGACAAACACTGGAAAGGGCTTCCTAGAGAGGTGATTGCTGTCCTAAGCCTTTTGATGTTTAAGAGGTGTTTGGGTAACGCCTTTCATAACATGCTTTAACTTTTGGCAGATTGTTGTTATAGGTACCTTTGAACTGAAAGGAATCTAACTATTCCATTCCATTCCACTTTATTCTGTTCTATCTACTCTTCTCTAAATGTGCAACACTTTGAATGCAGTCTTTGAACAGCAATGCCCTGTCCCGTTCTGCCAGGATGCCATGGTCAAAGGAAGGGGAGGTTGGATGGGGACACTACTAAAAGCTGTGTTAGCTGAACCACCCAGTCCATGGGCTATGCATCTGACCAACAGAAGCTGAAACAGAGTAGCTGAAAGGTTAGGAAGAGGTGTTTGCCCTGATGAGAAGGAGAGAGGAAATATATTTTCCTTTGTGTTCTTTGAAAGCAATATGAGGGTGCCAGTGTCCTGGCTGCTGGTGGGGCAAGATAGTGAGCAGTGACAAAGGGCTATTGCAGAACTTGTTAAGGTCTTTAGATGTGGAAGATCAAGATAGTAAAAGTACAAAAGTACAAGAAAATACAAAGGGAATAATAAAACACAGAAGAATATGGGAAGAGAGTTGGAGGAGAAAGAGAAGATACTAGTTTAACTTCTCTATTTTACTGACTTGTAAGAAGGAAAACCTCAACTCCTTTATATGAACCTTAGACACAGGAGAAACTATGCCAACCGGTACTAACAGAATTCAAATGTAAAGCGATGGGGGACAGCTGGGCTGCAGGCAGCTTCAGCTTCCACCTTGATGAGTGGCAGCTGTGAGCTTGTGGAATATAAACATCATTAAGAGGGGAAAGCAGAAAAGGAGGAAGAAATGCAGTAAATAACAGGTTTTGTTTTGAGATTTGCTAGTACCTTGTCAGGCTTGAGAGCTGGGCCTGTGCAAACGTGATAAAGCTCAACAAGACCAAGTATGAGGTCAGGCACACGGCTGAGGACAATTCCAAGCCCAAATTCAGGCTGGGTGGAGGATGGATCAAGAGCAGCCCTGAGAAGAACTTGAGGGTGTTGGTGGATGAGAAGACATGACTTGACAATGTGCACTTGCAGCCCACAAAATCAATAGCATTCTAGGCTGGATCAAGAGTGTCCAGAAGCAGCCCAGGCTGAGGGAGATGCTTGTGCCCCTCTAGTCTGCTTTTATGAGAGCCCACTGGAAGTACAGTGTCCAGCTCTGGACCAACCTGCCAAAAGAATCGAAGAAGATTAAAAGTGTGGAGAAAAAAGATACTTATTATGTTTATGGCCAAGTTACAGTTTTCTGCATCACAGCATGAAGATGCTAGTATTTCTTAAAGCTTGGTTCAAAATCTTCTCACTTGAAGAAAAAACTTTGTGTATGCTAGGACTTCATTCTCAGCAGCAGCTCAAGTTCAAGCACATGTGAAGTCTGTGAAAATAGTTGGAAATTCTAGATTTTCTTAATGGAAAGATTTACAGAAAGCATAATTTTCTCCCAATATGACTTTTTCAAAGTCTCAGAAAAACTTATCCCTAAAAAGGAAAACTCAGGCAGAAAATTAAGCAATTTTTCAAATATTCAGAGACTCTATTATTAGAAAGTCTCAAGAACTTTTGAAAAACAAGTAGGAAAGAACTAAAAATGGAAACTAATTATTCTAAGGCAATCTCACATTCACTAGTGAATTAGTATTTCATATACTATAAGTGTTCAGACCCTGAGAAGTAAAAATACTAAATTATTATTACAAAGATAGGAAAACCAGATATAGAATTCATGGGTGATGTTTGGAATTTGTTAATTCTGTTAGAAAGCACTTGGTCTGGTTTGATAGGAGTGGCCAAAAAGAAGAATGGCATATGATTGCTATGACTTATTCTTTCTGAAAACACAGACCACATTGTCTATAACGTAACCGTGACTAAAAAAAAACTTTTATTAGTATGCTGTTTCTCAGATGTGATCCACAAAGGACACACTAGAAAAGAAGACTCACTGTGTGCAAGTACAGTTTTGCCAAGAAAGGATACTATTAGGGAGGTTTCAAGTCCACAGTGAAATGCAGATTGCTGCATTTCAAAACTCATATGTAAAAAATACACTGATTTTTTTTTACAGTATTTTTATAATCTTCAGCTGAAGGTGCAAAAATATCTGCAAAGACTTTGGGAAACAAAGCTGAGTGATGTATCTAGATAAACTTGGCAAAATAAAACAGAAATGACAAGCTGACATAATCTGTCTAGTGGCATAAACTGTGTTTTCTGTATGGTCAGAAAAAGCACTGGAAGAAATAACAGCTACTGATAAACCCGAGTAAGAAGTGAAAGCATTACTCGGGGATCAGTATCTTAAAAAAATTCCAGTAGGGGTGTACTGCCACAGAGCTGTGTAGGAGATGTGCGATATATTTCTGGTGGCAAGACAATGAAATGTTGGAAGTGGGTGCTGGAAAATTAGCATTCACTGGCAACAGGATAGAGTTAGAAATATTGGACCATAAGGCATCTCAGGGAATTATGTCATATGGTTGCTTTCAGAATCAAATCTAGTCTTAGTTTGAGAGTACCACATTTACTTGAATATAAGGCAACACTTATGCTTCTTCATCTATTCTAGGAGAAAAAATAGTGTCCACCTGATATGACAGTGAAGATTTTTCTAGAGTGATGAAAATGCAGACAAAAATTTGGGCTCAGGGAAGAGGATGACATTTACTCTCTTCCCTTTTTTCTCTTCTTCACTTAAAAATTAAACACAGATCCTGCAAGGGGAAATGATGGAGAAGTGATCCCACTCACTGAAAGAATCATGTGTGTGGGGAGGGAAATTTGTGATTAGACAGAAGAAAGGAGGGCAAGGAGAAGATATAAAGGAGTAGGAGGAGGGAAGAGACACTAAATAGCAGCAATGGATGAGAAGTTAGGCAAGTGTGAGGTGCTGGCTCCCTTATCTTCAAAGGGAATAAACACCCTTAATTTCTTTAGGGATTTTGGAATTTACACTCATCCAGTATTAAACAAACAGCAGCTGATGTAAGAGAGCAGCAGTAGCACCCCAGCCCAGAGTCCTGGAGGAAGTAGCGCCTGCAGGCTGTGAGCTGCCAGAGCAAAGATGTCTCTGCCCTTACAGTTGCCTCTGCCTCTTCCCACATGGAGCCAGTGATGACTGCCATCTGTGATGGCGGCTTCTGTACACAGTCCTTGTTTAGGAAGGCTACTCTTGAAGCTATGAGCTTCTTGAAGATCAACAACTTTTGGGGTACCAGAAAAAATATTTATAGTGAGTTTAGACTAGTTAATTTTGCCCTTTAATAGCTCTTTTTGCTCCCTTACTTGTACTAACCTCACCCAAAATATTCAGAGAGCATTGTAATATGTTATATTGGATTTTAGTTTGATAAACCAACCAAACCAATTTTTTAGATTTTTACTCTCACATAATGGCTCAGAGGTTCCCTAAACATCCTTAAGAGTTTCTTCCTGGTTTTGGTGCAGCTAGAATTCCTTTGTTTTGAGTGTGTTGACTAGAGCTGAACAAGCAATTGCAGTTCAGATCTTTTCAGTGTCTAATCTAGCAAAACGGGATTCCCCTGTCTTTTCCATGAGAATGGTACCTCCTAACCAATGTGGAATCCAGCGTTAGAGATCTGGTTTTTCGTAGAGAAAAGAGGTACCATTGAAGGTTAGGCAAAATGCAGACCTTGTTGGTGTTTCTTGATTTTTCAGCTCTGTACTTCTGCTCTTTCAGGACTTTGAGCAGGCCAGTGGCCATGTTGATACACAGCAGGCTTGAGATTCAGACAGAACTGCCATCTGGAGTTTTTTTCCATCTATAGGCATCGCACTGGGAGTTTCAATGCAGCACGCCTTTCAGAGGTATTGGTAACTGCTGCCAAGTTTACAGGTGTTGCCCCAGCTGGTTGGCCATTCCGGGCAAGGGTGTCAGAACCCAGTTTGGTAGCTTAATAGCTGGCTGTGAATATACCTGGCAGGAATATGCTACTTCAGAGCAGTAAATGACGGTCTTTTTCCTGCACTGCCCTGTGCTTTGTCATGCCTGAAGCCATCCATCTCTTATTTGATTGTGGCATTATTTGGTACTTTTGTGAAGTATCAGCCACTGTATATTTCCATCAGGCAGCATACTCAAGACTGCCCCCATCAGAGTGCTCTAGACACAGAAGTGTTCTAAAATAGCAGGGGGAACCCCCAAACCCACTAATTTAGAGTTGAACCTCCTCTCAAAACTGTTAAATTCTCTATGTTATATTACTTCAGCCCTCAAGATGAGATGACTGTGTATTGGTTCCCCTGTTAACATCTATGATTTAATCGCCTGGCTTGCTTTCTTTGTATCTTGCATGTTCTTTGTATCTGCCTTAACTGATGTAGATCACCATGTTTTTGTATCATATGTTAATCTGGGAAATGGCAAGACAGATAAGCGATTTCAGTAAGCTTGGCAAGCATAAACAGAGATTTTTTTTCCACAAGATAACTAATGTTAACTCAACCAAATCAACCTGGAAATTGTTCGGAATTGTAAAAGGGTGTAATTAAAACAAACTTTAAAACTTAGAGAAAGCTGCCAGACCCAGAGGAACTGTAACAGTAAATATGGAAGGGAAGTAAACAATTAGGTGGACCTTCTACACTTAACCATAATAATAAATAAACAGTGTTTCAAGGAACAATTAAGAAGAAAAAAAGATGAAAAATGAGATTTCATTGCAGTGGTGCTTTCTTTGTCCCTATAGCTCTGTTCCCCTTCTCAGAATCTTATCTGTCCCACTATTCATATTTTATTACTTATAGAAGGGAATGAAATATATAGGGCACTTATTTCACAAGCCAGTAAAGACATTCCTGGTATTCCCCATGTTTCTTTGCCTCTGACTCTGTTCACACCTCTGATTCTCAAGTGAACGTTCAATTCTTTACCCCAGGGTTCAGTGTGTGTTTGGTTTCTTTTATATTTTTTTTTCTTTTATCTTCATTTTTGGGAATTTCTGGTTTTGCACACATACTGTAGGAAAGCATACTTCATGCAAGACAAATATGTGAACAAGTTGAAAAGCAGAGACAGATGGAACCATCCTTGTGATATCTAAACAAAATGCTGTGAACATAATGAAATACTAAAGCATTTGCATTACTGTGTGAGCTTGAGCTGAAAGAACAAAACTGATGCAACAGTTACTCATATGTGGATTTAAAGCCTTAGTTTCTTTGCTGTTGACCTACTGTTACTGCATGCAGAATATAATTTGGGACTTTTACAAGCTAATGAATATAGATTCCTAGCTACTTGACATCAATGAATACATATAAGCCCTATGTATTGTTTATGCTTGATTAGTCTGCATTACTTTTTATCATAGTTCTTTTCACTCTAATCATATGGAAGAAAGAACTGTTGTGAATCTTTGTCTTCCTCCCCTGCCCCAACACAGGGACTGCACTAGTGTTACCAACAGAAGCCTGTACACGTAGTTTGATTTTCAGAGGAAAATAAACAGAACCTTATATGTTTCAGAGCTAGAATGTGAAACCCAACCAGCAAATGACAATGGCAGTCCAAAAAAATAATGCAGCCTCCTTATAACTATGCAGGTAGGTTCTAAGAATTGCCCACGACAGACTTAGACTGTTCCCACTCAGAGTAAAGCTTTTTTAGCTCAGTGGCTTTACTTTAGCTTATGAGGTATTGTGTGAGAAATGAGAAATGGTAAACTGAGGAAGCTGTTCTTTTCTGCAGTGAGGCAGTACACCTCGCTGCTACTGCCATAGTAATGATTCATGCTGGGTTTCCTATGCTTGTTCTTCATTAGAGGTTTCCCTTGATATCTGATTTGTCATTCTTGCTCTTCCCACAGCTGATTACTTTTATAGGTCAGAATGTTGAAACAAGAGTCTGCAAAACATGTGCATGTGTAAATTAAAATAACTCTTGGAAATGTGTGTCCTGACTCTAGGGAGATCAGATTGTTAATACTTCCTCTCTCTTTCCAGCCTCTTTCTGGGATACAGTTGGTCCCAGCAGAGGTCTTATAAGAGGACAAATAACTTTCTGTTAAAGCAACAGCTGTGAACATCCTATGGTTGGTTTTGTCATGCTTTACAATGCCATAACATACATCGGTAAAACTTGGGTTTTCTTCAGTTTTTGTGTGGGGATTGGTACCTAATATTGTATTGATATCTCCCTCTTATGCTCATTGTAGTTTAATATGCCTCTGGTGGCTACATCATTTAAACAGGTAAATACCATGAAAACACAGAAATTCACCCTAGCAAGAAGCAAAGAACATGTTCCTTGTGGGGTATCGCAGCGCCATCGGCATTGTCTTGAAGCAGTTAGACCTAAGGTTTATAAATTCAGGGAATCTCAGAGAGTTACTGGAAATATTTGCGGAACCTAAGATGAAGTATGTATACATATATATACATATATATGCATATATATACATATATACATGTAAGTAGTGTGTGGTGATGGCGCTCGGGCTACTCTGATGGATCAGAAGCAGCAGCACACGCTGCTTGCATTGCACTGTTGAAGAACCGAGTAGGGCTTACCAAGCTCGCAGTGCTGGCCCTTCCTCTGCGGTAGTACCAGCCCGGACGTGCTGTAACCTACATTTTTTGCGGGGACGATTTTAGCATGGCTGCCGCGTTTCCCTCCCGTTTATCCGGTAACGCCGCCGGGTGCGAGGCGTCCGCAGGGCAGAGGGACGCGCGTTTGACAGGCTACTTACTGGCCGCCTTCGGAGTGGAGCGCTCTGCCCTTCGCTCCTCGAAGGCAGCGGGCCGGGGAGTTGCCGCAGCCGCGCTCCGGAGCGGCCCCGCGACACGCGCCGCGCCCCCGA
>VZRE01001923.1:0-34715 GCA_013396775.1 Cephalopterus ornatus
TCTATTTTTCAGATTATGGTGCAGATATTTTCTGTGAACACCCTTGGACAGCTCATGAATGCTGGCCAGTGGCTGCAGAGTGGAATATTAGGGGGAGAGGGATTTGGGCCATCAGGACGCACCTAGATTTTCTGTGCTTAAGGAAGCAGCCTTCCTGATTTTGAAGCTTTCACCTATTTCAATTGTAATGCACCCAAAAGCTTAAGGGCTAAAAGAGATGAAAATATTTGGAAGCTGCCCCTGAAAATTTGGCTCTAAACCTACATCTCCTTGTGATTTCTCCACAAGGGAAGCAGAAGAACATTTAGGCTTAGTACTTAAGGGCAGAACCACAGTGGTGATAAATCAGATACTGATCTGAGGGTATGAGGTAAGCCCAATTACAACAGCAATGGAACTGCCTCCCACTGGTGACTTTAGATCAACATTTTGGGCTAATCACCTTTGCTGGGTAAGCACTCGTAAATCAAGAGCCACTTGGAAATTGTCTGGTTTTCTCTTCAAGTAGATGAGATGCTCAGAGAAGCCCCTCTGCTCTTTAGAGCAGCCTCCTACTGCAGAGTGGGAAGTGCTGTGGGGAGGGCAGGAACTGGAGACTTCTCACAGACAAAAAGCACAAGTTAGCAGCTGTAACAATACTTTTAAAAGAAGAACATGTAAAACAGTATTGCTTCTCATCTAACTGCAGCTGGATTCCAAAACCAGGGCTTCTCCCTTATCCTTCCCTCCCAGGGCAGTGAAATGGTCTCTCCCTGCAGACCGAGAAAAGAAGAGAGGAAGAACTCATCCTGTTGAAAAACCCTTCATGCCCTTTCTCTGTGATGGCTCTTTACAAGCAGATTAGTGCAGTCCAATCAGCTGTCAACAGCTGTCAACTCTGCTCTTCTCCATCTTCCCCACCACAATGACCACTGCAGTGGTGGCCCTGAAACTGCAGTGGGGAGAGGGGAAGCGCAGCTGCAGGTGGTCTCTGCAACCCTGCAGAGATGCTAAGAACAGTTAGAGAAGATGCCTTGAATCAAGAATCATTTCACTCCTTCCTCTGTCACCAGTAACAGGCGACAGGAAAAAAGGAAAAAGACTCAATTTGCTCCAAGGTTTGGATTGGATATTAGGGACATTTTTTTCACAGAAAGAGTTGTCATTGGAACAGGCTGCCCAGGGAAGTGGCAGACTCACCATCCCTGGTGGTATTGGAAAGACATGCAGATGTGGCACATGGTTTAATGGTGGGCTTAATACTGTCAGGTCTCAAGTCAAACTCAATGATCTTTAAGACCTTTTCCAACTAAATGATTCTATGATTCTCTCCACTGCTCTGGGGACACACCTTATCAGCTCTTGTAAGAGGAACAAGAAACACAAGAGACAATTGTGCTGCTTTTTACAAGGATTAGGTTTCTTTCCAGGCATATGTGAACACAGTCCACTATAAATGGAAGGGATACTAAGCAAGCTTGCAGATGACACAAAACCCAGAGGAGCTGTTGCCTTCCCTCAAATACAAAGAGGCCCTGCAAGGAGATCTTGACAAATTAGTGGACTGGGCAATCACCACCCATATGAAGTTCAACAAGGGAAAGTGCCAGATTCTGCACCTGGGTTGGGGCAATCCCAAATGTTTGTACAGACTGGGGAATGAGATACTGGAAAGCAGTGCAACGGAAAGGGACTTGGGGATCCTGGTTTAGGGCAAGTTGAATATGAATTAGTAGTGCCCTGGCAGTCAGGAGGGCCAACCGTGTCCTGAAGGGCATCGGGCAAAGCATTGCCAACCAGTCAAGGGAGGTGATTGTCTCACCTTCATCTTCTCTGCACTGATGAAGCCTCACCTTGAATGTTGTGTGCAGTTTTGGGTGCCACCATATAGGAAAGATATTAAGCTATTAGAGAATGTTCAAAGGATGAAAACATAGATGGTGAAGGGCCTTGAGGGGAAACCATATGAGGAGCGGCTGAGGGCACTTGGTTTGTTCAGCCTGGAGAAGAGGAGTCTGTGGGGAGACATTGCAGTCTACAACTTCCCTGTGAGGGGATGAAGAGGAACAGGCACTGATCTCTGTGGTGACCAGTGTCAGAATCCAAGGGAATGACCTGAAGTTAGGGGTACTGGAACAGGCTCTCCATGGAAGTGGTCACAGCACCAAGCCTGACAGAATTCAAGAAGTGTTTGGATGATACTGTTAGGCACATGATGTGATTCTTGGGGATAGACCTGTTCAGGGCTAAGAGTTGGACTCGATGGTCCTTGTCGGTCCCTTCCAACTCAGCATATTCTATGATTCTGAGATTCTGTGATTTGGTTATATAGAGGTTATAAATAGGCATAATACATGGAAAGTAGTATAACATGGTGTACTCATATTTTAAAACCTATAGGCTGATACTATTTGAAGCAGTGTATAACAGAGAGGGCAACACAGATACCAAGCAATTTTCAGAGAATAAGCATTTTTTGTTTCATTAAGGGAAACTGCAGATCTCTGATCTCTAAAATGAGCCAGCCGTAAGAGTCTGAGCAAGGGACAGTCATTCACTATTTTTAACTGTGCAGGAACTGGGACACCTCGTGAAACTACTGAGAACCAGGTACCAAACAGACAAAAGAGAGTTCTTTCTAACACAGAGCATAATTCAGTCTAAGGGTTCATTGCCACAGGATACTGCAGAGGCCAAAAGTGTAAGTGGATTCAAAAAAAGATTAGTCAAATTTATGGAAGATAGGTCCATTGGTGGCTATTAAAAACAATGGTCCACATGCAATGTCTGGCATTAGGAAGTCCCTAAACATTTGACTGCTAGGATCAGGGGGATTATAGGAGGGGAAGGAATGCTTCATACATGCCATATTTCTTTTCTCTTCCAAAGCATCTGCCATTGGTCACTGCTGAAGACAGGATATATGTTCACAGCAGTTCCCATGTTCCTGCCAGAACTGGGAACCAGAGTTGCCTCATTTCAAGCTTCTATTTGCTTTCAAGTAAGCTCTTAAGCCATACTCAACTCACAAGTATCTGACTACCTGCCAGTCAAGCATTAAGCAACATAATTAACATCTGTCACTAATACTTGGACTTTCTTTGGTGAAATGTTCTGCAATGCTTTCAGATTTTTTTTCTTGTTAACTCCAAAGATTATTTTTCCTGCTCTAGATATCAGCTGTTCCCTTGTCTCTGGCAGAAAGCTTTTTCTACCATATTTTCATGGTCTCCTGCAAACTGCAGTTTCCTCACTCACACTTCGTCTATTGTCAGTGCTGCACTGATTTTCAGTCATGATTGAAAAAAGCTACTCGAAACTTCTAGTGCTCTGAATTCACTTTAAAATGAAAATTATTTTGAACTCCTCTCATCTTGACTTCTTCAAAGCGTAAAAAACCCCACACTGTGTCTGGGCTGGTACAACTTGGAAATGCAAAGGGACCTTTGAGCTGATAGGGAGACTTCCCAAGGGCTACCTACTTCAATGCATGAAGCAGAACTGTGCTGCTTGGTGGCTAAAACTGCTTATGTGCATGTGGGGAGTTAACATGGCTGGGGACATGCCATGAAGCTAGGCAGCAACTGGTATTTGTGACTTCTGCCTGTGCTTTATAGGTGTGGGCTCTGGCCGCAGCAGCCAGGGCAGCAGGATGCAGCAGCCAGGGCAGCAGGATGCAGCACCTGGCCCTCACGCTCGGTGCGTGAGATCCAATGACTCTGCAAGGAGGCTGAGCATAACCCCTGTCAAAATCATGTAAAGGTATTTTATAGTAAATCAAAATAATTGCTTGGGATTCAGCTCCAAACCCTGACTATGTGCTGTGCTCCTTGCATTCCAGTCTATGAAAATCTGGCTTAGATCTGCCATATCACTGTAGGTGACTCAGAGCATGTCTCACAGACAGATTTGTGAAGGGCATCAGTACAAGGGCTTGCAGTTTACACTGGGATGAAGGCATCAAGACCCATTCAGCACAGTGCACAGGAAAATCTGTCCTTCCAAAGATAACATCAATTCACCTCAGCACTCAAGGCATGGTGAACATCATTTAGTAAATCCTCCAAATAGAAAGAAAGGACTCCACCAATGCCAATGAAGGACTCTACCATTCAGGTGCTCTGTTTGAAGATGATTTTCCAGCTGCTACAGTCAGAAAATGAAGACAGAAACCTCTTCATGAAGCTTTCAGCCCTGGAGTAAAAGCCTCCTGGAAACAGCAGTCTGAGTGGGAGAGCAACATTGATGCTAAGAGGAAAGGTGATAAGAACTGGCTGTTTCAAGTCTAATTAAGGCAGGCACTAAAGATAGCTCCAGAGTTAAATCATGCATCCAAAGCTCAGGTATTGCTCCCCAATGCTTCTCTGCTTGAGCAAGGCCAGTGTTGCTCTGCAGCGGGCTTTGAAAATACTGCTCAAGCTCTTGCAAAAACTCACCATGTTCCAAACACCACTGTGGGATATTCATAGCTCAAGACACTTCAATAAAAAGAGTTGTAACAATTTTGAAAGCAGAATGACACAATCAGCAAAGGAGGACAATTCGACACACACTTCCCAGGCAACTTAGGATGGACAAACAGCCCCTCAGGAGGTTACAGCTTCTCTCTATTGACATGAAGAGCCCGTGGGTGAGGTAAGAAATCTAACATATGGATGACTACAGCTGCTGAAACAGATGTAATCCTAAAAGCTTAACCCCATTCTCAGTGATGTTAACTGGAGTTACTCTGTTGTTCTCAGTAAAATCCAGATTGGGCATGTGCCTATTATTTAATCTCCTACTAAATCCGCCAACCCTTCTTTTCTCCCCCAAGAAATGAAACCAAGTTAGTATAACAATATTACCCATTGTTCGCAGAGTACTAACAACGTGCCCTGCTTGGCTACCATACAGAATGAGGCTAAGCCTAGCACTTTCCCAAGAAGTTGTGCTGGCAGCACTTATGCTGTTTATATAAAAATAAATAAATAATTTGAATGCCCCCAGTGGTAAGCTGAAAAAACAACTATCTCTGCCAAGCAAAAGAAAGATGAAGTTGGTGTAGGAAAATAAGTCAGGGACATTTAAGAGAACATAACAAGTAACAGAAAATACATAAATGAAAAAGTAACTAAAATCATATGATAGGAGAAAGACTATGTCGTGTGTTTAACTGCAGGGGTGTTTAATTATTATTTATTGTGTACATATTACAGATACACATAAGTTCTAAGTCTTCATCACTTGCTGTCGTACAAGATTTGCAGTAATTCTATCAACTTGTGTTCAACAAACTGCAAATGACAGAGACGGGAGTTTTGAATAATCTGTTTTCATACTTCAGACATTTCTTCTGGTTTTCCCTGTTAGTATTTTCCTATTTCTGCAGAAGGTGCAGTCTGTCATAACACACAGTAGTACTCCCGACACCCTCACTGAGTGACTTGTGATGACCCACAAATATCTTCCAAATGAAGTGTATTCCAATTGCTGTTAGACGAATATTTGTTCTTTTGAAGAATCTGGTGTACTTTGGTCAGAGGCAAAGCAAGGGAACATAGCAGATCCAGGTTACACCTACACTAACACTACAGGACATTGGAATTTTAATTCAGATCAGAAGTGTGTTTTTAAAGCAGATCTTGCATTTTGACCTGCCTGATAAAGCCCAGTAGCTCCTATGTCTATGGGATCATTTTAACACTATTCTAAAGTAAGTCACTTTAAAAGATGTACATAGTAGTCTCAACACCAACTCTTTAACTCTATGGAGCCAGTCCCATACATTGGTTACTAACATAAACACAGCCTTTCTACACTGAAAACTGAGTGAAAAAATGCGATTGCACTGTATTTCTGTTTAGCTTCAGGGAAATGACACCTAATCTCTGTCCTAAGATATAAACATATACCTGTTCCAGGAAGAAATCCTGGACAGGTAAGTGTGGTTTGATCTTACCTGAACAAAATTAGGTGTGTTGCAAGAGAGTCATTACACAACTATTGTAATCTGGAGCTTTTCTGAGCGTTACTTCTTAATCTTATTTTTCCCTTGTGATGGTATTTAGTGAACTGCACCTTACGGTGTACTGTCTTCCATTTTCAGTTACTGGAAAATACACGTGTGCTTCAGACCTAGACTGCTGTAATGCTGCAATACCATGCAATATAGTGATTATTTCAGCATCTTTCCCTTCTGAACAACAGCTGGAAAAGAGCAACATCTACCGCTGTTTGCAGGCAGGTAGAGGCAGCGAGGTTAGCTCTCAACTGCGCACCTCTGTGAGCTGGTAATCCCAAGGCATCACTGCATGGAGTGTTGTAAGGTGCTTTGGACACAGGCAGTTTTATCCTGGCCTCACATACTTCTAAACCCATGGAAAGAGACATATTCTGGGGCAATGAAGGCTTTCCTCTTCCTTTATAGCAGGCATGATTTACCCACTTGTATCACTGCTGGCAGCATCCTGCCATGCTTTAATTTTCCTTGGCAGAGGACAAGTGCAATACGGGTGTGCTCGGTGCAGCAGCACAGCCTCCCCTGCTGTCAGGAAAAGTTCCCCCTTGGCAGAGCATGCCCTATTGCACACCATGGCATGGCTTTAGTTCTGGCATTTTGGCTTCCACAAGGGCATGTCTGATGCTTTCCTTCTGCCAAACAAACAGAAAGTCTTGAACCTTTTCTGGAAGCAATTAAAAGAGTAGATAAATGGGAGCTGATGGCAATAATTTACCTAGTCTTGTGAATGTCTTAATTATGCTACAAGTCAAGGCATAGCCTAGAGTGGAAGATCTGCACGTGTGTATGGTAAAGTTTCTGGGAAAAAACTGGAGGAGCTACTGACGTAAAATTAGCAGATTTGGCTCTACCCTCACTGGAATAAAGTGTCTCTTTTGGCTAGTGCTCCCTTTGCCTAGTTTGCAGGATCAATCCTTCATTCTCAGCTCCAATAGTGATATCATGTAATGGCTGCCCTTCCATGCAAGGAGTAAGATGTTATGTTTCTGTAGCTTGTGAATTCTTGTATTTGTTTTGCCAACAAGCGAAGAAGGAAAATAAAAGATATTTTGATTAACAGGTAAATTTATTTTCATTAAGCAAGAACATACAGTGTCTTATCAAACACAGTGTCTTTTATATCAGTGTCTTATCAAACACGTTCCTGTCATTGCAGGTATGTACTAAAGGAAAAAATTGTGTTCAGACAAATCTACATCGAAAAGTTAACAAGATATAAATGATCTTAGGAGAGTTATTCTTCCCCACTGCTACAGAGGCTGGCATGAAGTAAAACAGTTGCTCCCTTTGAAGCACTGCCAGGATAAATAGCTCAGAGTAAGAATTTTAGTTTTCATAACAAATGCTGAAATGCAAGAGAACTATGCATTGATGATATACTGTATGGTTCAGTGGGACTAGACAACTCAGGCAGAGTTTAGCTACAGTATAAACAAAATATCTTCCAAATCAATTTTTTTTTGGTGTAAAAGGTGTCAATTATGTAAAATGATTCCATGATAATAACAATGGAATTCAAAGACATATGTGCGTCTTTCAAACCCATACAGTTTTTAGACTTCCTCAGCTTTAGAAGGTAAAGATCTCACCTGCAAAAACAATGATGGAGCACAGGAGCCCAGCTTCTCTCAGCAACCATCTGCACAGATTATTCATTCTCCTGTTTGCTCTGATCTATTTCTGATTTCCACCGGAGTACGTTTGAAACAATTTTTCTCATTTCTTTTTTTATTGGAGAGAATGAAGAGAGATAAATCAGGTAACTGTTTGACTTTGCTAGCCTCTCAGAAGATCCCAAACACTAACATGAGAGAATTTATACAAATTCCCAGAGAGAAAAATAAGTCTACCTTTAATTTTGGCCCAGATATGAGCTGGAATGTACTGGAGACAATCCTTCAGCTTTTAATTTTTTTGCTTGACTGAGAGATGACTTATAGTTGTCATGAGAAGGACCTGTTCCACCTAACTCAATCTGTCTAAATGGAAGGCATTTTTTCTCAATTTGTTCAGGTTTTTTTCCTGAAGTTAATAGAAAATGATGGGGACCTCCAAAGGAAGATTCACCTTATATACATATATATACATCCCTTAGTCACCTGTCTTAAGATGAATTACGCGATGAAGACATATATCTGTGTTCACTTTCTGCAGGAGAGACCCCAGATTATACGACCAGAGAACCAATTAGTAGGTGACTTATTTTTTGATGGTTTAAGGAATCCAGTCTAGTGATCTGGACACCCTGAAATTCTCACACAGAGCTCTGTGCTCTTCCTTTTTTCTCACCTCCCATCTTAACCAAGCACAATGATGGAGAGCTGAAATGCTGTGCCAGATCTTCTTCAACACCTGCAGTGTATTAGAGAGCAGCTCCTTCTGCTGTGAGTGTGACTGGTGTCTATGACTCTAGTCAGAGCACATCAGCAAGGCAGCTTTGTGCTACTGTGGTCATATGATTAACATACATATTTGCTCACTTCTAGGCAGATACAGAGGCATGCAGGTCTGTATCACCTTTGAGGGCCTGTTCCGCACGAGAGTGCAGTGCACCTGACTCTAGTAGGGCTGGGCTGCAGGGATGCTAAGAAACGTTTCATAGATTTCACTTCTGGGGGTGCTCATGCAATAGGGAAGTGTCCAAAGATTTTTCATCTTTTCATACTTTTCCTCCACACAATGATCAGTTAAAAGGTGCACAACCTTATTTATGCTCTTCAGAGTTCTCTTCCTTTGCAAAAGGCATAGGCGATCATGGTGCTATGTGGAGAATGGTACACCCCCCTGACACAGCCCAGCACAAGGTCCTGGTACATGTGAGCATGACTCTGTTCAGCTCCAGGGAACAAGCAGTTGTATTTGGGTTTCCTCCAGTGCACATCTCCTAGACATCAAGATGATTTAGCAAGAACATCCCATATCCAAAGATTACAGACCAAACTAAATAAAGCCCCTGTGTGGGTGTGCAAAGCCCAAAACACCACAGAAGCAAGAGGTTTTTGTTGCATTTCTCTGTATGGGTGTATGTGTTGTATGAGCCTGCAAGGCCCAGAGCTACAGGAAAGGGCATACATATATATAGAACCAAGCTTCAGAGCACCCACATAAGGAATTGCACTGCATATCACAGACCCACAAGCTGTGTCTGGAGAAAGATGGATATATGTGTGGGTTGTCTTGCAGGTAGAGAGAGACAATGGTTAGGACCCAGGGGAAGAGGTTATGGACAACACACACTCCTGAGCCCCAGCTCCTCAGCGTCTGTGCAATCTCCTCCCTGCTGACATTTCCGGTCCTGGCTGTTTGCAGTGCTCAAAATTAGGCAATTGATTCCTGGTAGGTGGAGTATGTCCATGTATTCTAACTGCGATGCAATGTCTTAATCAATGCTACTTTACTCTTTAGGTCCCCTAAAAACACTCTTTTCCCTTTCAGGTTTCTTAAAATTATCCACTAGAGCTAGTAGAACTAGGCTGGTGATGAAAAGACACCAGTAGCATACAGTATATAGGGGAACAACACAGGCAACTGTTTAAAGGGTGCAGTAAGATTCTTGTTGTTTATACATGCAGCAGCACATATAAACAGAAGGCATCATGGTGCCCCATTCACTCGCTTATTTGACTTTCCCAACTTGCATGCTTGTAAAACTGCCGTCAAACAGGTAAGTAAAATGTTTGCAGGTTCATCCCTATCTAGTTAAGGAGGTGACTAAATATCTAATAAAAGGCTGAACTGGGGAAAAAAAAAAAAAAAAGAAAGTTTGCTGCCAAATACAAATAGCAATGAAAAAAAAATCTTGAAAATAAAAGGAACAAGTTTCTACATGTACTTGTTTTCCTAAGATCGCACCATTTGTGAATTGATACTTCTTGATGACCACTTTGCTGACAGCTTTTTCAGAAAGGTTAAACAGATCATCCTACTCCAGAACAGGGTGAAAAAATCCATCTTTACATTTGCTCATTCTTGTTTGCAAAATTTTCAGTTGCTTACTCAAGTCTAAAGTATTTGTAGAACCAGATGAAAAGGAGATTGATGGAACACATTTGCACTACACAAAGTTCCTGCTCTGTATTTTAATCACTGCTTTGATGGGCATATCAGAGGAGGTCAGCAGAAGTGAAATGAGCTATGACTTGGGTGGTCTCTCTCAACTGAACCTCAAGCATACATTCCCTCTTATCTCCATTGAAGTGGGGAAAAAAGATTTACAAGGCATCCAGGATTTGAGTGAGCTGAAGCCTGGAGATTCTGACTGTTGCAAAATGCTCCCTATACCCCACTGTTAAAGTTTAACAGCAGGTCTTGCAGTGTGCTTCACATTCTCCCAGGCAAAAACACCTGAACAGGTGATGCACTGCCCAAAAAAACTCAGCACCTTTCCAAGTTAAGTACCCAGAGAAAGGGACTAGGGAGCCAGCTGGTGTGAATCAGGAAGAGCATCTCTGTCCTTAGTAGAGCTTTGCAGATTAGTGCACTACTGAAGACATTGCCTAATGTAGCTCTATTTAGAATGTACTTATTTCAAGTTTAATTCCAAATAGTAAAGTGGACAACAAAACCCCAACAACTCACATCCAAGCTGTCTTTTTTGTCAGAAAAAACAGTAACTTAGGAAAGTGCAAGCATGACCTTTAATGAGGTTTAGCAGATCTGCTTAGGATTTGGATATCACTAGGAGAACCTAGCGCATGGACCACTTCCCTGATCGTGTTTCTCTGCTCTTGTTGTAAACTCACTGAATTGAATCACTCCCACATTGCTGCACTGTTATTGTGGTACCGGGGCAAAAATATTTGGCAGGCATTTCAAAGTAAATGCTTCGGATGGAATGATGGCAGCTGAGGAGCAGAATGCCAAGATTAAGGAAAGAGTATGCTCTGCTATGCAGGAAAGCTTTTTTTGAGGAAATACTAAAAAGAAGTTTAGTCAAATTTTAACGTAATTACTATGAAGTTTTACTGGAAGTTAGACAGCAAAATGGTCAATACTTGATGCACGGTATTTAAGGGATTATTCAGAACATTGTGTAAAGAAGAATAAAAGTTTCACATCTGAAGAAAATAGGGGGGTTCATTCATCAATACTCTAAAGAATACACATTCCACTGTGGAATTCTACTCTAATAATATAAATTTCTCAAAAAAAGATTGTGGTGAGGCTCTGTGCATAGAAAAAACAGATAGTTTGTGTTATTATAGTGGCACATTTACCTCACCAAAGCTTGGGCAACTGCAGTTTTTCCATTAGAAGTTGCTGTTTGCAGGGATTTTTTATTGCTTGGACATCAGAATTGGCTTACAGCTTGGACTTGGTCAATAAAAGCTTGGCCTGAGACCCACTTATAATGCCAAAGTTTAAAAAAATATTGGTTTGGACACCTTTGGTTATAGCAAGAAAATAAACCTTTTCTGGTCTTGTAGCATTTAAAAATGTCTTTGGTCTACAAAGGCAATTTGTTAGGCATTTAGTCCAATTGCTCTAATTCCCTTCAGGGTGTTAAAAAGGGAATGGTTCAGACAACTACTTGAAAATTACTTTGCCATATGCAATGAATATTTTTCACTAAAATTATTAATCCAATCTTTTAATCTGCTTTGCACATACATTTAAGAGTTGGATTCAATGATCCTTATGGGTCCCTTCCAACTCAGAATATTCTGTCATCCTGTGATACAGTGGAACTGTTCACCTGCCTGTGCCAGCAAGAGTGTGTTTGACTTGTGGTGCAGACTGAAATGTGTTCTCTGCACCTCCAGGACTCTGCAAAGTGCTTGGAGTCTCTCCAGTGGGCACTCTGCAGTCTCGCATGCAATAGTATATGTTTTCCATGGCTCCCAGTGCATCCCTCAGCAGTGTCCTGGGAAGCCTGCTGCTTGCACGTATGCCACAGGGAATAAATGCAAGCAAACCACAAGTAAAATCCTCTAAAGACCACCAACAAATACCAGTGTGCTAAAATGTCCCACACTGTCATCTATCAGTATATTGAGCTAAAAAAATTGCAATTTCTCCTATAGCTTTTGCTTTTCCCTCTAACTTCTATGTTCACCTGAACTTCTGATAGATCTGTCATTCCTGCAGAATATCACTGAAGCCTGTCCTTTCCTTCCCCTTGGCCTTAAAATTACTGAGTACTTCCAAGGAGACCCCATCCCAGTGCTGAGCATTGCAATTTTCATTGCAATTTTAATTGTGCTACACCCACCAAACTGCCATTTGTCACAACCTTTTTCTTCTGATTCACCAAGCATCCTATTCCTTCATTAATGTTCCACTGCCTTGAACACTTGTTTTTTGCCCCCATAGTTCTGCCCAGGTGTTCCCACACAAAGATATGGACACATGCACCATATTATGTAGGCACTTTACATCCAAGAGGAGCAGCAGAAAACGCTTCCCCTTATGGTCTGCAGATACTCAGTAAGTTCAACATCTCTGGACAAGTCCGACTGGCTGTTCATGTGCAAATCTGTACTGCAGAGTATGTGCTGTAGACCTAGTTCTTTTTGGAAGCACTGCAAATATTATGGAAGTGCTGTGTCATTGATACATGTATGTACCATAAGTCCATCCAGCTTTTTCTGGAAACTGCACAGCTCTAATGAATGTCTTATGACCACACGGTAGAATTTCTCTGTGCATGCACATCAGAGGGATCTGAGGTTTCTGGGTATGAAGAAATAGCTATGTTTCACTTGTAATACACTAAGAAAATTCTAAGAAATTCTCAAAATTTGGCAGCACACAATAGCTGAGTGGAAAAGAAACATTTGAGATCCAGCATACAGAGTAGTCCTCAATCTCTAAAGCCCTGTATAGCTCCAGTGTTCAGATCTGATTTCTTTTCATTATCCAGGTGCTGCTAATCGTTCAGGCATATTGTCCTCCTTAAACCTCTGGATTTATTTGCAGCAAGGCCACAAGATGACCAGGACTTGGGGTCAGAATTGTCCCACTGTTTCTGGAAGGGCAGTGAACTGAGAGATATGGAAAGATTTCCAGTTTCTAAAGCAAGATTTTATTAGAATACAAACTCTTAAACTAAAACACACTGTATCTTTAAATTGAGTTAGCTCAGACTCCTGGATGAGGTAGACTGAGTGAAATTATTTGAATATGAATCTTCTTGCTCCCCATTGCACCCTTTCTCTAGTCCTGCAATTCTTAGTGACTTTCTGGGTTCGAAGAATCACTGCCACCTCCTCTATCCCTCAGATAGAGCTTCCATCTTTTCAGAACCTTACAGGCTGCCTTACAAGCATCTGAAAATCCCAAGATTTGCTTCAATTCCAGAAAGAAATCCAGAGTCTGAAATTCCTTTTTCTTTTCCAAAATGTATTACATTATTCAGCCTTCTGCTCCCCAGTTATCCTGAAGAAATGTCCTTTTCTTTCATGTGTGAGCTAGGTGATCCATTGCATCTGGAGGAAGGCAAAAAGTGGATCTAGAGAACGTTGAAATACAGCAATTTTGTATGTTTTCCAGTCTGAAAAAGACACTTCAAGGGTAATAGTCATTATAACTGTTTTGCTCTCAGCCAAGAAGTATGTTGAATCTATTGGGCAGCTGATAAGAAGTCAGGTTTATGGGTGTCTGTTTAAATTGTTCATTTGGTAAAGTTGCTAGAGTTTTGAGTATTGGCCCTTGCTTTGATAAAATAACTACTCAATTAAGGTTAATCATATTTGATGGGCTTGAAAATCCTTGGAGGTTTTCTTTATGAAATATCACCACCAATCATTTACTGTGTCTGCAAAGACAGGTATGATGAAAGCAGTGGACAGACAGGAAAACTGTCAGGTTACAAGATAAGACAGAAAAGTCTGAAAGAGCTAAGAAAACGCCTTCCACATTTTGACTGTGGGCTGTTCTTAGAGCTCCTCATCAGCAAAAAATACTGCACCCTTACTGGTCCCTACCCAAAGATGAGGGTCCTCCTTAGCGTCAGACATTGCCATTTTCTACTGCCTGACTATTTGAGTTTTTCTCCTTACTCTGAAGAATGTGCCAACTCACAGCCTAGGAGCAGTTTGTCAATCTGGGTAAATGATTCCAAGCGCTATGAGCTCCACCAGCAAAGTCCTCTTCTGGGATCAGGCCAGTGCTTAAGCCACTTCCATCATTTGTCCTCCTTACTTAAAGCCACTGTCAAAGTTTCCATCTCTTTTCACTGAGTTGTGGCCAGCTCATTGGAAAGGGAAGGGCAGAGGCAGTACAAGTTAGTCATAGCCGTTTGCTTCTTCATGCCTCTAAAAAGATCACCAGAAATGTTAAGACTTTATAAACCCAGAAGAGAAAAGGACTAGGAGGAAAGCCAAGCGGGCAAGCTGGTACCACTTCAGTGGATGACTTACTAACACTGATAAGACATGTCAGAGGGCTTATAGCAGGGATTAATGTTATCAAAAGCCATTCTGTTACATAGCAAAACCAAAAGAGCCAAATACTGAGAAACAACAAACACCTGAAATCACATTCGATGTCACAGGGACCTAGAGATGCTCTAAACTCCCACAGTCTGGCGCAAGCAACTATGTCCTTCAGAAACGGAGTTTCCTCTAAACACTTAGTTCAGGAAAATCAGAAGCAACGTTTTCCTTTTCATGTTCCCCTGAGCTTTTCTTTATTTTTAGGTAGAAGTAAACTTTGGATCTTAGAATTGTAAAATATCCTGAGATGAAAGGGACCCAGAAGGATCGCTGAGTCCAATATTCCTCTTGTGAAAGCATGGTTATCTCACATGACAACTGACACTTTCTTCAAATCTCCAATTTCTCAAATTCTCCATTTCATATATTCTGCAAATTCAGAGACTATTTCTGCTTTGAGTGACCTGAGGCACTCTGTATTATCCAAAGTATCTCACAGCTGCAAACATTCAGCTTACCGACATCTACCCACTGAAAAAGCAGTAATTTTATTTCAAGGTTAAGGCATAATATTCCACCCCAACAGAAATCTAAAGACTTTGCAAAACATGCAAATGCTGTAGGAAAAAAAGAGTGGAAGGGCTCCCAGCCCTTCTGCAGTCAGGGCTCAAAGACCCAGGCACATGCTTGGGGCCACAAGCACTTCTCCAGCCACCAGCTACTGGAGATACGCTAGGGAAAATACCAATCTTTGGAACAGGGACTCCTGTCACCTAATTTACCTCCTTAAAAGATACGCACTTAGTTTAACCTTAGTAATCAATGGCTTTTGGAAAAAGAGAGGATGAATACGTAGCTGCAAGTCCCTCTGGGCTGATGGACCTGACACAATTTGCTCAGGGTTGTTGCCTCACAGCAAGTAGCCAGAGTTACGTGGTATGCATCCAACCCTAAGACATTTTTTCCCGGAGCCTGAATGTGTGTGGTGATTCTTTCTACTTAAATTCATCAGAGCAAATTAAGATCATAATTTTACAATAAACTCAAGTAAATTAATTCCTCTGCCTACAAACCTCATCTTCCCTGGGACTCCTAGGATTGATTTCTGAAGGTTTTTGCCATATTTGACCTCCTGTCCCTGTGCCACAGCCTTTTGATACAGGGATCCTCTTTATTTGTAAGCTTCCTGTCTTTCCTGTTATATCCTTAGTACCACCCCTTTGACACTGGTTTAGTATAGTGTTGGTTCTAGTGTTATAAATATAAAATGTTCGGTTGGGTCTAGAGGAGGATGGCAAAGATGGTCAGAGGGCTGATGCACATCTCCTGTGAAGACAGGCTGACACAGATGGGGTTGTTAAGCCTGGAGAAGGCTCCAGGTAGACCTTAGTGCAGCCTTTCAGTACCTAAAGGGCTACAGGAAAGATGGGAACAGACTTTTTACCAGTGACTGTTGTGATAGGAAAACATATAACAGTTTTAAAAGGGAAGAGTACTCATTTAGATTAGATATAAGGAAGAAGTTTTTTATATCTGGGGTGGTGAAACACTAGAACAGGTTGACTGGAGAGGTAATGGATGCTCCATCCCTGCAAACATCCAAGGTCAAGTTGGAAGGGGCTCTGAGTAACCTGATGTAGTTGAAGATGTCCCTGCTTATTGCAGGGATTTGGACTAGATGGCATTTAAAGGTTCCTTCCAACTCAAACTATTCTATGATTTTATGAAACGAGAACAGTATAAAAAGCTGTATCCGTCATTTACTAGAGTGAGTAGAACTGAAATTTGTTGCTCTGACCTGGAATTTTTTTCTTCTTGAAAAGTAATATTTTCATTAAATAAGTGTTAGAACTCAACTAATCCCAGCAATAAAATTGTTGCTATTGAATTCCATGGTAGCTTTTCAAACAAGAAGACGTCTTTCTGTGTTCACTGTCGAGTTTAAAAAGTTGTTGGCTCTGCTTAACATTTTGTACACACAGTATAGAATGTTTTATCCATTTATACTGCCTGACTTGTCTCTTTCATGTGTCTTATATAATAATTTCCAAAGTCAGAAACAAAGAAAAATTTTAAAAGGCATCAGCTAAGATAAAATGACACAAGTTTAAAAACTCTTAGGAGCCACAGGACCTGGTGATGAAGAACAAAGAGGTTTAAAAATCACCATATTTTGTAACATTAGAATGCCACACATTACATATAGATTTTGCTGCTGATTATATTGTTACGCATTCCATTGTTCCCATGCCATTGGCCTTCAGGACTTTATTACTTATGTAATTCTAAGATCTGACACAGTTAGATTGAAATGCATCTGATCTCAATAAATGGCATCAGATGAAAAAAAGTGGATTTTAGGAGAAAAAAATACTATTTTAATTTTACTGAGTCCATTGATTGGTGACAGATGTTACCATTCCCATTTAATTATTCTTGATTTATTTGCCAAATAAAAATAAAGATAGATGTCAAAGCATTTGAAGTCATCCAGATAAAGAGTTCAATCAAACAAGTTGTCTTTTTTCTGTCTTTTTTTTTCTTTCTTTTTTTTTTTTTTTTCAGATTTTCCATATTAAGGGAAACCTGTTTCAGAGTGGCATTTACAATCCTACCTGTATACATTAAAGGTCTCAAACAATACAACATATAATTATTTTATAATGTGGCTGTGAGAAGGGGGTAGAAAGCATCCTATAGTGAGTGGTGGCTCAAAACTCCAGCATGGTGCTGGAGTGTCAACAGAAGCACCTCAAACTGATGTTTCCTGACCACCATGTATTCAGAGCTACAGATAAGAACATACTTAATAGGCATCATTTAAAAGAAAAACACATCTAAATCCCAAGGAACTGGCTATTTAAACCAAATACGTAAAAGTTGAACAATTTTTTTACTCATCCTGGAGCATCAGTACATATCTTAATCTTTTCAATAAAGTGCTCATAAAGAACAGAATATGTCTCTCACTTTCTCAGCCTACCTGGGCCACTCCAGAGAAACCTCTGCTCTACAAGTATTCAGATAATAAGCTGTAATGCTTTGGAGAAAAAAATATATTAAAAAAAGGTTTGTTATCATATTTGTCCTCTTTATTTTAAAATACCAGCATTAGTTTTTTTATTTCAAAATCTAATACTTTTTGATTTTCTTGATTTTCCTATGTGTTATTTTTACAGGAAATCTGTTTTACCATACTTTTCATTATAAAGGAGTGCAATTGTGATCAAAAAGGAAGGTTTCTTTTGTTTACTCTCTGAAAGTGTAGCAACATATGTACCTGAATATTAGAGAGTCACTGCTTCGGAATTGTGATACACAGATAAGAAAAATCTTTTTTCAAAGAGACTATAAGTAGATTACTTTGTTTATAGAGCTGTTGTACTGTCCACTCTTTTATATGGATCTTGGGTCATTTACCGCCACCACTTACGACTCTTAGAACGCTTCCATCAATGCTGCCTCCATACAATCCTAAACATCCACTGGACAGATTACGTGACCAATACGTCTGTTCTTGAACAGGCAGCAGTTACGAGTATTGAGGCCACGTTGCTGCGAACGCAGCTGCGTTGGGCAGGGCACATCTCCAGGACGAAGGACTACCACCTCCCTAAGATTGTGCTCTATGGTGAACTTGCCACTGGCTACCGCAAGAGAGGAGCCCCGAAGAGGAGATATAAGGACTCCCTGAAACAACATCTCAGCCTTGGCCATATCGATCACCATCACTGGTCTGCTCTGGCCTCCAATCGGGAGGCCTGGAGACACACTATCCACAACGCTGCTGCTTCTTTTGAGAATACACGCAGGATCACTCTCGAGGAGAAAAGGCAACGCAGAAAGAATCGTGTCCTTTCAATACCACCTGGGGAGCCATTCTGCTGTGCCTTTTGCAACCGGACATGTCTATCTCGTATTGACCTTTTTAGCCATCAGCGCGCTTGTAGCAAGCGTGGGTAGAGTCCTTCACAAATCTTCGTTCGCGAAGCCTAGCCATGATGATGATGAATTCCTTCTGATGCCTGGAAAACTGACAATATTTTACTGTGGTCCACAGGTGTCTGGTGTGTCTCAGGCATTTGAGGCACTCTTTCAGAGCTTGGAAGGAGATCAGTAAATAGAGGTGCTCAACACAGGTGTGCAGATGGTCAGCCTGAAAATGGTCTTCTCTCAACATTAACTTTGTTCACAGCTTTCTATGTCCCTTACTATATCTGATTTCTAGTTTATTCACTCCTTTATTTGTGCTTGCCACTGTAATGAAATTTGCACTGATGTGTGTGGTTTGGATTTAAGAATAAAATTGCTGATGTGACAGAGCACAGCTTTCCAAGAGCCAGTGGCTGCATCAGAGACCCCTTATGGCCCACTGGCTGTGTGGGGCCTCTCTGCAGGGCAGGAAGAGGCTAGGTGACCCCCTAGCTTCAAGGCTGCTGATCGGGAACATGACTGCTGCAGAGAATGAGGAACTGCTGTACAGCCGGGCATACCTCAGCCATTGCAGCAATAACCCAAATGGGAAATAGGATCCTTCAAAACAAATCACACAAGGACATGAATGCTATATTAACTATATTAATATGTTTCAAGACATTCTGATGGCTTTTCACATTTTGTTGGTGAGTCCTGTAAGCTCTGAGCTCTTCTGTCTGTTTCTCCTTGGAGTAACCTGTGCAAGGAGTGAGTGGCCTGGCAGTGTTTCAAGGGATGCCAGCTTTGGATCCATAAAAACTGCAGTGAAATTGTGCAATTCCATGGTTGGTGCTTATCAAGTATAATATTTTACTCTCTATGGTCTGGCTGCCCACCTGAAGACCATCTAGCATGGTATATCGAAATTTCTCAAAACGGGGCCTCAGATCCTGGTTATGCTTCTGTTCTAAATAACTTCTTCAAGCTGTTTTATGGATTTTGTGTTCCTGGGTTTCCTTTGATGTGGTACACTGTAATTTGTAGTACACTGCCTGTCCTTTCAAATATGATGCTTAATCATGTTTCATTCTCAGAGTCTTGATGTAGTTATGGATCAACAAATTGTGTGCAGACTTTTTTTGTGGATTGGCTTCTAAAGATGTCTGCATATAATGCAGCAGGTGAACTTTGTACCATTACATAAAATATTTCTATGTACAAATAAAATTGGTTTTGGTGAAGACATTTCTCTTTGGAACACTCTCTACAGAAGTGCATTCCTTCATTCTGCTAAAACACCAACAACTGAGGAGCATAACACATCACTTGGCATTCTTAGAATTGACTTTGCCCCGCACAACACCTTTCTGTTGCTGAAAGATACAGTTTTATACCTCCAAAATCTCTATTATTGTAATTAATGAAGTCAGCCTTCTCAATAGGTTCCTATATCGTGCTGAATGAAATGCAACTACATTAAGGATTGCAGGCTTCAGTTTTAATGCAAACAAAACAAGAAAGGGAAAAAAAAGGACAGAAAGTAGCTGCACATCTCTAGATTCCTGGGAGAGCTGGGTTGACATAGCATGAAAAAGGATGTGTCTCTGCTATCTGACTATAGCACACACCAGCTGAAGACCAGAACTGCTCTGGGAAGGTGCCTCTTGGGTACTAGCTAAGCTTATTCCTAAGCTGTCCTCAGGGAATTCTTCCTATAGCTCTTCAGGGATAAGTGCCCATTTTTACTTGCAACAGGGCACAGCCTCTCTCCTGTGCAGACATACGATGTGGAAGGAGAGGGAGCCCCGGTTCTGCCTCTCACTATCCACTGCTGGCCTGCACTACAGGAGCACAAGAAAGTGATTACATGCTCCTGCATAAGTGAGTTACTACCTGAGCATATTTCTAGCTTAGTAAATAGCTCTATTTCTCAGTCCTTGTTGATGCACATGCACTAAACGAGAAATAGTGTTCTCCTGCACTATCTTGCAGAGTAAGCCAAATATTCCCCTCCAAAACAAAATCTGTGCCCAGTTTTGGGGACAATTCACCTCAGCAGCTGCTCTAGAAGCAGTATGGTTGACATTGCCCTAGCTTCAGCCCTCTGCCTTTTAAAGTCCTTCAGCACTATGTCAGCAGGTTTTCCGTCTTGAGACACCTTCTCATTCCCTCCTGTCCTGTCTCAGAACATGAAACATTTCCTCTCAAGTTTCGGATGTGAAACAGATCACTGAGCTGCAACACAACCTTTATATAACTGCAGGTATGATGAGCTAAATAATTATATTTTGGGATTACAGGACATCATATTGGCCACAAAGGAGACCCAGGAGAATGTCCTATGTAGTAGGGATGTAGCATGAGACCAATTTTCATTACATAATTTCTTCATTAAATAATTTCTGTATTACTTGCATTGTGCCTTCTGAGCTGAACATCTAAACACTCATCTTCTTCAAGCCAAATGGAAAGTACACGCTGTCTCAAGTATCCAGCTCCTCTGATCAGCCTTACCCAGCAGCCTTGCTCAAAGCATACCTAGCCATCACCTCAAAGCAATAAATTCAGTGCAAGACATATCAGCCGCTTCCAGATCATCATAGCATTTCTGTGGTCTTTGCATCACAGCTAATGGCTAGAGCAATCATGCAGGACGAGAGAGATTGAGATCAAAATTCCTCTTGGCCTGGGTGTTCAAAGGCTAGTCTTCCAAAAAGAGTGACATAAATTACAGAATAGGGTACCTTCCACTTCCCAGCACCCATTCTTCTTACTAAGTAGCAACTGGATGAAAAAGAGAAGAATTATCTTCAATGCAGACCCTAGGCTTGCCTCTCTGCCTGAATGCCTATTGCATTGCATTATCATGCTCCCTCATAACTGTTCTTCTTCTAGCTTCATGAATATTGAGAGTGCTTAGGTATCAATCTGAGAACTTCTCATTTGACAAACTAGCATGAACTTCCAGGGGATAAGTAGGAGAGTGAAGTCAGGACTGATGTTTTAGACTCAGGTACCTGACAGCCAGCAATTTTGAATTTCAGGCTCTTAAAAGCTTTCTGAAATCTCACCTTGTACATACTTAGGGAAGTAAGGAGGGCACAGTCTCTGTATTTCCTTCCCTGAATGTATGGATTGCATTTGTGGATGGCTCTAGCATGAAATACTGCAGGAGAAGGAGAGAGAGGAACATATCTGTGACCCTGGCTGCTACTTCAGTATTACCTGGTGCCAAAGCATAGCTTGGCCCCATATTAATCCATGGGTTAGTTGTTTTTTTGTTAAAAGAATAATTGCATTCAAGAATGTTTTTCCCTGTAGGTGCAAAAGAACACCAAATTCAGTTCTGGTGTTTGGTTGCACATTTTTCCTGGTGTCATTCTAAGAAAAGCAAAGATAGTCTGTGAGATGGATAGTGATTCAGTTATTAAAGATGAGCAAGAACTGCTCACTAATGGATATAACACTTGAATTCACAGGCATCCTCAGTTGCTAATGGAATCTGAAAGTTGTCAGGAAGATGTCGCAGTTCCATTTAGCGTGACACACACCCTCCTCGTGCTGACAGCTCTGTGAAGTTACATTTTTTAAAACATATTTTCTTAATGCATTTTTTGGCTAACCGAGTTGTCCCCATTACCTCTGAAACACTTTAGCCTAATTCACATTAACCAGCTTACTGAGATACCAACAACATTTTTTTTCCAGGACCAATTGAACAGACTTTAAAAAATGCTGGTATTTAAAGAAAGTTCAAGCCCTTTTCTGACTGCTGTAGGGCTCTGAATTTGTCATTTATCTTGCTCATTCCGTCTGGGCACACAGTAAGCAAATAGCTTTAATATTTCCCCAAATGACCAATTCTCTTTTCTCCTGTTAGAGCTGATGGTACTGACAGACTAAGGAGCAGTGGTACCTAAGCTGGAAACCAAGAGAACATAGGCAGTCCTAAGTATTCTGCAAATTCTTTTCCACTGTGTGAACTTTTCAAACAAATAGACCACAAAAGTTTAAGTTAAATATACTTGACACTGAAGAGCTGACTGCTTTACAGGAGATCACCAGTGATTCACTCCATTTTTATCAGTCATTGTTGCAGACTCAACCAAAAGATGATTTCTGGGGTTTCACAAACTTTGTGGCAAATCCGGGGAGAGTATTTCTGAGCAAAGATATCCACAAAGCCACAGATTAATGTAAAATTACAGCGATATAAAAGAAAATCCATACAGGTTGCATGGTGATGAAGTTCTGAAATAATATGTGTGGGAAACGGTTTATGTACGTTGCCCATTTACAATGTGGAAAAGGTTTCTTTTACAGCTTTCTTGAGAAATTTTGATAGAGCTATCAGAATGTTTCATCACAATATCCAGCACTGCCAGAATCAAATATCTGTGTGCTTTATTTTCCTGTAATCTATCTTAATATCTTCTATTTCTCTAAGAATTTCTGATAGAAAATTCCTAATGATGTTGAAGCTGCATTTTAAATTTAATGTTATATTTCATTGGTTCTAGTTGCTTTATGTCACAATCAAGACATTTTATTAATAAAATACTAGAAGAGGATTAACTACATGAACAATTATCATTATTTTCCACAACATTAAAAATAAATCAAAATTTTATATTTCTAAGTCCTCTGTAAAAAGGCATCCCTGGCTTCTGTAGATCTCTCTGTTCTGTGTGGGCTCACATTGTCCATCGTGCAAGGTAGTAAGGCAAATGATCTAGCAATGGAAAGACACTGCAAAATCAATCCATCTGTGATTACATTCAAACAGTATCTCCAACAGAACACACCATTATTATTTTGTGGTAATCTGGTCACCACAAAATAAACTTAAGTTATACATGTGTCATGGTAGTGGATTTTGTGGTTGAATTGACTAAAATGATGGGTTGAATTTTTCTCAGGGAACTCCTTTCATGTTTCTCTGAAAGCCACTAGCACAAGGTTCTTCAAATATATCTTTTTCTTGCTTAACATATAATATATTTGTGCTAATGTAGATCTATAGACTGCAGTGGAGGTGTCCCTCTTGTGCATCATCTTGAAATTAAAGCAAATCATGCTTCCTAATTCCCAGTAATCTAGTATATAGTGTCTATAACCAAACTGTTGTATCAGATTGACACAGATAACTGCTAAAATCTCTCATACTGAAGCCAAATGCCAACAAATGAAAGGTTCCATTCTGGATGGAGGGAAAGCAGTTCTGGTCAGACTGGCTATGCAGCTAAAATAGAATAGCTCAAGAGGGAAGACACAGTCCTCCTGTTTCTGGTTTGCTATCTTTAAATAAAGATACAGACATTAGATCTCAAGGCTAGGTTGAGTGGGGTCCTGGGCAACCTGATTTTATGGGTGGCATCCCTACCCATGCCAGGGGGGTTGGAACTTGATGGTCTCGAAGCTCCATTACAACACAAAGAATTCTATGATTCTGTGATTGTATGATAAATGAATAAAAGAAGAATAATGAAGTTTATCATCTTTGCATTTTGCCTCTACAAAGTATAGTTTGATTTCTGAGGCTCAAGGTTCAATATAATTTTTATATTTCCATAATGATTATGTGACTGTTCTGGGGTAAAAAATCTTAAATGAAAAATTTTTCTTTCTTGTGAAGGTATACAGTGCCATGGAGATCCTAATGGCTGTGGAAATATCTCATTCCTCATCATACCATCTCAGCGATGTAAGGGAGCAGGAGCTCCTCTCCTCAGCTGGCTTCATCTGGCTTTATGCTGCCAGTTTTGACAGGAGTTACAGCTACGTGAACTCAAACCAAGGAACAGTGTCCCTGACCCCTTACCTCTTAGGCTGCATTTTGTTCTAGTAGTCAGCCACAAATACTAATGTTTTACATTTGTTTTTCATGGAATTTTAACTCTTGTTGCCAGCCTCTAAATTAGTCCTTGTTCACAGCAGGAGAGAACAAATGGTGCTGATCGTGGCACCAATGCGAGTCCCAGTCACACTTGTCCCATGTGGACTTTGTTCTAGCAGGAATGGTGAGAAGACCCTTTGCTGCCAGCCTAGTAGCACAGTATGTCTGCTCCAGTAGGCGGTCCTGAGCAGACCATCCCTTGGTTCCCCTGATTTAGCAGCACAAACCCCAGACTGCAGAGGAGGATGTTTAGTACATGGCCCACGGAGCTGTCTCCTCCAGCAAAGGGTGGTAACTAAGAAAGTTTTTTCAAAAAGTAATTGAACATAGAAAACATCTGTGCCTCTCTTCTGTCCAGGTTTATTTTTCCAATATTTCACATACCACAAATAGTTCAGTATGACTCCTCCATTAGAACAGAAGAAAAGAAAAATAAAAACATGTAATATTTAATTAAAAAGAATATTGTTATTGACCTGGCAACTTTGATCAAACAGTCTGTATTCCCCCCACCTCACCCCCTATCCACTTTCTGCACCTCATCTTTCTGTTTCTCTTTTTTTTAAAAAAGCATTTTGCTATCCTTTAGGGCTGCTAAGCCTGTCAGCCTCTTACTGCTTCTGGGATGTTTGGCTGCCCTTGGAGCATCATATGACTTCAGTTAGCTTGGGGGGCTCCAGCTGTACTCTTAAATGTCATGGACAGAGGTAACAAAAGGGGAGAGGGTTAAGAGAATCAAATATGTTATTAGACATTTCTTTTAAATCCTCTTGCAGAAGATGTAAATCACATGCTTGGCACGCAGATTTGGGGATGTCACATGGGGGTTTGTTTGGTTTTTCGTTGATTATATCCCCAAACATTTGCTATTTCTTACATTTTTTTCCTTTGTATGTCTTACTCATTCCTCATTTATTTCTATTTAGGTCCAAGGGGTCAGAACCTAGGAAAAAATTTTGACAGTTCCTGCAGCTGACACAAGAGCTTTCTCATCCAAGCTATTTGGGAACTTATTTGGGATTTCTCACCATTAAAATATATCCTGGCCCTTTTCTCCATTGGCCCACGAAATACGTCTCCTTGCCCCTGATTGACAGAAAACACCACTCAAGGCAAAATGACAGTCTACAAAGAACCTCAGCAAGCAATTATTTTGAAATACATTCAGATATCCAACAGAACTTAAAGTCAGAGTGCCTAAATTAACCTGAAATCAAGGTCATTAATTGACCTATGAGCACGGAGATCAAGGCATCGTCTCCTGATGACATTCCTCACTTGTTTACCTGGAACAGTGAAATAGGGATCCACCATTTGGTAAGTTAAAGAGTACTTAAAAACGACCTGGTATATATCTTCCTCAGGGCTGTTTGCTCTGGCGGAATTCATTGCCTCTGACTAGGGAGAGTATGGGAATTCCCCCAGTTTTCAGAAAACAACAGTCAGGAGAAGTTCCTGAGATGTTGGGAAGTGAAAAGGAATCATCAGTAAGTAAATTTTACCGAGATTAAACAACCAAAGCTAAAATGGAAAGTCTTGTACTCTTCTCTTCTTCCCAAGGCATCTCCAGAATTGATAGTGCCACCTGGGAAGAAATTACAACCATGTGACCCCTTTCTTGGACAAGTCCTCCACCCCAGTCAAAAGCCAAGGAATCAGAAAAGGAAGAGGCATTTCCTGAACATCTTTCCCTCAAGCTGGAAGAAATGGTGTAGGTGTTTTTAGGGGGAAGCTCAGAGTACTGTGGAGACATCAGCTGTCCCACTCTCAACTTCCCTTGACGTAAGAGTGCCCTTTACCATCACGAAGCAGTGGGGGACATCTTCACAGCAGGGAGCACATGACTCCCAGGTTGTCTTTTCATCTAGGACTAGATGACTTCCAGAGGTTCATTCCAGCCTCAGGTACTCTGTGAGCATTGGCTGTCGGTCTGAAGCCTCTCCCATTGCCTGGCACCCTGTGCCAGGCTAATGGTCACTGTGACTGCAGGGTTATGCTATCCTGTGCCCCTCAGATGACACAGACCTCCTATGCTGTGTCATGGAAAACATTGGTTTTCATACACTAGACACCCTTGACAAAAAATTCATCAACTTGGTGAGCAAAAGTTGAAATATTTGCAACAGAAGCTCTATTTCTTTCTATTAGAAACTGTGAAGTTCTCAAAAACTGAAAAGCTAAGATGGAGCTGAAGAAAAGTTTTCATGAGGATTTTCTTTGACAAATTTGCCATTAAAAGAAGTGGAATTTGCCACCTGGCTCCAATTATGCTTCCACCCGGTTGTGCTGGAATGGTAAAGAAAGGTATGGGGGAAAATTGTTAAACTAACTTTTTACAAGTTTATGGATAGATGAAAAAAACATTTGGGCTTTCATCAAGAAATTAATACATAGCAATGCTGATGGAAAATTTCACAGCACCTGTGTGTGTGATTGCTGAAGATTTTGGCTAGTAATTTTGTTATTCATTAAATACAAGCTAATTTCAGTGGTTCAGGCTGTAGTCTATTAGGGAGTGCACCATAGAGAGTCAACTGCAGTCAGTAGCTATGCATGGTTTGTCTCACCTTCTAAGATTAGGTTCCTGGGTTCTACTTCTTTAGGCCTTTCTGAATATGATTTTGCTACAGTAACTGTGTAAACTGGATGTTCATGTCAGATTTTACAATGTGTTTGAATTTAATTTAAAATCTGTGGGCTAGTAAGTGTGGTTTGGAGAATGACTGTGAAAGGATGGAGGATTATGTATGCACATACAGAATCCTGGGATCATCCAATCCATATTTTTTTGAATACAAACAACCAGGTTCTGATCTCACTGCAGCTGTTTCTCATTTAAAAGAGTAGGATAGGAAACTTCACATACAAAAATTCCCAAATCATTGATGCCATTCTTCCACTACAGCAATGGCTCAAAGAGCCCTGCTGAAAACTTTCTATTTTTGCAGGTAGATTCTCCGGTTTTCAGCAATCTCACAGAGAGCTATTCCACACCACTAAAGGAAACAAGTTAGCTGTCACTATTGTATTATCTTTATTCATAAACGCTGTTAGATGTGTAATGAAATTAGAAAGACAGCACATGTGTTCACCACCTGAGCAGATGAAAACATCGTTTTGAATGGGTAAGATGTTAAAATATGTTCCTCCACAGTTCCAAGGTGCAGTCATGCATCTGATAAATATTTACTTTTATAAAACTAACTTAGGAGTCATTTGAGTTTCTGGGACCAGAAAAGTGTCTCTACGAACAGAAGATTGCAAAATGGATGAGTTTGTCTAGGAAAACAAGATTTAAAATCTTGGGAAAAAACTACACTTCTTTTAGCAACTGTTTTTGAAATTGAGCTGATTTCATAAGCTCAAGGGAGCGTTGTTGAAGTGCATAAAGAGAAACTTGAAAAACAAGAAAGAATTTAATGCAACACTTGAAATATTCAAGGCTATCTTGCTTAAGTGTTTGCTGTCTCTTTCTCACACTGCATTTCTGTGTCTCTTTCCATATCAGTTTCCTGTCATAAGATGAACCAAAGAAGAGAGAGCAACAAATCATAGAAACAAAAGTACATGAATTTTTTAGTTTCCTTCCCATGTGACCTCCAAAAGGACTTTTCTTCTCCCCTGTCTCTCCAGCATCAGAGAGAACAAACCAAAACTTGCATCTGCAAATGCTTGATGACTCAGGAAAGAGAAACTGGATAGAAGACTTGCTGGAGTATGTTCCCAGGCCCAACAACGTGGCTATCTCAGTTAGGGACAATTGTCATTACTTCTTCAATGCCAGTAGAGTTATGGCACCAGCAGAGCATTTGGTCGAACATATTCAAGTCTGTTAATACAACTGGTTTGGTGCAAACAGGTGATTTATACTAGTGAATTTGCGCCCTTACACATAAAAAGCTCATCTTCACACACACAAATAAGCAGGGAAAGGTAGCAGACAGGGTGACCCCAACACCCCTTTCAGGGACATGAGCTCCAACCCAGCTGCTCCCAGGGCTGTCCTGGGGGACCCTCAGCCCCACTGGACAGGGTGTACTCCAGAGTGGATCTCTTAAGCATGTTTTGGACTGAGAAGGGTCACTGCTTGTGCTGCTATGAAGTTTATTATGGGATGCAGGCAAAGGCACTTTTGGACTCCAGAGGATATATTATGAGATGGTTAGAAGAGAAAACAAATGCAGGGAGGGAGAATCCAGGTAGTTTTGAGGATGGCCAAGCTCAAGAAAATAAAAAGGCCTAAGTGTATTAAAAAGCTTGTTTGTGTAATAGGTTTGCTGGTCAGCTGGCCATACCCTGTGCCTGATCAGCCCAGTTTGTCCTATCTTATTCAATTCCTTTCTACATTTTTCCTGTGTGAGGTACTGTGTCTTCTGTGTACGTGCATGGGGATCTGAGTGCAGCCACAGGGCCGGGACCAGGGGTCAGAGACCCCTGAGTTCATGGTATAACACCTGGTGCAACTGCAGGTGTACACACGAGCACCCTGCAAGTGTCAGTGAAGATCAAGTGGTATAAGCTATCAAGTGGTATAAGCTGTCAAGTAGGTGAGGTAATCTGGGAGCCAGAGAGCTGTGTGTCTGGGAGTGAGGAACCTTGAGGAGGTGGCTGCTGGGTCCCAGAGGTCCCAGACATCTGCTGAAGTGACTATTGGATCTGGTGGGTAATTTAGGTATGTGGAGGGGAGTTTTTGTTGGTGTGTACATGGAAGTGGAGTGGAACTGTGCCTCCAGGGACTCATGTGTCCAGTTGTCAGCTTCTGGGAAGCATAGGATCCAGGGGCAGCTACTGGGAAGATTTTGTGTCTGAACCCAGCTGCTGGAGGGATCCACACTGTGCATACACATGTATAAATATTCCCCCTAATGGACTTCCATCCTGCTCAGTCAGAGAGAGGAGCAAGATGAGGCCAGTGGCACTGCTAATGTTCTTGTAAGTCCTCTGTGTGTCTGTCTGTGATCTGTGTGGCCTACCCTGCACATACATGTGCATGTGGTGTATACTTGTGCTCTGTGTGCATGTGCTTACTGCAAATACAGGCTCAGCCCCATCACAGGACATGGAGCTGCAGTGGCCTCACCTGTATCAGGCTATAAATTTTAACATCTCCCTAGCAGTATTTAGTTTAAAAAGCAGACTAAAATATATTATTGCATCACGATTTAAATTGGTGCTACTCGCTTACTTGGGATGTTTTCAAGGAATGACCATCCCTCACTGGAAACCTCCATGTAGGCAAGATCAGACATGGCCTGTGCTTGTGTTAGTCTCTTACATTTTTCATGTCCTGGAAAACCAAACTTAGAAAATCCTCTATCAGACAAAATGCCTCAGATGTAGTTAATATGTTCAGAATAATTTAAAGTCTTCAGCTGAAAGGGGATAAATAAATGCAAAGTCCACCCCTTTCCAATACACTGTGGCTGTATGACAGGCAAAAGAAGTAAGGCTTTCCCTGCAAGATACAGATACTTGCGGAAGCAGGGATCAATTTGCTTTATGCATACTGGACAATACACTATCTGGTGTGAAAATGTGAGCCATGTTTGCATTACATATTTCCTTTACCTAAAATTCATGTGTAACTGCAAAGACGTTCACTCAGTGTAATTTTAGAGGACCTTGTGGTCTCTCCAACCCTCTTGCTGCCTCAGGAATTATGAGAGAAAGCAACACTGCAATGGTCCTGTGGTACCAAAACCAGGCATCAGCCTCCTCTTCTTTCTGTGCTGCTAAGAGCCATGGCTCATCTCATACACACATATTGTCATGCTAAAAAGAGGTGTAACTTCATGCTCCTGGGACCACTCATTGCAAAACTCTGTTGAACCCTTCTGTTCCCTCTGTGAACAATTTATGGAGGGTCAGTGTAAGTTTTTGCAGAACAGGAAACTACATGAAGTCCAGCATTTGCAGGAAACCGTGTTCTGTAAAAATACAGTGTGTTACGTTCTTTTTGTGAGCACAGGTCTTTGATGGATACAGAATATAGAAATAATATCTTCTAAACATTTATCAGTGTTCTGTGGTGTGTTAAGAAACAAGCAGGTAGATACAACCAACCTTTAAGATATTGGTGTTCAAGGTATAGAGTAGGAGCACCACACACATTTTGAAAATAGGCTGTCCTGAACTATTTCTTGCCAGGAGAAATACTTTCCAGTCAATCATAGAATCGTAGAATCAATAAGATTGGAAAAGACCTCTAAGATCATAGAGTGAAACAGTTAACTCAGCACTTGGAAGGCAAGCACTAAACCAGGTCCCCAAGTGCCATATCCACATGTTTTTCGAACACTTCCAGTGACTCTGCCACTTCCCTGGGCAGTTTGTTCCAATGCCTGACCACCCTTTCCACGAAGAATTTTTTCCCTAGTATCCAGTCTAAAACTTCCCTGGCACAACTTGAGGCCACTTCCTCTTGTCCTATCACTTGTAACTTGGGAGAAGAGACTGACCCTCCACCTTGCTTCTATATTCCTACAACTCCTTTTAGGTAGCTATAGAGTGATAAAGGCCCACCTGAACTCTCCTGGTTAAGCAATCCCAGCTACCTCAGCCACTCCTCATAAGATTTGTGCTCCAGAACCTTCACCAGCTCCACTGTCCTTCTCTGGACACACTCCAGCACCTCAATGTCCTTCTTGTAGTGAGGGGACAAAAACTGAACACAGGATTCAAGGTGCAGCCTCACCAGTACCAAGTCCAGGGGGACAATCACTGCCCTGGTCCTGCTGGCCACACTATTGCCGATACAAGACAGGATGCCATTGGTCTTCTTGGCTATCTGGGCACACTGCTGGCTCATGTTCAGCCATTCATGCTGACCAGCACCCCAAGGTCGCTTTCCGCAAGGCTGCTTTCCAGACACGTTCCCCCAGCCTGTAGTACTTGCCTGGGGTTGTTGTGACCCAGTTGCGGGATCTGGCACTTGGTCTTGCTGAAGCTCATAGAATTGGCCTTGGCCCACCAATCCAGCCTGTCCAGATTCCTCTGCAGAGCCTTCCTGCCCTCCAGCTGTCAACATTCCTGCCCACTTGGTGTTATCTGCCAACTGACTCCAGCTGTCAACCCCCTTGCCCAGATCATTGGTGAAGATGTTAAACAGGACTGGCCCAAACACTGAGCCCTGGGGAGCACCACTAGTGACTGGCTGCCAGTTGGATTTCATTCATCATCACTCTCTGGGCCTGACCATCCAGGCAGTTTTTTACTGAGCAAAAAGTACACCCATCCAAGCTATGAGTGCCCAGTTTCTTCAGAAGAATGCTGTGGGAAACAGTGTCAAAGGCCTTAATAAAGTTCAGGCAGACAATATCCACGGCCTTTCCCTCATCCACTAAGTGGGTCACAGGAGATCAGGTTGGTTAAGCAAGACCCACCTTGCACAAACCCATGCTGGCTTGCCCTTGTCCTGCACATACCACGTGATGGCGTTCAAGATGATCTGCTCCATGACCTTCCCTGGTACCGAGCTCAGGCTGACAGGCCTGTAGTTCCCTGGATCCTCCTTCCAATCCTTCTTGTAGATGGGCAACACAGTTGCTGACCTCCAGTCAGGACCTTGCTGTTTGCCAGGGTTTCTGCTGAATGTTTGAAAGTGGCTTGGCCAGCTCTTCCACCAGCTCCTTCAGTACCCTTGGATGGGTCCCTTCTGGCCCCACAGACTCACAGTCCCTGAGATGAAGTCTGCTGCCACTAGTCAGACATGTTAAAAGCCATAGATATCCTGTGCCTTTCTGCAGTCACCAAGAATAGCTTTGTGAAATGCCACCAGCCCTTCACTCCCACCCATTCCCAGCTCTGGCTGTCAAACTTTCTTTAGACTGGGACAAGTCAAAAATCACACTTCTGAAGTGTGTGGAGGCAAGGTAAGCATTAGACTTTTCACACAGAAACGATTAGGGCTAGGTAATTAAACAGGACAAAGAGGCAGACATATAAAAAGTCATGTTCCTAAGAATATGAGACTCAAGCAAGTCCAGACATCAATGATACCTGCAGAAGAGGAAGGCATGGGAACATATAATCTTCAAATCCTGCTATGGCTTCTGCATTGAACTAGATTTCCAAAATTGCCTGGCACTATCGTGCCCATCAGAAGAAACAGACTGAATGTGAATTTTTGAGAGTGCTGCCTTGACTATAGACATCTCCAGTGGTGGTGTGTTACAGACTGAACTCTCATTCCACCCATTATTTTGAGCTTATGAAGACAAAGAAATATCCTCACTTTTTCCTACTCATGTTATCAATGTTCATAGCATTTTGCTGAATGAATGTTAAAAACCCCTGGATTAAAGCAGTATCACTGATAAATTCAGCTGAATTTTTGTAAATGCATTCCAAATAACTCTACAAAGAGCATACGTTTTTGAAAATTAGATTATTTATTATTGTTTTTAAATTATTTTAACTTGCTGCTTCAAGTAACAGCACTTCAGATATGAAGACAAGAGCTTTGTTGTCCTTGGGGGGCAATCTAATTTGCTATTTAAAACACAGTTTAAATTTCTGCTGAAGAAAATTGCCAGCAGGCAAAGGTCACTTGGCTTGTCCAGAATCATATTTAACACATATTTTACCTTGACAATAACCACACTTGTTGCTTTTCAGTGACCCTCTTCCTGTCTTCCTTGTTTTTAGAAGATCTGTAAGTAGATTATTTTCTAGGAAAAAGTTACATTTTCAGAAGTACATATCTCCATGTTCTATGTCCTGGCTTTGTTTATGATAGTATGTTTGTTTGAATGAATAACTCTGTTGGAAAGTCAGTGTTATGAACCCAGTTAGGAGTTTATGAATTTCACATTAATACCATCATGTAAATCTCCTCCTCCCTGATCCCTGCCTAGATTTGAGTCCTCTCTTTTTATGACTCTTTCTTGCTATTGCAGCTGTATCTTCTCCGGTATTTCCTACATACCAGAGATCTCAAATGTACTACACCATCTTAATTCTGTGATCCAACAGCAAGTTCCTCCAGCAGGGAACCCTGGGTCATTCCTTAGCCTAAGGGAAACTAAATTCTTCCTCAAATGCCATGGGATGCAGCAGAAGTACTCCCACCACTCTTTCAAATTGTAAAATTATACTGATCTCTGGGTGAGAGCTTTGCCTGTGGCTGTTCTATGATCACAAGAAAACCTGTGGGATGTATGTCTGACGGAAAGATCAGAGGTAATTCCTCCAAGAAGACAGCAATAGAAAGAGGTGCATAGATTAGTAGTTAACAAATCATGCATCAAAATGCATCAGATGTCCTGTATCTATGCATAGGCAAGGGCCACAGATCATCTTGATAAAAATCGTTCCCGTCACACAGGAATCAGAGCATCCCTGTGATAATGTACCACCCAGATCCATCTAGAATATGTAGGACTATGCCACAGAAGTGCTCCATTGCTGTTGGGCAAACCTGGATGTTTCATCAGGCAAAGGAAGATGTAATGAGTTCTTTGAAAGTCCACTCTATCTCCAAGGAATTAAAGAAAGTAGAGTCTGTTGTTTCGTTTTGTTGTTTAACTGAGTGTAAAAGATGTGCTTAAATTGAGGCAAAGACGTTTCCTCACACAGCAAACATAGGACATAACTGTCAGCCTTCACAAACAAAATGGGATGCAAGGGGCTCAAAGCAATGTGACACATTGTCATTCAAGCAGTAAGAGAAATGGACCTCACATTCAGCTGTTTCTCACTCTAAAAACTGTAGAAGAAATAAGTCCTGCAGCATGTCCCCAACTTCCCTGATCCCAAGATTCCTTTATTGAGGGAGGCTGTGTCTTTATTCATAGTAGGAGCTGCTTAGAGCCTAGAGCCAGGTTCCTTAGAATCATAGAATCATCCAGGTTGGAAAAGACTTCTGAGATCATCAAGTCCAATCCTTGATCCAACACTGCCGTGGTTACTAGACCATGGCACTAAGTGCTGCATCCAGTCTCATCTTAAAAACCTCCAGGGACAGTGACTCCACCACCTCCCTGGGTAGCCCATTCCAATGTCTGATTACTCTCTCCATAAAAAATTTCTTTCTAACATCCAACCTAAACCTCCCCTGGCAGAGCTTAAGACCGTGCCCTCTTGTCCTACTGCCGGTTGCCTGGGAGAAGAGATCAACTTCCTCCTGGCTACAACCTCCTTTCAGGTAGCTGTAGAGAGTGATGAGGTCTCCCCTGAGCCTCCTCTGCTCCAGGTAAACAATCCCAGCTCCTTCAGCCTCTCCTCACAGGACTTGTGTTCGAGTCCCTTCACCAGCCTTGTTGCTCTTCTCTGGACCTGCTCCAGCACCTCAACATCCTTCTTGAACTGAGGGGCCCAGAACTGGACACAGTACTCCAGGTGTGGCCTCACCAGTGCTGGAGTACAGGGGAAAAATAACTTCACTGCTCCTGCTGACCACAATGTTCCTGATCCAGGCCAGGATGCCATTGGCTTTCTTGGCCACCTGGGCACACTGCTGGCTCATGTTGAGCTTCCCATCAATCCAAACTCCCAGGTCCCTTTCTCTGGCTGCTCTCCAGCCACTCTGTCCCCAGCCTGTAGCACTGCA
>VZRE01001923.1:34946-183000 GCA_013396775.1 Cephalopterus ornatus
TGTGGGAGATGGTGTCAAAGGCTTTGCTGAAGTCCAGATAGACCACATCCACAGCCTTCCCCTCATCCACCAGGCGGGTCACCTGGTCATAAAAGGAGATCAGCTTGGTTAGACAGGACCTGCCCCTCCTAAACCCGTGCTGGCTGGGTCTGATCCCTTGTCCGTTCTGTAGGTGCTGTGTGATTGCACTTAGGATGATCTGCTCCGTAATCCTGACACGCACTGAGGTCAGGCTGACAGGCCTGTAGTTTCCCGGGTCCTCCTTGCAGCCCTTTTTGTGGATCAACGTGACATTCACCAACTTCCAGTCATCTGAGACCTCCCCAGTGCGCCAGGACTGTCGGTAAATGATGGAGAGAGGCTTAGTGAGCTCTTCAGCCAGCTCCCTCATCACCCTAGGAGGGATCCTATCTGGTCCCATAGACTTGTGAGGATCCAAGCAGCTCATCATTTTGCTAACTGTTGCTAACTGCTTCCTCCTGGGTTACAGGGGGGCTATTCGGTTTCCTGTCTCTGTCTACCAGTTCCAGAGGCCAGTTGTCCTGAGGAAAACCTGTCTTACTGTTGAAAACTGAGGCAAAGAAGGTGTTGAGTACCTCAGCCTTTTCCTCATTTTTGGTGACTGTGTTCCCCGTCATGTCCAACAAAGAATGGAGGTTTTCCTTGCCCCTCCTTTTGCTCCTGATGTATTTGTAGAAGCACTTCTTGTTATCCCTAACAGAAGTGGTTAGATTGAGTTCAAATTGTGCCTTTGTTTCTCTAATTTTGTTTAGTCAGGCTGGCCATCTTCCCCTCTGGCTCACCTTTCAGCACACTGGGACAGCCTGCTCCTGTGCATTCAAGACTTGCTTCTTGAAGCATGTCCATCCCTCCTGGACCCCTTTGTTTTCAAGGGCTGTTTCCCAAGGTACCCTCTGAACCAGTCTCCTGAATAGGCCAAAATCTGCCCTGTGGAAGTCCAGGGTAGAAGGTTTATTGATGGCCCTCTTTGCATCCCTGAGTATTGAAAACTCTATTATTTCTTGGTCACTGTGCCCCAGACAGCCTCCGACCACCACATCACCCTTCTGTCATGTGCTTCTGGAAGTCAGTCCCCACTGCCCTGTCCATAGACTCACACCCCTCTGAGATGAAGGCCAGAAGGAGTCATTAAATCATACACTGCACTATTTCAGATGCACTTGCAGAAAGTCCAACAGCTACCAAGGTCTTCAGCTCAGCTTGAAAACACCAGGAGAGGGAGAATTTACCATTTCCCTTGATAACATGACCCTTTATTTAATCTTCTTCTCCCTTAAAGTATTGCTTGTCTCACCTCTGGTTTAAATCAAACAACTTCAGCATTCCACCTGTCCTTGTTATCCTCCCTGCACTGCATGAAAGAGCCCTGTAGCACTCTACATTTGCTCCCTGTGGGAAAATATCACCATTGGGTTATCACAGTCTTCACCTGGGAAAGATCTGTTCTAGTCAGCTGACAAGGTCAGTTCACCTGAGTGGAGCTTCCACAAGGTTGTTCATGTCCATCACCATCAAAATTTAAGCCTTTAAAAGACAAATTCTGCATGTCTTTAGTTCTTTTTTTTTTTTTAATTAATCTCACACTACCATTCAACTCTTCAGTGCGTCTGAAATACAGCAGGTCAGCGTATGCACACCATTTAATACTAAGTGAGGAACTGGCCCCCTGATTCTCACCCTCCTCATTTCTCATGCTGTAGTACCTGCATTCACAAGCTGTTGAATGCACCTAAGAGACCTTTGAGCATCACCTTGTATTATTCATCTGATTAAAAATATTGCCTTTTATACCATTTAACTCTTAAGTATTACCCCATGTCTCTTCTTTGAAAGGTTCTCTGAAGAGTGGCAGCAAGAAAACAAACAACACATGTTTTTCCTCTGCTGACACAAATGGAAATTGATTTACGGCTCAGATGTACAGCTGAGACACCTTGAAATTCCCCTGATGTCTACAGTGGACTAAAATCTTGATCTGACTTGAGCTGCTCATGTTCAGCTGGAGGGTTAGGCTGTGCAGCTCATTCAGATCCTCATGCTGGATTCCCTCCAAACCCAGTTGACCTCTCTTTTAGGGCTGGGCTGCAGCTGCAAACAGAATGTGCAGAGCCCTCTCTGAAAATAGTCGTCTTTGTTGTGACTAAGATATTTGGATCTTTTTTCAGTAGCATCCTTATTTGAGTGACTGATGTGCCTGGAAGTTATTTCTGAATCTGGCTTATTTCTATTTCTGATGTAAGATTATAGATGCTGTGTAATTGTTAAGCCCACTCTTTTCTTTGATAATATTTTTTAATCTAAACTTGCAACCAAACTTCTGTGGTGCAAAGTCTGTATTTGTGCCAGAAATATTGATGGTCACCACCAGACTAAGGGCGTCTTCCGCATGTATTAAATTACATTGCTTAGAAGCATAACAAGTTAACATCATGCCCTCCTGCACTGTCACTTAGAGATCTTTTTTAGGTCCCTTCTTCCTTTCCTGTTAGAAAAACATAAGGCTGTTCAGTAACTCCTTCCATCTCAGGCTCACAAAAGGGAGAAGGGATGATCTAAATTTGCCTATTCTTATACATCGATGACTTGATCAGCTCTGCTAAAGTTGGTCAAACATTTTGCATTAGAAATGGCTGACATGCAGGATTCAAGAGTGAAATACAAATTTGACTACAAAGGCTTGCAAAAATCAGTATGTATCAGTAAATACATAAAATTTCAACAATAATTCATGGAAATTCCTAAGGGAACCTTGATAATTAAAAGTTTACAGTGTTCTATCAGAGAGTTCCTAAAACCATGGAGGACTGCTTGGGGACCTGTGTGCATGTGCATGGGTGCCCCCATTCATGGAACTTTGAAATGGTCTTTAAAATGGAACTTTAAAAGGGCCTGCTTTAACTGGAAAAGAAAAGCTGGAAGGACCGGACTAAAAAATTACCCTCAACCACACGAGCTGACTAATCAAAATAATGTACTGAATGAGCCTGAAAGTTGGAAAAAAAATAAAATAAACCTCTGGGTTTATACGCAACTCTTTTTGGCACTCAAAACACATCTCTGAGAAGTTACCTTTCACTCAAACACAGGTGCTGTGTTAATAATTACTGTGCTTTCATACAGATCATTTGGAACCAAAAGCAATTCAACTTTTAAGGAGTAGTTTGTGTTCTTCATGTCAGAGCTTTACAGTATATGATAGTCTTTATACTCTCTCTATATTCTTGCAAGGATTAGCAAACATCCATCTAAAGTAAAGATAAACATTTCAGTTTGTGTACACTGGGTTTATGCTGGAGTCATGCTTTTAGCTGTTGCTACAGAAACAGATACTAAGATGTGGTAAATTTATGCTTTGAAAAATGAGTCTTCCTTTACACACATGCAGTGAGGAGTTTAGAGCTGGATTTCTAAAGTCTCCAAAGCTCTCATCTGTGCTAGGCACATTCCAGCCACATGGACTGAGTTAGGCACTTGCTGTAATGCGTCTTCATGCTGACAGTGGCCTTTATGGCACCACATGCTTGCCCTGAGACCCCAAAGCCAGGGGCAAGGACAGTGGCTGGAGGAGAGAGAATTCCATAAGTTACAGTAATTAGAATAATCAGTGTAAGTATTTTTTAACATTAAATAAACTATCGCGTTTCTTGACTATTTTTTTTCCAATCATTTTTAAGAGATTAGTTTTGGAAGATGTATTAAAGCTAGTTTAGAACTGCAGTAGTTCTTTCTTTTTATTTTAATTAATGACAGTGCACAAACATTTTTTATGTTAGACTTTTGGCAATGCCCAGCTGTTCTCACGAAGAGCAGTGTCTTCGTGAGGTGCACTGTTCAAATTTATTGTAATTTCCTCCAAATACCTCGCAGTATAACAAGATTAAAAAAGGAGCAGAATATAGAAGGAAAACCATTAGAGTAAAAATACACATACATACAGTTAGTTCCTTTTCCTACCCTCAAAAATCCCACAGAAAACAGCACAAGAGAAAAAAAAGACCTGAAAATGCAGAAGTTTCTTTCTGAGTTGTAAACAAATAAAAAGCTCTTGGCAATGTTAGAGAAGATACTAGATCTTTGCTTAATTTGTGTCTGTTTCTCAAAACATAAGGGTATATCCACTGTATCCTGCCACATCTCAAATAAAATGTTATGAGTTGACTTATTTCTTTTGGGCAAGGCAATGAGGTATGAAACATGCAGTAAAAGACTATACAATGTTTCATTCACGAAGCAGCAGCTAAGTCTTTAAACCAAAGGTAGCTCTCTTCAATTAAGGAATTAGACTTCTTAATATGAACTACATCACAAGCTCTACTACAGTGCATAATAGATCAACATGGCACACACTAATTAGAACCTTGTCTAAACGATGACAAGAGGTTATAGGATCTATTTCAGTCTCCAGTCCCATAGAGGAAATAATTACAAGATATTCTTTTGCTCTTACTTTTCTGAAGGCATTTTTTTCCAGCGGTATTAGATGTTTATGTTACCATATTTTTTTTGTGGTCTTACTTCACCAATTTTCATACCATTTAATGATCAAACAGAATACTCACTTTTATCAACTTATAAATTTAAACATATCCCAAATAAATGCAGACAAGCAACACCAGTATAGTAATTATCTTAAAAAAAAATAAAATTCCTTGCATCCTGCTAGGAACAAAAATAGCTTTCATACAAATCTGTGAGTTAAGTAATAAAATCTGATGGGGTGAGGGTTGGGACCTTGCTCTGCAATGAGACAGACTACTGAATTGGAACATGGTGAAAAACATACTCATCAAGAGCAAAAGAGATTAGAAGCATCTTTCACATTGACCAAGCCTGCCTACCTCCAGCCGTAATAAATGTTTCAGTAGCAGAGGCTGACCATAATAGTATTTTTGGAGGCTTAATGCCAAACCTGAAACAGGGCTCTGTAGGACTTTGTCCAATTTCTTAATTTAAAAAAAAAAAAATGCAGTATTCATTTAAAAATATATTTTTAGCTCCAGCAGTACAGCTTTGTTGCACTGAACTGTTTTTTCTAACTTTCCTAAATGCTCGATAAACTTCCAGGTTTATTAAAGCAATTTTACAGAAACTCGAGGTGAACTGTAAATCTCCCTCCAGCTCCTTGCTAGAGGTTGCTTTAGTGTAGGTCTTCTACTTTGTGAAGTTCTACTTCAAGAAGTTATTCATTGGTTAAAAATGTAAGGTTTGACCATGCCATTAATCTTTCACCAGAACTCCGTCTCTTCTGCTCCCGGGCAAAACAAGGAGAGACCCTGACAGTACTATGGCCCCACAGTATGGAGCAACCATTTCCTTCCCACTCCCTCTCCTTGCTTCCACCCTGAGCCCCTTGAGGAGAGGATAGGGCAGCTGAGCTTGTTCAGCCTGGAGCAGAGATGGCTTCAGTAGTCCTAGCAGCAGCTCCCCAGTGCCTGCAGGGAGGTTCCCAGTGTAATGGAGACAGGTTCTCCACAGCAGTGCATGGTGGGAAGAAGAGACAGCATAGACATGAATTGAAACATGAGAGTTTCAGCTGGGATATAAGGAGAAACTTTTTCTTTGTGAGGTCAGGCAGAGGCACATGTTTCCAAGGGAGGTGGTGGAGTCTCAATCCTTGCTAGCTGCTATGTGAACACAAAATTTATCTGCCCTTATGTAAGGGCTGGTTGAGCTGAGTGCTATGCCAAGGATTGCAAACACCTCTGGACAAGGTGATTTAGGACAAAATGCATTCAAGACTGTGGCTTCTCCTGAAAGCTATCTCAGGAAAAAAAAAAAAGCATGAGAATGAAAGACACTTTAGAGAAAGAATGAACAAATACAACTATAAAGTAGAATTTCTGCATTTCCCATTTCAGATGAATTTGCATGTGGTACTGAACTGGAGAAGCTGGCTCATTGCAACTTTTTCCCCAGTCTGTCTCTGGCTGGCAAAGCACCAGGCACAGGTTCAGATCAGTTTTTCTTCAGTCATGCTGAGACAAAAATTGAGGAGCAGGTCCATGACATGTAGAATACTTTGGACTTCTCTGTATCTCTAAATGGATGCCTAAATGGGAAGTATCTGCTTTCTGTTAAGAAGGACAGTTTGTCACCATCTGCATTATATTCACTCTCTTAAATATTATCTCGGACTCTGCTTTATACCACAGTACCTGATCATCCTCACAAGCAGTAGATATTTCATGAGCATTGACTTTGAGAGATTCATGATCTTACCAAGCACTCAGTTGCACCTTATTCAGCTCAGGAAACTTAAAGAAGCCATATTTTGTTTTATTCTTTTTAATGTTATAATATGTAGGCTTGTGACTGAGATATTGTCTTTCCAGATAGACATCAGATTTACTCTAAGTTTTTGAGATTATGTTTCCCTTACAGTTAGAAAGATATATTACTCAGTAGTAAAAAATATGTTTTACAATGAATACATGATTTTCAGTCTTTTAAAGGGGTAGTATTATATTTTAAAGTGGAAATATGCATCACCGAGAACTCTAAGGACAATTTTTGTCCAATAATAACTAAAGTGGGAATGGATATTATTGACTCATTCTGTGGAAAAGTCTCCAGGAAATACTGAAAAATCTGTTAGAGAAGGGCCCTCTGAGTTTTACTTGTGGAGCTGTTGCCTGAGGCAGCTGCCTTTAGGCACCAAACACGCTCCTTTGGCTACATGGAGTATTTAGACTTCTAGTGAGTTGTTTATCAGGGATCTAAAATTAAGGACTACTTAAGTAGTCAACATCTCCTCAATAAACTTCCATTTCTGCAGTAGTTATTGTGATATCATTATGTACTTTGGACGGTCTAGCTGCCTTGCATCACTCTGTTGATGCATCCTAGGTTGAATGAGAATGAGATTGAGCTCCCTCAGCCAAACCTTGTCAGGAACTGCTAAACAACATGACACTGAGAAGCAATGAACCAGTCCACACTGGCAGAGATGTTGTAATGTTAGAGTGAGCAGCCTTTGGCACCTGGAGGCTGTGACAGCATCATCAAGTGGAATTTAAGTTGCCATGTAACCATCTTTTTCTTCCAAGGGCCTCAGGCAAAGCAGCCAGGACACACAGGTGAACCTGAACCTACTGCCACAAGTAGGGAATACCTTCTCTAAAGCTGCATTTTCCATTACTCTTCTCTGTTTCTCTCAGTAGAAGAAGTCATTCGTATAAAGGCTAATGTCTTACCCCTCAAGCCCAAAGTTCATATGAAAACCTGCTAAATCAACAGCCCTCTCCATCTCAGTTTATGGGACTGCTCCGTCCAGGGAAGAGGCCACTGGTGACAGTTACCAGCACCTATATACAGATCCCTGACCTTTTTGAGTTCTCCCTTTTCTGGTGCTTTCTGGCTAGTAACATCATCATTTACAGTTGTACGCTACAAATTGGTTTAAAAAGAACAACGGGTAAGTAACACCTTAACAAGAGTGTTGCTGTTTCTCTTTGTGGCCAGAAATGACTGTATACAATGCCTTTCAGGGGATAAGAAGTATGCCACTGCTTGCTTTTCCAAGTCACTGAATCTCTTTGTAGGAAATCTGGTAGAGTTGGAAAACCAAGACAGAACACAGTTCTTAGCCAAGTGATGATACATAAATAGCTCTCAGGGTGGCTCAATGTAAGCTTTGTTATGAGAGTGCACAGCAAAGACAGTAAGTGGCAGGAACAGATGAACACTTAAGAAACAAAGATCCTGCTCTCATCCTGATGTTCTTACTCATGAATGCCCAAAAGAAAACAAAAATACTTCATGTGGGATAGTGCCTTAGACCATGGGGCTTTTTTTGAAATTTTCTTTAAGGGGTCAGGTTGTCTTCTTCAGTTCTTGCTGTAATAAAAGGTGACCTTTTACATAATACTGCAATAGCATCTGAAACTACTTTTTTCCATTACTTCAATGTTTGCATGTACTTACATTTATAAGGAGCTAAAATATTATTTGAACCCAGTGAAAAAGTATTAAAAAGGAGCAATTCTCATTACAGAAAAAATGATCCTTTCATGTTATCTAGCCACACTGGTGTCATGTCATCTTCCTTTCACATTTAGGTTACTACTGTGCCTATGATCAGAACCCTCCTTTTATAACCTTTACTTGTGAAGAATCTGCTTTTGTCCATAGTTTGCAGTTCCTTGTGAGTGAAATGAAATGTCTCAAGAGATCTCATCTAGCATTTCACCTGGGGCAAGTTGATGTGGGACAGAAACAGTCAGGAAAACAGGTGTCCAGACCCAGTAGTCAGCAAACATTAGGTACTGCATTAGAATGGAATCTGAAGAATGAGTCATTCCTAATTCCTGAGGACTGCTCTATCATTGATCCCTCTGAGATAAATCTCAGAGATGCTTTCATAAGAGTCTCTTGTAGTAATGGACTCTCCTTTGAGACCGGCTTGGTCATCTGCAGTCCTAGAGCTTCCACCCTATATATTACTGGGAAAGCACTAGTTATGCTGAGCGGAGATTAGCACTAGAATGAACATTTAAACCACACTTGTGTTCTAGGCTCCCAGTCCTACTCATGGAAAGAAAGACACAGGTAGAAAGAAAAGCCTGCAGAAGGAAAACCTACTTGTAGGATCAAGTGCTTAAACACAGGTTCATCACGTAACTGAAATAAATATGCTAATGAAGCAGTGACATCAGTTGGCCTAAAACCCAACATAGGTTTCCTACTTGGTAATCTGGAAGTGTATTTGGTTTTCACACAGTCATTCATGGTGAAGAGTGGCTTTTTCCACCCTCCTAAATGAGTTTGTGGCTTCATTAACTTTACCAAGCGCAGTAGGATACAATTTCCAATGCAAATAGTGTTTCATGGCTCTAGTAAATTGGAATTACAACAATATGACAAATAAAACTAACTATATCTTGTTACAAGACAAAGATTAGCTGGTATCATATCTGCACAGTAACATCTCAATGTATTGTTGTCTTCATGAATGTTTTTTGGGTGTCTTAAGCGTTAAAATAGCACTTAATGTATCAGCATGGAACTATTCAAGCATGTTTATTTTATGCTTCATACAAATACTATATTATCTTTCAAAAAACTAAAAGTTGCTGCATGTAAACACTGAAATAAAAAGCACATTTATTTTTCTCCAAAATGGACATAAGTAGGTTTGTCTTTCTAGAAAGTCTGTGAAAAAAGGATGGCAGAATACGAGATGTTATTTGCTGATACCAATGATCAGTTATTATTCCTACTGGCATACTCAGGCTTGTCTCTACTGTGGAGCAAAGTTGAAATGCAGCTGACTGAAGACACAAGCATAGCCCATGTGTCTAGCATATCAGTTCTGTAATTTGGTTTTCTCTATTGCAAATCCCATTTCATTTATAGGGCTAGTTGCAATGTAAGGATCCAGATGTCCCTGCTCCCTTCAGCGACACTCAGTGTGCAGCTCCCCAGGATATGGCTATTCATAGCTCTCCATGCTATTCACTGCAGTCCTAATGATGATGCATTGATTGCCATGAGGAAAACTGACAATTTAAAACAAAACCACAGACAGAGACAGACGCATAGACGCATAGACAGAAACAGACTTCTCAGGATTCAAAGCTGGTGACAGACTTCAAAGGCTCAGTCTCTCACTGAATCATCAATACCACTGCACATACTGAAGCCTTTATTTAGCTGTTTCGGTGAAAGAATTAGCTCTTGCTTGATAACTGTCTAAGATGCTAAACCTGTCCTATGTAGCATTTTTGTATTCTAAAGAAATTTAAGCATGTTTGTTTGCAAGTGTTTCTCTCCAAAATATCCCTTTTGCTGGTGAACACTGTCTACTGGTTCTTAACTGTGGTTTTGAAAGTCCTATTAGGCACAGTCCTGAGCCGGCAGCACTGAAGAATTGTTCCCACTAAAAGATTATTCCCGGAGGTGGATTCCTCAGGGATGTTCCCAATGACCATAGAAAACAAACATGTTTCTACAGCCTTGGGGAATCCATTGTAACTTCCCATGACCCCAGACATCTCCAGCAAGAGTGTGCAGGGAGCAGCTAGGTCCATTTCATGCCACTTGCTGTAACCTGGAGTGCCTCAAAGAGTAAGGACAGGATCTGTAGCCATGTCCTGCTGCTGCTTGCAGGGCCTGTCCCTTGGTATGCACATATGTGCTGCAAACAACAGCACTCTACCAAACACAGAATTTGGAAATATTTCATTTGTGGCACTGTCCCTTCCCACACAAGTATCCCTTTTCTATCTGTGAAACTTTAATGATTCAGAGAAGTTTCCTTTATTTGCATGTTTCCTTTGAGAGGTTCTATAACTTCTCTCATTGACTAATTAAGTTAAATGCCATGTTGCTATTGTGGAAACCTCTCTCTCTTTTTCCGAAACCAGCATCCCAGTTTTTACAACTTCCAAAAATTGCAACCTCCACCAAAACCATCACTTGACACTTTTATCCTCTTGGAATTGAGATGAGTTTTCTTTTGAACCTGGAAAAAAAAAAAAGGCAAAATATACTATTCAGGACTTTCTTACAATAAACTTACATTTTTCACTTGATGGTTTACGGCCAGTGGCAGTGTGCAGGGCTAAATGGTGACCTGTGATATATGGGTGTGCAGAGCAGCAGGTGTCATCTGGATCTATCCCCGGCCTCTCTCTGCCTTCGGGTCAGATAAGCAGGACCTAGATAATGTGTCCTGGTGTGTACTATCATGCTGTCACCAGACTATGGTGAATGGGCACAGCATTGCTACTTCTCACTGTACTGACCAAAAGCATATACTGCTGGAGTGGGCTGACAACAACTTATTTCCCTCACTCCTTTGAGAATAGCTAAAAACCAAATGACTAATTGTTTCTTAGAAATGTGTCATCACGTGAATACAGAAAAATCTGCTCAGCTATTCAGTTATTCAGTTCAGTAAAAGTGTTTTTTACATGATTGACTGAAATTGGCGTCACCTTATAACTGGAATACTACTTTCTAAACAGTGTTCTTATTCCTCGGAAAAAGTAATAAGGAGATGAAAATTATTAGGAAGAAAGAGGAGGAAGGAAGCAAGGAAGGAAGGAAAAGAGGGAGAAAGGGAGGGAGGAAAGGAGGGAGGAAGGAAGGAAGGAAAGGAGGGAAGGAGGAAGACTTTGTCTTGAGAACTTCCATGAAACACATGAATCGAAAGGAATCATGCATAGAGAATTTAAAACAAACTGTAGCAATGAAATGTAGTAAATTTCCATTTCTAACTTTAAATGTATGGAACCAAGTCCTAAAGTGCTAGACCTTACAGAGACTAGCATTTAGAAGAAAAATTATCATAGCTCAGTCAAGCAGCTACAAGGCAACTCTCCCTCCCTCTGGGTCACTCTTGGTTCCCATGTATACCCCCACCCTATTAGACAGAACAAGATCATAAGCCATAGTTGTATCATGATTTAGGAAACTAAAACGTGAAAACAGAAGTTTGAAACAGCGTGAATTTCACTATAAATAGGTCCAATATTTCCTAAAGCAAATTTTCAGCTAAAGATATGTAAGGTGTTCTGAGTGCGAATGGTCTGCTAGCTTTTCTGATTTCTCAGAGCAATCAGTTCCGTTAACAGCTCAATTTCGAGTAGACTATGCTGAGGAAATTAGATAAATAATCTTGAGACGGAACAACTGAAAATTAATGATAACATAATCAGGGATCTACATCCTACAAGATGTATGATATTTTCCTCTTCATTAATTTAAAAGAAGTCAGAATTACAGTGTATTCCCTTTAGCCAAAATTTTTAGCCCAGGGGTTACTGTCTGAAAATACCCTGTGAACTTGCAAAAATTCTTGTTTGAGCAATTTCATCCCATTCTTACACGTATTTTCCCTAATGCTGCTGTAGAGACTGGCTACGAGGGAAGAGTACAGTCCCGTCTGTGTTACAGGGGTTTCCCCATTACTTTATTTGCTTTTGTACATTTCAGTGCAGAATAACAATCCCCAGAGAATCTGACTAAGTCCTCTCATCTCATTCCTTCTTACTTCTCTCTGGCTGCTGTGGTTTAACACTCCCTTCACAGTCAATTAAATGTAGTTTACAATGTCCATTTTTAATTTTTAACATTTGGGGGTGGGTTTTTGTCCTCTGTTCTTTTCAGTTTTCTTCCCTCTACGTTTCCATTTAGTGTTCATGTCTAATCTTACCCACCATGCTAGCTCTAATGACTTCAACCATTTATGCATTACCAAGGGAGTCTCAGTTACTCACCCTTACATGCCATATTTGCTACTCTTTCTTTGTTTACCAAGAAAATCTGTAACCTGATCCCTCTGCATGGCTGTTCTACTTAGCCTGGCTTCAAAGCTCTTGACGTTTAGCTTCTTGGTGTCATCTTTGACTTCTTAGTTTTCTTCACAGATTGCTATCTCCAAATTTACCCCAGCTCTGCTACAATCTTCACACATGACTACCCTCTTGCCTGTTCTCCATGTCTTCCAGAAACTCTCTTCTGGATCACTGCCCAAGAAGTCCTCTTGCTGTCAGGACTTCCTTCACTGACTATCCAGCCCTCAGGAACTGCCTTCTCTGCGCGAGTAATGCTGTATTTCAATCTACCTCTAATTTTAATAAATATTTATCCTAGATGGTTGCTACCACCTCTAATTAATACAGAGAAATAAATGGCCAGATACACGTCATTTTGGTCAAAGCAGCAAGTATTTCTCTTGTCTTGGTGCAAAAGCAGTCCAAGGCTCTAACACAAGTTTATGCCATTACTTCCTTCCCTCAACAGATCTTGAGGAGCAGTTTTCCAGTTTCAAGCAGAAAATGTACAAAGTATGGTCTGTATATACACCTAAGTATACCTAATGCAAGGCCTCTGGGAAAGGCAGTCAAAAACTAAATCAGACCACCTTTATGGTTTTTCCTAGAACTCTTGCACAATTGAATGTTTTGGGCTATGACAGATTTTTTATTAAGCATAGTATCAGAGACTATAAACAAGGTATGGAAACCGAAGATAAAAAACTCAGGTTGGACAACGTGTACAATCAACTTATAGAAAAAAAATTAAAATGGAGATTTTACTTTAGTGCACAAAGTATAAGGAAGAACAAGCTATGCATTTCCTCAAATTATCAGAAATGTTGAAAGGCTTTTCACCAGCAAAGAATGACGAGAAATAGTGCTTAGTATCTTGAGAGACCACACAGGTAGCTCTATATATTAATCTACCTTAGAAACAACCAGCAATGACAAAGGAATATGATGGCTATATGCTGGAAATGTTGAGTAAATATGCTTAAAATGTTAAACAAAATCCCTATCTCATTGAAAGCAAATGGGAATTTTGTCTGTGGAGCTATTGGCAAAATATGTAGTCACATGTAGTCACATACTGAGGAAATTCTAACTTTTTCTGGCTATATTTATATTTTCTAGCTATGTTTTATATTTTCTAGCTCTTATTTACCCTCTGGCTAGAATGTGTTATGCTAATGAAATGTGACAAAAGTTCATGTTTCATGCAGGGAAATTAGAGGAAGGCTTGGTCATATAGAGGATCAGCCCTTGAAGAACTTCTGTGAAAGATTGGATGGGACTCTGATCAGTCTGATCTAATTGAAGATGTTCCTGCTGATTGCCAGGGTTGGGGAGGGGGGAGCGGTGAGTGGTTGGATTAGATGATCTTTGAAAGCCCTTTCCAACCCAGACTATTCTATGATTCTGTGAACATTTTCCTGGAACTGAAGAAATACTGGTTAAGTTGGGTTTAATTTTCTGAATGAATCAAAATTCAGACTGTAAATATTTCACTCTAAATAGTATTTCCATTTTTACGCTGCTTGTAAGACCAGTGTAATTCACTGTAACAAACAATAATGCCCAAAGTTACAGAGTCTCTATGTTTATTGCCCTCTTCCCCGTACCCTCCATACCTCTGATACCACCAGTGTGACCAGAGAGCCTTTCACCTACCTGTGAAAAAAGTATGCAAGATCAGACCTGGGACATTGAGCTTAGTTCAAAGGAGCTCCAACAATTATTATATATGTCATGTTTAAATGCATTCATATAATATATTTGAAGTTTTGTCCCGTGAGGGTTACAGTGTAATCTAGTCATGTGAAAAATGCCCCTAGTTAGTGCATCTGAACTGGTATTACTCCAGAGAAGGATCGATTTCCAGTGTTACTAAAAAATAGATGATTATTTGGACAATATTCATACAACTTAGAAGTTTTGGTTGCCATTATAAAGATATTGTGTCTTTTAACAGTGCTATGTGAGGTCCACTCTTTGCTGAATGTGCTTGTTACATGGGGCCACCAGGTCAGGTAAAAACAAATTATTACTTTTACAACTTTGTTCTTAGTCAAAAAGACAATAATGATGAAGGAACACTTTCATGTCATTCACAGGAGAGTGGGGGGGAAAATCCAAAGCAAAGTAAAAAAAAAATAAGTCTCAGATTCCCAGGAACAGCACTTTGGAAGGGAAAGGGCTGAATATTTCAATATAAACTTAGGACTAATTCAGCCCACATGACTGAAATATTGGAAGGGTTCATGCGTAAGTTGTTGAGAGCTGAAATTAAATGAAAGGTCAGATATCAGTTCTCCTATTGACCTGGGACAGCCGATTTGTACATCCCCATAGCTGGGAAGGAGGAGCAGACAAGGAGCTGGAGTCCAAAAAGAGTAGCAAGAGGTCAAGGGAGTAAAGAACATAGCTGAGCACTGAGATAAAAATGTTAAAGACCACAGAGACTTCGTGTATTGGGATTGACTGTTTCAGATGGGTAGGTATTCAGCAAGAAAGAGCTCCACCAGACATGTGATGGAATGGCTTTAAATTTCAGTCAACATAACTTAAGTATGTGCCTAACTACTTTTCCAAACAGGATTTAAAAAATTATTTTTAAAATAAATGGTGAATTTACTAAATGCACCCTCTCATCTGAAAAGTACACTCTACATTTCAATATTTTATCTTGACAAGAAAAATATCTGAGGGGTTTAAAGAAAAGATTGGTCAACATCTGTGTATGTTCACTTTGTGTATTACTATGCATCAGTCAGATCAATGTTGCAGTGCTGTGTTAATGTCTGGAATTCACATTAAAGTGGTGTCAGGAAGCCTGGAGTTGGAACAGTATTGATGGTAAATGGATATAGGTCATTTGGACCAGAAGACTCAGATTTGCCACGCTAGTAAAGAAAATGGAAATCAATAAAGGAACAATCATAAAAATAAAAAAAAAAATGAAAAAAAAACTAGAAAAAGGAAGAAGGGTGTATACTGATGTATGGATACTAAAAGTAAGCTTCGTTTTTCTTACCACCACTTTTAGTAACTTGGATTTTTTTTCAAGGTTTCACAGAAAGGAAAGTATTTACAAATGTCTGTTTGATCTCAGTCTAGGATTGATTACAGTGGATTTCAGCCCAGTTGGAAAACAAGCTACAGAATAAAATTCCCATTCTCTCTCAACACTCCTGATCATTTTGCTTGCTTAGAAATGCCTACCAATATGTACACTGTTTTGATAAAATCTGCTCATACGGGATGCAGCAGCACAGGAGGTCTGATAAAGGGACACAGCAACTACCTAGCTGATATAATAGCACTGTAGATATTTTAAAAACACAGGTACTGGGCAGCAGGGTTGCATGGGGTGGAGTGTAGGAAAAAAAATGGGAAATAAAGAAATATAAATGTCAAAAGACAGTGGTATGTGTTAAGTAAGATACACTCAGAGATTGGCAAACGAAATCCCATTATTTCCTATTCTTAACAGGCTCTTCACTCCTCTTCCAGATTCCACAGATCCCTTTTGAATACTAAGCATTTTTGTTTATCATTAACTTTAATAAAGATCCTTTTATAGAATTTTTAGCATGGTACAATTTTTTTCTATGAGAAAGTCTGAAAGATATTTTATCAAAGTCACCATCAAATACAGCTTCACTACCTCATAATTTGGTTTTTACTGGAAAAAGAAAGCATTTAGCTTGACTCATAAGATGTTGTTTTGGGTGGTTTTTTTGCATCTATTTTGCTCATCATATTTGTTGTTGCTCTCCTCAAGAGACTTACTTGAGACCTTTATGTTCTTCTTCAGTTGACTGGAACCCTTGCCTCATTAGAGACTATGTATGGAGTCATTTAAACTACATTAGCCATCTTAAAGTTAAGACTTTTGCCTAGACTGGTTGCCTATAGCCGAAGTATGACAGGTTCCACGTCCTTAGAAGTGTATCCTGGAACTACTATCCAGTTCTCTATAAAACCCCTATTGCAGCTTTGAGTAGAGGCAGCAGTTTCACATAGATAAACTTAAGTAAAGTTGTCCCACTGTGAAAAGCCTAAGATAAGATAGTATAACATTGCTTAATTTGAAATACGATGCAGTAGATATATTGTTGTATGTGTAGAATAGACGGGCTTAGTACTCTAGTATTGCTGTAGCATAGTTGTGAGACTGAACTGAACACAGTATGGACTTTACTTACTCAGTTCAAAGTAAAATTCACAACTGCAACAGCACATAATGAGACCTAGCATTATCTACAGCAGACTGGAATCAGGTAACATAGAAATAGTCACTGAAATTGCTTCAGATTTGCACAGTGTCCTCAACTGCTGTGCCATGGAGCCTGAGTAAAAGCCATGCCATGACAGCTGCACTGAGACCACAGCTACTCCTCCCATGTGGCGCTCTTAGAGCACATTTGTTGCACAGTGACCTTCTTCACTGTCAAACCCACAGAAGGACATTTGGGAGATGTCTACATTAGCAAGTCATGAGAAACAGGAAGAGAGGATCTATGGAGTAAGACAGTTGTTGAGAACAGAGCAGCTCCATCATTGCGCCTTTACTTCAGATAACTTCTGGTCTGGTTCCATGAAGTAAAGAACTGCTCCTGAAGGAGCTTTGGAAGACAGAGTCTGATTTAGTGTCAGCCAAAACAAGTCAAGACTATTCCGCAACATGACAAAAAATGTTGTGAGAGGAAATAAGCAGAACAGTTAATGAGGACAGTCAGAAGGGTAAATTCAACGCCTCACTTCTGGTCTGAATAGAAATGTTAATATGGATGCCCCTGTGCATGTAAAGCATTAATACATAGCAATTAGTGCAAAGTGCAAACTTTCCCTTGCTTTGGGTAGTTCCTCCTGAAGCTACAAGGCATGGAACTGTAGGCGAGGGACAGAGGCAGGGGCTGCTCAAGCAAAGCAGACAAAAGAGTGAAAGTTGCACCCATGGCTAAAGCCAAATTCATTATTTTCATACACATCTTCCTCTGACTTCATTTCTCTGGCCTTTTTGTGTTATTTACATTAACTTAAAATAAGTATGACACAACCACAATGCCCAAAGATTTTGGTTGGAACAAAGATTGCTAGGTATGGTCTCTACAACTCTGACAGTATTGTCCTGTCTGAGAGTAAGAAATCTGGTTTTTTTGAGATGGAGGAAGAGACAAGTCTCCGTAAATCAGTAAATAGTATCAATTTAACTGTCTGAGGCATTGCTTGCTTCCATCATTTCAACTCATTCTTACAGGATTTGAGACAGAGATGAAAGATGGATGTGACAGAACAGAAAGATCTTACAGCAAGCAAGCAATGCTGTTAACATAAAAGCAAGCTCTATTCTGGAATACAAAGATCTACCATAATTGTCAAAGTTACTTGAGAAGCTGCATATGCTCCAATGCACCAGTAAGGGCTTAAATTATTCATGGAAGGGTCAAAATAATTCAAGGCTGGAGAGGTGTCCTAGTTGACATCTAGAAGTTGTTTTCCATCCAACACATAGACACATTTGGGCAGCCTTTTGTAGCAACTTTAATAAAAGATACTTTATGACTGAGCATACACCAAAAGCAATTTGTCCAGTTGTCTGCATATACCAGCAGATGCAAAGTGGAGAAACACTTCCCTATGTAAAAGACATCACTGGTATTACTGAAGAAAGCATCCGCCAGACATGAAACAGGACCTTCGGAAACAGGCTGTGCTGAACATCTCACAACCTAATATGGGTCATATAACAGTCAATATACCTTCAAAGATTCTAAAACAAATAAATATACAACTTACCTGTAGAAGACTTTGCTCTGGTTTTATTATCACTTACAATGGAGCCAATGTTTCAGGAGCAGAGAAAGATCACTAATTCACACAAGTCATGTTCTCCATACTGTCTTAACCTGCCACTGCAGACACTTCCTTGAGAATTAAGCTAATGTTACTATTTAGCACTAATATTTTTAAAACTCTTGGCAGAGGCTTGCACAATCTGCTCTTGCTTCAGTCACTCAACAAAGGCCCGTAAGAAAGATGCAGGAGGAAGTAATTTACCCATTCACAGATTAAAACTGAATGTGCCAGCTTCATGTTATTTTGACATTTGCCAGGCAAGAAAGTTTGGTAGAGAATCAGATTGGCCCTGACTGTACATAGGTTCTTAAGCAAAGGAAAAGACACATGTCTCAGCCCACAGCCACAGAATGGAGACCACCCACACTTTCACTAACTAATTCTGCTGACAGGTATTAAGAAAAAGAGCATTGTTAGTAGCAAGAACCAACCTACCCCTAGGTTGGTTCATCTCTCCCATAAGAAGTAAGAAAGGTTTCTGGTTATTTCCCAGAGTACACTGGACATAATAAAGGTGAGATTCAGGTGAGCAAAGGCAAATATGAGCTAGCATTTCTCTGTGAGTGGATCTATGATACCCATGCTCAGTTGCAGACCTACCGCAGCCCTCTGGGTGACTATAGAAAAGTCACTTAGTATGGTATTCACCTTATCCAAATCTAGACTCCTGCAGTATAAACATCTACATAGGAGCAAGTCACCCTATGCTCCTTTTGTAGTCAACAGAGAGAAACAGATACTTCTAGGGTGCAATTAATCTCATCCTAAAGAAGACATCTTCCAGATGATTTATGTCTTAAAAGTACCTGTTTTTCCTGCACTAGAAAGGGAGTCTGAGGTGATTTTTGCCATATGGACACCTCAGACATGAACAAATAATATATCTAGCAGAGCCATAAAGCCATTGATATTCCACACAGCCTGCAGTTAGTATAAATGTTTGGTCAATAATAACTTGAGCTGAACTCAGACAGTTGACCTAGAGGTGAATGGCTCTGTATTCCATTACTAAGTCTCTGAATCATCCAGTGTCTCTTTTCTTTTTAAGTAAAGTCTCTCCCTGGGTTTTAGATGTCACTTAATGGAATGTGGATATTAAATGTATGTAAAGCCATAGCATTTTTGGATAGAGCTGCATTCCACCATGTCCCATTATAAACACGATCCCACCCTCCTCTTTGTAGCTGTCAATCTGTCAGGCTAAGGAGCCTGTGGACTCCCAAGGCAAATCCTTGTACTTTCTAGGGACTGCTGTTGCCAAAAAGAAAGTTCCCAATGAAAATAGTTCTTGAGTGGAGACTATCAGACATGTTTTTTATATACTGGGATGATAGGAGTTCCTTTAGCAAAAGTAGTGCAGCTTGTTTTTTTCCCAAGTTGTTCATTTCCATTTTATTCCTATTCTTGTCATCAGAAGCCTCATTTTGTTTCACGGAAGTATCTTCTATCATCTTCACTTCTGCTTTCCATTATTTTTCTGCACATTTTTGTACACTTTCCATTGGAATTTCCACTTCAGTTATAAAATATTATCCTTTTTTTGCAAAACAATTCTTGTTGCATTTTTGCCTTCAACCTAGCAGTAAACTGTCAGGGCAGAATATTGTTATTATTAATTTCTTTTTAAAGAGATTAATGCAGCTGTATGTTCACTTGAACTCCAAATGCCAGGCATTGTTACTTCACAGATGTCATTTAGTGGAATGCAGATAATAAACTCTGGTTTATTATCTGGTTTATTTATTTATTTGGTTTACACACAGTACCTTGGTGTTGAACTGCTTTGCTCTTTAAACATTCTTCCTACCACAGTACACAACACGTGTTCATGTGACATCAGCTAGATAACCATCTTTACCAATGTCTGACAAACAGAACCAGAACTCCATCTTGTCAGATGGCCGTTGCAGTTGTTCACTTAAGATGAAATAGTTTTCCACATTCAAGACACTTCTCAAACACCATTTTTTTAAAGGAGATACACAACAGACTGCCCTTTCTGAAGCCATCTATCCACTTCCAGAGAAGATTGTGTAGCCTAGACTGTGTCTAGAACACAATGTTCCTCTTCTTCTGAGGACCAGATGTTATCTGAAACATTACCCAAAGAAATACTTTAATCTCCTGTTCATACTGTAAATTCCTGTATAAATCCTAGACAGACTAAATGTGATCAGTGACAGCCATTCTTCAAAGGCAGCTAAACCCCATCTTCACGGTTTTCAGCAATTGCCTGAGTTACACAGAAATGAGCACCTCAAGCAGCCGACTCTTGCAAAACTGAAGACTACAATGAAGACAGGAAAAATGGTTCTTTAAAGGTGCCCATCTCCAGGCACCTCTCTGAAGTGCAGAATTTTCCTAGAGAATTACTTCAGAATAGACAATTATTTTCTACCTACCTGAGGTTATGTGAGAAGAGCTGTCACTTTATGGCTAAAATGCACCTCTAGACCTATTCATAACAAATAGACTAATTCTTAGTTTCTCTCCACTTGTTTCCATGGAAGACACAGATGCATTCAAGACTACAGCAAGTTTGAAATTCATTCTCCATCTTTCCAATGTGGCATTGATATTAATGCAATGCAAATCTTGGAGACAATGAGGAATTTTTTCCCCCTGTATTTGTATTTTAAGCATATTACCATTGCTAATGAACCACTTACATATTCACTTCAGAGAAGCTTAAGATCTGGGCTTTGAACAGGAGTCTTTAGACACAGGCCCCACCTGGCAAACTTGTTATTCTATCTCTCTGACAGGGATGCCTAAAGTAGTTTTACACAGGTGTCCTCTTTCTGTCAAATTTGAGAGATAATGCATAACTATTAAATCCTTTCACAGTCCACACAAGTAGAGGTTCCAGGTAGAGGAAAGAGACCTTCTTATTGCCTTTACAGGTGGAAAGGCTGTAGTAAAAACACATACCTTATTAAACATCAAAGTCTTTAGACAAGTTACTACATATACACCCAGATCCTCTTGCTGGACTACACCTGTGCAAGCTTGGGTACTGATGCTTACCCATCCAGTTATGGGACTTGCTGGTATATACCTGTCACCCAACTCTCACACTCTGGTTCTCTTTCTGGGGGAAGCTGTGGAGCAACTGGGTGGTCCACGCTGCATGTCACCAAGACGTAGGAGTAGGAGTAATATCACGTCGCGTAGCTCAGCCCATAAACACAGTAGTCTTTGCACATCAAGTAGAATGGCTGCTGTCTGTCTGACATAAAACCATAGCGTGTTGGTTTAAAGGTAAATCAGCAGGAGAAATGAACCCAAATCAAAGAGATTATAAATCAGAACTACAATTTAATGAAAATAAGACAATAAATACAATTATGCAGACAATTGGTTTTAACCCACAGCACTCAGTACCCTGGGGCACAAACAGAATGGCGTTCGTTGGCCACCAGCCGAGCCCCACGTGGTCCCCCTGAGTCCAAAGTAAAAGGAGAGGAAAAACCTGTTGGTGAGAGTGGGGGTCGCAGTCTTGTTGAGAGCGGTGGTTGCAGTCCGGTCGAGGGGGGTGGTCGCAGTGCAGTTGAGGTTCTGGTCTGGTCCTCCTCTGGATCTCACGAGTGGTGCCAGAAGTCCGCAGATTCCCAGATTATATACACCCAGGTTCAGAGAGGAATGCCCAGCCCCTCCCCCAGTGTGGGGAGTTCCACAATGGGTGATTGTGAGTCCTGAGTGTGAGGACAGGAACATCCTCCTATCTCACAGGCCTCTTAACACCCAGCTTATAGCCTGAGGGGTCAGGTGTGCTCTGGGCAGTTGCTGCAAATGGCCTGTCATTAACAGTCTCTGGGAAAAGACAGAGAAGGTGTAGAATACACAGTCTGGGTTACACCCACATAGTCATGAACTGATCCCGGCTGCTTTAACTAACTGGGACAAATAGGAAATCAGGTTGTCTTGGCTCTTTGTTCACAGAACTACTTGCTTTCTTCAACTTACAGGCATACAGAGTTTCTGTATTAAATCCAAATGCAAAGATCAATTATTTGGGTTATTATATTTACCATAGTAGCCAAAAAAAATGCAAGATCTTTTCAAGGCACAAATGACATTTTTGAGACTGGGTAATTGTTCAACACTGATATGGGATACAAATGCAAGAGTAAACCAATTTTTTTTCATGTCTCACATGTCCAAAGCTTGGTATGCCTGTCTATGTGCTATAACAGATGAAAAATGTGAAAAAAAAATGTATGAAAATACATATGTACATACATGACGGGGGTACATACATACATCTACATGTATATAAATGCAACTGTTCATGTCTATGAGTCACTAAGGAAGTTTTTGCATTTGGCTTTTACAAGCAAAGGTTAACTTCACTATTCTTGCTGGCCTAGTTTTTTTCAACTCCCATCTCCCCAGCCAAAAGCACCTCTGTTGATTTCAGTAAAGATGCTTATCTGGATCAATGCTATCCAGCATATATGTCAGCTATTACTAGGGAATGTTTGCAGGAAACATAAAAAGAGTCTTTATTGCATAGGAATCTCCCCCACTTATTCTCCCAAAATCTAGTTTCTAGATTTCAAGACACAGAACAAGGAAAAATACAAAGTGGCCTTTGGACTTCTTTCTTTTTTTTTTTTTTTTTTAACAAAAGAGCTCTTCAAACATTATATCTTATTCTCATAGCAGATCATGTACTGATCTTGAATTGCCACATCACGAGGCCAAAATGTATTCATCTAATTTATTAAGGCCACTTTAAATTCTGACCATGTCCTTCAAACCACTTGCGATGTCCAGCAAATGTATCAAGTTCTCTTTTACACTGAAAGCCAAGATGTTAGTAAAAAATGCTCTCCGCCTCCCCGCTCCTGTAAGGCTACACTTGGAGCCACACCTAACCAGCAAACTGCTGAGGCCTTTGAAAGCCTCTGAAGTTTTTGAAAGTGCAATTTCAAAAAGCTGTTTCAGTCATTTTAGGTTGTCAATTCTAGGCTTATTTCTTCAGCTTTGCAGGGAAAAGAAAGAGACCTGTGTGGAATAAGTCTGCCTAAAGTAGAGAGACATCCCATAGACTTCTTTTCTCTTACTCTCTAAATCAAATGCTCTCAGAGAAGGAATTAAGATTTATTTGACACAGTGTATTCTTGGCATGCTTATGTTGGCTATTTTAACTCTTTAGGACTGTCCTGTAGCTTATTTGTTGTTTATTTGATAAATAAATTCAGAAAATTCCCAAGAGCTACTATGAGACATTGATTATAGCTTTCTGATTTTTTCAGAAGAAACATGCTTGCATCCTGTCATATTACTGCAAAGACTCACCAATGGTTCTGAGATTATATATTATAAGGATTGTTTAGCAGGCCCTGGCAGTCTGAATACATCTATCTTCTCTTTAATGTGTTCTTTTCCTTTATTTTACCTGAGTTCCTGTCCCCTCAGTAAAATTAGGGAGAACAAAACATTAAATATTTTAGACTTCTTTACACCATGTTTGTCTTGCTCTCCTTTCCTGTTACACAGGATCTGTACTGTTCTTTATCCTCTGGACTATTTCTAGAAACTTTTCTTGCCGCTTTTTCTTTTCCCATATGCAAGCTGAAATTCATTTTTTCATGTTGGACTTTCTGCTTTTATATCCACACACCTAAGCTTTTCTTTCTGCTGATTCTAAATCATGTGCCTTGTTTCTAGCCACAGAAATATAGGCATGGAAAGATTACATTTCTTCTGACCATGGAGATCAGGTAACTAATAATGAATTTTACCGATTGGCGTATGAATGTTATTGATTCTGATATGGTACTCACATCCTTCCAGCAGTTTTTTCTGGATTCCACAAGTGAGTAATTTTGTGCAATAAGCACTTCTTTACTGATTTATTATTGCTACTCACCCTGTGAGCCCACAGTGTGACTTCTACATAAAGGCATGATGCATAAGAGCACCCTATATCCAGGTACTACTAAGAGTAGAGTGCCCAGGAACAAGATCTGGTCACATTTGGAGGCTTTAGGCAGATGATCAGAGAATGCTGCTCTTGACCACTGCTTGTTCAAAGGCTGCGTGCCTCCTTCTCCTTCCTGGGGGCCCTGAGGCCCCTGCTCTGCCATTAGAGATAGGGCATTTCAGAGTTCCTGTCTTAGGAACTCCTTAAACAGCATTGATGTCGTTTAAATTTTGATTATGACTTTTTCTTCATTTAATATTAAACAAAAAATATGGCATTGACTGACACACCTTGTTTCATTTATGAAAAGTTGCAGATATGAATCCATTCCCAGCTACCCTGCCCTTTCTCATGCCTGACATATAATTTCACTCTGGATAAGAAATTTTTTTGGCTGGCCATAGGAGGGAGGAACAATTTAGTCCCATCAAGAAAAAAAGATGGCAGTGCAAAAATAACCTGCAAACGCAAAACCTTTTTTTGTTGGGACTTTTCACAGTCCTTTCGCATTCACTATTTGAACTAAAACACCTAGAAAATATTACTTCGAGCAGAATTTTAAGAAGATTCACTAGTGTCAATGGAAGTTTCTCTCATTTGATTACCCTGTAAATACGCAGGAGAAGTCTTTAACAAACATTTTACCTGTGGTGCAGCTGCAAGAACAATGCCGAGAAGTGGCAAAATGTGGCCTTCGGCTGAGGCAACATCAGATCTGTGAGGCTGTTTTGAACTGAGGCATTTCTGAACCTTCCAGCGTTGAGTGAGTGATTTGCCACCAGATCAAGGAGGAGCAGCTTGGCATTTGACAGCACTGTTTAGTCGATGCTTCTGAATGACTTCTCCAGGGATTGAAGAGTTTTGAAGAACACTGAAAAGGGATTTTTCGTTTTAGCCTCTATTATTTACTGCAAGATATAAGGGGAGATGCAGCTGTGCTGAGGAGGACCTCTGCAATATGTGTGCCCTGTTCCCAAGGCATATATTAAAACATCAGCTGTTTAACCAGGACTTTTATACACTTCCAATTAGAAGGAATTTTTAGCTGTTGTGATTTCCTTTTGTTTACACTCCATTCATCTCATTTTTGTTTCTTATTATATTTCACAGGTCTAATCAAATCATCAAAGGAAAGGGAGATGCCTCAGTTCCTCTGCATAAGGAATGAACCCATATCCACCTCGCTGGAGGAGTCGGCAGGTCCCTGCAGTGCTCTGTCCATGCCAGCACAGAGCTGCTCCCCATATCTGAGGGTGCCTCACTGTATCCCACCCATACCTCAGAAGGCAGGCATCCCCATGCACATACTCCCAGAGCATCTCCTCCCAGGACTTACTCTGCCAATCACCTTCACATCTGACCCAGGCCCTCCCTTGTTCCCATGACAAGCCCTGCCAAGCACTGCCTGGAAAAGGGACCTTCACCCTCACACAGAACAGGCATGCTGCTTGGGGCTGGCACATGGCGTTCCCATAGTGCCAGTGAGCTGCTGTGGTGAGGCCCATTGCCCATTGTGGGAAGGCACCTCACTTCTTTCAGAGGAGAAATAAAGTACTTCTGGCAGCAGATCCCCCTGTGGCAACTGGCCCCATCACCCTCCTGTGTAGCAGGCAGATGGTGGTCATGCAGGCATCCAGCCAGCACCACTAGGCCCCCACAGCCCCAGCCCCATATGCCCCGCTCAACTGCTGTCACCACTTGTGCGAACAGGAATCATTTTTCAAGTACCACTAGCATGGGTGAAGCAAATGCATCAAACTGTGTTTTTCAGCATTAGTGGCTACCAGATCCAGAAGCTTCTGAAGCACAGGAGGTGGGTGAGTTTGACTCACTGCCCAGTAAAACACTGGCAGAAGCAACACTGCAGAAGCTTTCTGCACAGCTAAATCGTCCAACAGAGATGTACCAGGAAAAAGAGAAAGAGGTTTTGAGGTTTTCTTTAAGTGCAAATCACCTTAACAAGAAGTTTTCCTACAAATTCCAAAATTCAAATGCTGTAAGCTTATGAGAAAATGTGAGAAGAAAATGCTTTGGCAGTTCGTAATACAGCTTGACACCTGTGCCCTCACTGCTGTCACTGCTAAGGCCTGGAGTTACATAGTGCTGAGGTCTGGCATAGGAAAAGGGCACATTTATAGTACTGTGGTGATTCATGCATGAGGGGGTACTGAAAAGAAGGTAAAGTGGACAAGTAAGTCTCTACCCACTAACAGTCTAAAGCCAAAATAAAGACGGTGAGGCAAAGACCACCTTGAAGGCTACTTAAATCCCCACAGCAACACCAGTGTTATACTGGAGCCCTGAGGGAAAATGTTGGCAGCCTGAGCAAACAACTTGTCTCTTTTCTCCTTCATGTTTGCAAGAAAACAAGCACTGCACTATGGTCTCATCTTGTGGGACTGATCGCAGGTGACTTCTCAGGTAGATAGAAGCACCACTAGGGAAACATCTCTGGCTTGCTCATAGCAAAAAGCCATCACCACTGTCTGGGCATGTGGGAACACAGCTCATGATTGCAAGTTCTGAACATGAACTGGAACAGGTCAGAGGTGAGCAGAAAGCAGAGGGGGTAAAGGCACAACAAGACTGGCAGATTTGGATCATCTAGGCTGCAGGGTGCAAAGGCATATGCAGAGGTTGGAGTTACAGGGAAAATATTGTACTAGAATTCTTTAGAAGAGGCATCTTTTGGGACTGCTGGAAACTAAGTCAAAAGTACAAAGAGCAATTTTTAAGTTTTAAATTACTGAATGATATTATGTTTGGAGACAACTGTTCTGGAAATGAAAAAGAATTTTCAGGAGCCATCCCACCAGTTCTGCCAACCTGAGCCAGGGCAAGGTAGACACAGTGGAAGCGAGATGTTTTCCTGGGGCATTTCCGTTGACTCAGATGTGTTTTACCCAGTGCTGTGAGCAAAGGCTGCTGTAACCCTGTTCAGGCATAACCTTCCCTCTTACCCTGAATGCCCCTTGTCACAATGCAGCTACACTGGTCCTCAGGATTCAGGATCACATAAAATAATTCCAGAAAAGGGATCTGTGACTTTTGCACACATTCATTTCACCATGTTTAGCATTCAGAATTTTAAAGTACGGCTACAAGAATCACCATTTTTTCTTTAGTCAGTTATCTAGCTTTTGTGATCTAGGGATTCCCAAAACTTGTCCACAATGGTACTATTTTCACCTGAAGTTAGGCTAGCTACGTTTTATTCAATTTTAGCATAGATAGGATAATAGAATTTTGATAATGCAGATACTCTTGAAAAAGGACTAATTTTAAAGTTCCAGGAAAGTTCCATGCTATGATCAATAGCTGGTTAGAGTTGGTTAGAGCTAATAGTGCCAAGGTCATGTGCTTGATTCTTGTACAGGACATTCAACTGAAGAGATGGACTTAACAATCCTTGTAGGTTCCTTTCAAATCAGAATTTTCTGTGATTTTCACTGTAGTACAAAGCAAGGTACATCAGTTATGTGTAATCCTAGCTGTAGAAGTCACTTCTCAAGCCTTCAAGAGATGTGAATCAGTGAGTTTCTTTTTCTAACTATGAAAAATGGTTTTCATAGATCATTGGCTTTACAGTAAAGATTTAACCCACAAGGCAGATCGACAGGATACTTGATCTACCTTATTCACCTCTAAACTTGGCTTGACTTTGCTAGGGCACTGTGTAAATGTTGATGCTGTCTGTTGGACATTCTGATACTGTTCTCAGAGGAGCTCTTACTTGGCACATCAAACCAACTAATGTGATTACATATTTCTTTGACTGAATCAAAGTGGTTTTCCAGTCAAAGGGGAAGAAACCTGTAGATTTTCCAAGCCAAGATTATGGGTCCTATATTCCGTCTACTGTATAAATTAGTTGGTAACCTCAGCACATGTTTATAAAAAATATATAGATCAATATCTATTGCACTTAAAATATCTCTGAAAGTGTTCTGAAACTTCATGGCTGATAAATAAGACCTGTCTTTTCTGCTTAGGCACATGAAGTACCTTTTCTGTACATATGCATTCATTCAAGAGTAAAATAGAAAGAAAAATCTATTTTTAGTTCAAAGAACTTCGTATGTTCTCTTACATGGCTACAGACTCTCTTCTGAGCTGTTTTTTTTGATTTTTTGGCAAAACCAAAACAGAAGTTATTTTAAACTGAGTCACTTTGGTGGAAAAGGATGGTTTAGGTCTGGCAAAATACAGCAACCACAAAACCAGATCTGAGCCTCCAAAACAAAAACTTGTTTTATTGGTATGTGAAAACTCATTCATTCCAGCAATCTGGAAGATTTTACTTTCTAGTATCCCTGGGATGCAAAGCTGCTGCACCAAATGAATCTTTTTAAGCTTAACAACATTATGAAGACTCTTAAAAGCCATTTAAACACTATTTTTTTTTTACCTCTCCATGTTCATTGAGTAATTTTGTGTGTTCAGGTATAAGTCACAAAGAAGGGACAAAAAGATTATGCCTGCTTATTGAAGTGTGCAATCAGGAAACAGAAATACTATACCATTAAGCTGACCAACCATGTGGCATAACCAGTAATCAACGCACAGTGAATAGTCAGAGAAGCCATTTTTCCAGTAGCCCACAGGCCAGAAAAAAAATGCTACTGCACTATCTAGAGATCTGGAAAAGTCAATTACTTTACAGACAATTTAGAAACAGGAAAAAGGAGCATGATGTCTAAATTTATCAACTAGATTGTTAACTTCAAACATTGCCTCCTAGCCATTTGTTCAGCCTGTCATGCCTTTGAAGCAAAGACTATTGGTAATGTGCCCCTTCCTGGGTCCCTGTTTTCAAAGTAAAGCATGCTGAGGACACCTGAGATCACAAAATAGCCACTGTTCTGTCTGTCTATAAGTGGCATGATCTGTTACTGCTCGGAGTCCCCCTGGATTCCTGCCTCACTAAAGCAGCTTGAAACCTAACAATGCTCTTTAGATTTGAAGAACTTGATCCTCGAGCGCATGGTGCAGCACCTAACCCACCTGCACAACCTCTGTCTGTATACATCGCCATTCATGTGGCCAACAATATTCATCTTGCTTAAGAATGCTTGTGTGAGGTTTACAAATTAGCTTGAGAACACAGAATGGAAGAGGCTGTGCAAATATAATAGATTGTCTTTCAGATTGTTACTTGAGGGTGGCATAATAACACAGAATTCCACAGAATACTGGAATTCCGCAGAATACTGGAATAGATTTTTATGTGCAGATTCTGGAATACAAGAGAGAATCAGTTTAAATACAAAGAAGGTGAGTGACTGATGCTTTACTGGGGTAGCATTTGAGTAAATTCTGTTTAATGGGGATGTATTTGACCTTTAGTAATTTATAAAGTGACATTTAGGTACTAAAATAGAGGTAAAGTTTTAAACTTCAGTGCATAAAAAGGGAATTCACTAATTAAAGGTTTAAAGCCATGAATGTAATTTTAATTTAAAAGCTATTTTTTATGCTGAATTTAGATACATTTGCAGATTTGTTTTGCTTTTAATAAAACATCCTTTTTGATCAGAAATTCCTGGAGAATTTAAGATGATTGCTTGTTTACTTGGATGTCAGATGTAACGCTGAGTCTTCTAAACACTTAGGCATGTGCTTAACTTGACATCAGCAAGACCACCCCTGTGAATGAAATTAATCATGTACAAAGATATTTGTAGGACTGGCATCTAGCAGTCTCGTAAACTCCCGTCTTGTCCTTGGGAAAGGTTTGCAGTTCGAGTAGGAAAAAGGAGTTGAAGGTGGAGAACACTGATTTGAAAGGACAGCATAACTGTTTCATAATTTGAAGCAAACACAAACAAGAGAGCGACTTCTATTTTTTCTCTTTACATCTGCAGAGTAGATATCAGCTGTTATTCTGAGGGCTGCTTCAGGATCATCTCATGACCTTAGCCCATTGGCAGAGTTTGGTGCTGATCTAAGGCCACTAAGGATTTGAGTCATCTTTCCAAACTAGCTAAGGAAGGATTCACACTGAAATTAATGGCATTTAAAGAACAAAGCCAGAAAAAAATTAGATCCACACATCTCAAAGTGCAGCCACTTCCAGGCACAAGATAAGTAAGGAGCAGAGCTGTGGTGTGCCATGTGGCATGCTCAGTAACACTCAGAAATTGAAATCTTCTCTGTAGAGAATGAACTAGAAATGGTTTGCAGAGCTTTTCTCTTATAAAGCTGTTCATAACAAACTTACTTCTCATGTGAGAGCTCTTCACAACTCTGAAGTGAAAAGCTGTTAGTCATGTAATGTACTTCCCCCATAGATCTTCTTAACATAATAATCAATTTCCCCTTTACACTCCTGTTAAGTTTTGGGTTCTTCTTTTCTCATTCAGGGCCATGTAGAACTTTACAGATCTGTTGGCATGTTCCCATTCTCCCCACTTGCTCTGCCAAAGGTGCAAGCCTTTGGGCAGTTTAATTTTCTCCCCAAACACTCTGTATTCCAGGCTGCTCCCTGCACACACACCGCAATTTTCTCGGGAAGTCAAACCTTTCTGCTCAGCACAGAAGGCTGTCTCTCATCACCTCCGCTATATGCAGGATAAACCTAACAACTTGCACAGCTACTCTTCACCTATATTTAGAGGTACAGTGTCATCCCAGTTTTTCCAAAACCTGACTTTCCATTTTACAGCAGTATCATTATCAAATGCAAGAATGACACTTACAGAGTAAAGCCAAATACATTCATACACACACATATGCACAGAGCAGACATATAAAGTCAATTTTTAGACAAATTTCAACCTTAGGTACCACCAGCTCTCCTCATATGCTCTGAATTTTCATATTTTTCCAAAGATGTACACTGTCACTAGTCAAAATACTTGCACACTCCAGTGAAAGGAGTGTCTTTTTGTAATGTTCAGAGTGTGCAGAGCACATACGTGTACTAGCATGCCCCCTTCTCATTCCATTCTCAGTTTTACCCTTGCATATTGATATCGAAAAGGGGCAGAAACAAACTTAACATCAGTTTGTAGGTGTCAAAAAGGGCAGCCTTTATTCAGCATGCAGGATGTTTGGAGGATAGTTCCTCTAATCAAACATACCAAATGACAGTTAGACAGGGCTTTTTATTACTCATACTGCATACACAGTCATTAGATGTTCTTGCTTACTTAATACATATTAATTAGTTTACTTTACATAGTCACACTCCTATTGGAAGTCCTTTTTTGGTCCTTCCTGGTCTTCTTCGTTGTCTTGACCTCAGTTCTTGGGTAGGCACACTGTCATAGTGTTTCACCACCATGAACTGTAATGTTTGTTCTTTATGTTATTTGGGTACACAGAGCTTAGCTTACATCCTATCAAGATACACGGTCTTGCGCAGAAACTAACAATACATTCATTTGGACTTACTGAGGCTACACCTGAGTGACCTCATCTTTTCACAGAGATGGTCTCCTGTTCCTTCCTATCCTTTTCTTGGACTATTAATGCTAAATTCCAGCAGGAACCACCTGGACAATTTTCCCCAGAGACACTGATGAATTCTAGCCATTCAATTAATGTGCTACGCCATCGGACTTCTCAGGGTACAGGAGATCTGCTACACGTAGGCAGAGTGGTTATCAGAATAGCATTTATCAAGGTGTAACTTCATTTAGGGTATATATGGGAGGATCCTGTCGCACAATTCCCAATAAGAGATAATGGAGAATTATTATAGCTGTCATTGACATGGGCCACTTCTTATATAGAGCCAGTTATCTCTCACTTTTTTTTGCAAAAACGACAGGACAAGCAGGGATTGAGGCTGTATTAAAAGAAAAACATGAGAAACTTGGAAAACCTCTGTGGTTCATAAAGACTAGAGAAGCTGAGATAAGCAGAAAAAATACTAGGAGAACTTTCAGAGAAAGAGAAACTATGATTCGAAAGAAAAACTTCGGAAAACTTTTACCAAGATCAGTGATCATCTGATCTGGGAAAGAACATCTGTATTTAAACTACTGTGATAAACCAGTTACTCTGAAGAAAAACTGTTTGTGATTGGCAGTAAATAGTACAATTGAGTCTATTTTGCAAATGAAAGTCCCAAATGGATTTGCAGTTACACTGGATTTAGCTACCTAAATAATCTTATTGTGTTTCTTAGACCAGGCTGTATATAAGCACCTTCTTTTCTTAGAAGTCATGTAAGAAAACATGCCTCATAACTTAGATGTGGCTTAAAATATAAAACCAAATACTAAATAAGAAGTTTACTGTAACAATAACGTATAAAATCTGGTTTCTTGCATTTGCATTTGTCAAACACCACTATAAAAAGCCAAATTAAGAATTTGGCCTCTATCACCATGTTAAGTTTATGTTGAGTTTAAATAATTTATTTCAGATATCTTAAATCAGTAGGTAGCAATTGGTAGGCCTTATGAGTGAATGTTGATATTTTGATTGTGTGGAGCTTTTGGTAGTTTGTTCATTTTGTTCCTGTTGCCACCTCCAGTGTATTTTGTTTGTTCAGTGTTCAGAAAGAACATATCTTTGGAAATTATATGCTTTTGATTTTTCAGCACCACTTAAAGAATACAGCAGTTACTATCATTTCAAAACAACCAGAAAATGAAGTTGAAAATAAATACAAAGACAGTTCATACTAGAGAAGGCATTATTAGCCCAGTCCCAGAGGAATGCCCCCACATGCAGCCCCACCATTGGGCTGCACAGGTCTAGATCCAAACTGGAAAACACATCACCTAAATTTGGAAGGCAAGAACTGCTAAAAAGCCAGACCTATTAATGCTAATGATAGTCAACACTAAAAGAAAGAACACAGAAAACTGCATTGCTGGGGCATTAACACAACCCTCAGCTATACAGCCAGATCTTCATTTTATGTCAACTGGAAAAGTTGCAGTGCAGCTAAGCCAACTTATCCTTGCTGAAAATCTCCTGCTTTGGTGCTTTGGGCTACCATGGTGAGTTATAGCTACATGCTCATACATATAATATAATTCATTCTACACAAGAGTTATTGATTGTTATTTCACTAACATAAGAAAGAAAGGTATGTTGATGTATTGAATGTAACCTCTAAAATCTGGCTCAGAGTAGTTACTGAAATCCCTAGGGGATTTTTTGTGCTTCATATCTGTTCTACTTAACTGTTGTTACTTACTCTTGCAGAGGAAAAGAGTCCGGTCTTGCCATAACATTTCCTTCCTTAGCACAAAAGTCAGGAAGGAGACCTTGAACTCCTACAGAGACTCTCGCCAGAGCTGCTGTATGTAGTAATCCTTTTCAGGAACTGTTTTCTTAAATCTGAAAGTGAATCACACTGCTCATGCCCTGACTGTTCAGACTAGCTTGGCACACAAAGATTTGAGCGGGAGTTGTGCAGGTATAGATACTCAGGATAATTCTCTTGAGTAACTGGAAGATGATTTATGCAACAGAGACATACAGATGAGTGTTGGACTTCTGAACCTGTGAAATGTGAACCACTCAAGTCCTAAATGCTGTTTCCAAAAAGGAAGAAAAAAATTTTCAGGTTGCCTTTTTCCTTTCTGTGAAAAGGAAAAGCTCTTCTTAGCAGCTGCATCCCTGTCAATGGACCTGGCAAACCTCAAGGAACATCTCTGCCCACATGAGCATGAGCCCAGGGTTTAACAGAAAGCTAGGAGATACTGCTGTCACCATGGTGGGACAGCACGTCTCCCTCACCACTCTGATGGTGTCTAAATAAATTTGAGGCACCGGTGGCCTTTAGATGACACATGTGATTATGATCATCTCTGCTTTTCAGATGTTTCTGTAAATCTAAGAGGGAAGCTCTGAGGATAAACATCAATCAACAAAAGGAGTGAGCTTTATTAGCAGCAAAGCATTCTGCATCCTTCCAAAGCAAGTGCATGCCAGAACATTCAGACATACTTGCTGGCTGTCCCCCGCACTGTGCTATGCTATTCATCCACACTGATGGTGTGCAGTTGTTCATCAGGTGGTGCTTTAGAGCTATTACTTCCTGGAGCCTTTCTATCATTCATACTGTCCCAGCACAGTCCTTCAGCCTTTCCTTCAGGGAACATGGCTTAAGTGTCTCTTGCTCTGGGAGATAATGTGACGTTCTAGACACAGTCCAAATAGAGCCAACCTTAGTAGCCAGTCTCATTTGCAAATGCAAGTGAGCCTGCATTTGCATTTCATGTGCACAAATATGGCATGAAAACAATTTACAAACTCATAGGTAAAGAGGTACCAATCTACAACCTTCTCCAACCTACAAAGAAATTGATAGAGCAATGCAATGCCGGAAATACCTATAACCATGCCTGTATGAGTGGTGGCAGCTTACAGGGTCAGTGAGGTTGGGTTTGCATTGGGGAAGGTGAATAAGGTACACATGGATATGTGAGTCTGTGGATTACAGACATCTAAAAATGCAGGAAATGGCATTCAGTGCAGATATTTATGATTTGTATCAATTACTTCTTTTAATCGTTGCCAGATTTTAATAATAACTTGGATATTGCTTAAAGCTTCTTTGTTTTTTTTTGGGGGGGGAACATGTTAATGAGCAAAATGCAAATGAATATGCTTATATTTTTTAAAAGAGAGTTGAAGTGGAACTAGAGGGTGAGTGAAGATGGTGGTGCAAGATTTGGTAAGGGAAGATTCTCTTCAATGAGTTGAGTCCAAACACTATAGCACCATGAACCTCCATGAGCTCTCCAGCATGAGGTGAGACTCATTGTTTAAGCTGGACACAGAGGAGTAGATAAGCTGAATGTTAACTACAGTGAAGTGAAAAGACAATTTTTATTACCAGTCCCTCTGAGTAACCTTCAGTGATAGAAATACAGATAAAAAGATTAAGGAAGTAAGTACAATTTTTATCCAGAAAAATCTTTATATCCAATGTAAAAGCTAATAAGAATTAGTCTAGAGTCAGTATTAAAATCTTTGTGCAAAGATTATTCTGCATTAATAATATTAATAATCATTTTCTTGCACAGCATATCCAATTCCCTGTATTTTCCCCAATTCCCCAGTCTTTCCTGACTTTCTTAGGCTCATTTGATTACATTCAAGAAATTCATCAAGGAGTTTTGCCTGACATGTCTGTTATTGCTAACTGTGTTTTCAAGATGATCAAGTTCTGACAGGGCAAGATCTGAAAGTTTCTGTGAGGCCTTCATAACTCAGTCCTCACGAAGAAAAAGGAAAATACTCTTTAAGTCCTTATTTATGACAATAACATGAATGTTTGTTAGTTAATCACCAAGAGCGTTAAAAAAAACAATATCAGCTTCCCAGCTAGATAGCAACATCCCCTTGTTCTTGAAACTCCCTCCCTAGGGTAGCTATTCCAGCCATCCATATATCTTGATTGTATATCTTTAGTTATTTACATTATTTGTATGGATTTCTCAGATATGACTCCAACATTTGCAGGCTGACTTTCTGAACAGAATGTTTTCAGCAGGGAATGTGCAAGACATCTTCACTGTAGTTGTGTCCCACTTAGTTAAAGCAGCCAGGACCAGTTCATCACTGCGTGGGTGCAACCCAGACTGTGTATTCTACACCTTCTCTGTCTTTTCCCAGAGACTGTTAACGACAGGCCATTTGCAGCAGCTGCCCAGAGCACACCTGACCCCTCAGGCTATAAGCTGGGTGTTAAGAGGCCTGTGAGATAGTAGGATGTTCCTGTCCTCACACTCAGGACTCACAATCACCCATTGTGGAACTCCCCACACTGGGGGAGGGGCTGGGCATTCCTCTCTGAACCTGGGTGTATATAATCTGGGAGTCTGGGGACTTCTGGCACCACTCATGGGATCCAGAGGAGGACCAGAACCTCAACCGGACTGCGACCACCGCTCTCAACAAGACTGTGACCCCCACTCTCACCAACAGGTTTTCCATCTCCTTTTACTTTGGACTCAGGGGGACCACGTGGGGCTCGGCTGGGGGCCATTGGACATCATTCTGTTTGTGCTCCAGGGTACTGAGTGCTGTGGGTTAAAACCAATTGTCTGCATAATTGTATTTATTGTCTTATTTTCATTAAATTGTAGTTCTGATTTGTAATCTCTTTTGATTTGGGTTAGTTTCTCCTGCTGGTTTATCTTTAAACCAGCACATTCAGCCATCTGTCAAGGAACAGAGTTCTTGACCATGTAGTATAAACATTTGATTTGGTAGTATAACAGTCCACTACACAGTATATCAGTAGAACCCAAAACATGTCTTTTCAGTACCATAGTGAACTGTCCAGGGGGACAAAATAAGGGTCTCGCACTCACCCACTGAGCCAGGATGCCCAGCTGCCCACTTGTCCTAAACACCACCCCACTTCTCCACTGCTAGACTGATCATTTACCTTGGAAGGGAAGTGCAATCTGGATGATGTAAGGCATTGTAAAAGCTCCACTAGATTATTTTTTTAGAGTTTTGTTTTCTGATAAACAGTTACGTTTGGAGCTGGCAACTCCCACCAGGAAGAGCCAGGGGGAGCACATGCAGTCTTCCCTCTGTCCCCCTCCCTCATCCCATGGGTGAAATAGTCTCCACAAAGCTGCATTATACTGCTTGGATGACACAACCTATTTGATATGTCTATCTACTAAGCATTTAAAATATGTAATAAATTCAAATGGGTGTGGGGAAAGCTGTTTAAAGTTTATGGCTGTTAGGAAGTGGTTTTATGATAATTCAGCCAGTCTGGGGTCTTCCTCTGAGTCCAGCTGCTGGTACACTTGGGTGCAAGAGGAGCCTGTAGCCTTGTGCCTGGGTGCTGAGTCCTGAAGCTCTCCAAGTGCATCATAGTATTGTGAAATCTGGGGCCAAGCAAACTCCCTCCCTCCCTCATTCTTCTGAGATTAGCAGATCTCTTGGGAATGAAGGGAATTTGGAATATCCCAGTAGCACCTTCTATGGTATAAACGTGAGAATGCCTTCTGCATTTGAAAGCTAAGGTATTTGTGAGGATACATTATTGAGCCTTGCTATGTCAGAGAAAAATGCTTTGATCAAAACTGTTTCCTTTTTTTTTTTTTTTCATTTAAAATACCACAGTGTATAAAAAAGGCAAAAATATATGCTGGATCTGGTCTTTTCGTTAAACTGCAGATCTAGAAGCCACTGTGAGGTAGGGAAAAGTATATAAGCAGAGATGGTTCACTGGGGTACAGATAAAAATGCAGAAATAGTTGCTTTCAGTCTCCTTTTCAGGAACTGCTCATCCTTCCCAGGGCTGTACAGAATACAGCTGCACATCACTGGGGATTTTAAGTGCAATTTTTTTTAATCTTTGAAGACATCAGTGTCACATGCAGACAGCCCATACATGTCACTTCAGAAAATACACACATTCCCTGCTTCCTGGAAAAAGGTGTAATGAAGAAGGTGCCCTTGGCTGGGACTCAGCAGAGTGACCAGTTTGAAGCAGTCAGAGACTTTTTGCTTGATTTGAGACTAAATGCTTCATAACCCTCCTCTCCAATTTACCCATTTAGTTAATGGTGGACACCAAATGCTTCCCCAGACATGAGTACTGCAAGAGTAATTTTGTTTTTACTTCTGATCTGTTCAGAGATTTATGGTGATAGGACCATATAAGTACAGAGAGAACAGCTGGCATAGACATATGCTACAGCATGTGATTCAAAACTGTCTCATGTGTAAAGATTTGAAACCACAAAAACATCTTCCAAGAGAGTGCAAATAGGAATTCCACATCCTTCAAGGAAAAACCAAACACTGTGAAAAACAGAGATAGTTCTAGTTCCAGGCTGTGAATTTACTGTTCCTCAGTACTCATTTAAGATAGATATGTAATATAAATATTTTTGAGATATTATGTCTTTTCCTTCCCACTTCCTTAAGGTGACAAATTAAACAATTCCAGTTACTTATTGAAAGAGATTTATTTTCCTGCCTGTCCTCATCATACTAGAGCTTCTTCCACACCAAAGAAGGATAAAAAATGTAAAATAAAAATATTACCCATTTCTATAAGCCTTCATCATTATGGTGTTAGGTACACTGTGAGGAATTTACTATTCACCCTATGAAATTTATGCTAGCATTTACTTACGCAAACTCTGGCACTTGCACTCCATAAACATTGTGGCATTTGTTTTTCATGCACCAGGTGATATCTTTGGTATTTGCACATTCAAGTTGTCTTTTTGACTGTGCGTGTGTGATTTTCAAGTACCTGCCACCTTACTGTGAGTAAAAGCTAAAAGCATGCCTATTTATTATTCAAAAAGCTGTGCTGAAAGTTTAAGATAATCTTGAGTCTTCAGCATGGAGGTGTGGATGAGAACATGTGCATAAGCCTTGCTCATGAAGCAATGGGTCAGACAAAACCACAATATTGGCAGGATTCAAAAGGTACGATATGTACCAATATGACATAATATTTGTTTTACAATGATCTGTAGTACTGACTTTTAAGAGACTTATGACTCTCACTGGAACCAAAGAATTATGAAGCATTTAACAGTTTAAACTGTTGAACAAACTTCTTGAGAGCCCTTAACATACCCACATTGGGCTGAAAGCAAACAACAAGGACACAACAATAGCAAAACTTCATGAAGAAGAAAAGAGCAAAAATCATTCTGTTATGAAAGAGACAATAACTTCACATTTATCACTTTTGTAACATTATAACAATATCCTTTCATTCTGTTGAAAAAACCATATCCATTATTACCAGGATAAAATTGATTCTACCTTCAATGACTTTACCTCAGACTGTGGTTATTTTTCAGCTTTTCTAAAATAACACATACATCTCCCACTTTGCCAATGAATTTCGATGAAAAACAAACAAAAAAAAAACAGTAAAAAGCAAAGAGGTCAGGGAATAAGCCCATTTTGAATATAAAGAAACGTGTTATAATCTCATCTACTTTCAGTCTAACTCATGAGTCACTATTTAAAACAGCAGGACACCAACACATAGCAGGTGTACTAGGTGTTTCCAGAAGAGCAAGATTGGATGTAACGTGAAAAAGTGGCTAAAGCAACCTTTATTTCAGTTTCAGGAGTATCTCCTTAGCTGTAATTAGAGGTGCCAACTGCTAACAAAAACCAGCTTAGCATAAATTTCTCCATGGAAACAAAAAGTTGTAAAGAGGGTGTCAAAAAAGAGAGATTCTCCTGAGTTTGGGAGCAATAATTACCTTAACAGGAACTCCTTACAATTGAAAAAAAGCATAAGATATAAAAGCCAGCTTTGACTGTCAACCAGGCAACAACAGGATTTGAAAGTTGCTCTTACCACAGAAGTTTGCATTTCTGAGCCCTCATTTCTGTTATTAGTATAGATATCACTGAAGAGAGAGGGAAGTTCATAGGGAATTATTATTTTCCAAATCTGGAGAATGTAGGATTCTTTTCAATTTCTACCTTCTGATGATCTAACAGGAAACATGTGAGACTGGGAAATTTTGCTCCTGTTGAGGCTCAGACATCCAAGGGCAGGAGTCTGTTTCAGTACCCAAGTCAACATTTGGATGAGACAAAACACTGGTTTTCCTCTCCCTTTTCCTTAGTTACATTTTTTTAACCTTTTTCTCCTTCTCCATATTATTTCTTTCCTCTATTGCTAGCCTTTTTTTACCCTGTCTTTGCCTTCTTCCCATAAAAGATATTGGAAGTTGCATAATAAGCCTTTGCCACACAAATGTCTTATCATTTAAGCTAGGACATCAAAATTTTACACAGAAAATCTGAAGGTACAGATTGTGTCCACATATCTTTCCCTGGCACACTCCATATACAGGTGTCTGCTGGTGCTAACTATGTCTTTGTTTCAGAGTTTTTAAAATCTTGCTGAAAAAGAAAAATTTCCAGAAAACATGTCACCAGGAAGCGAAGAGGTGGGACTGAGCTGAGGATACCTGGAACGTGGGCTTCATTTGATTTGAGAAACAGTATAGCAGGATTTTCAACCCCGGCCTGTGTCCAGGTTTCCTCTCCCTCAGAAATGAATGCTTGCTTTTCAGAAACTAATATGACAACTTATTAATACTTCAGTCTTTGATGAAAGCTCAAGTTGAGAGTTTCTGAGACAGCTATTCTTTACTGGTTTAACTAAACAGTTTCTTCTAAGACTGGTAATTTCATGCTCTTTACAGGCCCTCCACACCAGTATACCCAGCCTGTTAAATTCCACTTCATTCCTCCTGGTACACTGGTCACAGTGGTTTATGAAAGGCTTGAGGCTGAAGGGTTGCCTTTGACAGGGAATTAAACCAGGTCAAGACTAATAACACTAAATCCTGGCCCACAGATCATCAGGAGAGGTGCATTTGTAATAGCAGATTTAGTAATAACCAGATGCAATTACTGGAGTACTGAGAAGAAAGAAAAGGGTATAAATCTCCCTGATGAAACAGTAGGCTTACAATAGGCGCTACATGCTTTGATCAAATTAAAATTTTTATTACACTTTAATTAAGACCAGCAATTTATGACTGGCATGCAAAACCATTGACATTTCCTCTTTGTTCAGTCCCACAGTAGTAGTACAATCCGCACTTTTAAGTCTGACTTGACATTTGTTCACAGAGTACCAGTCATTCAGTAAATCTCATGGTTATGCTTTCCTGGAAGGAGATAAAACTACCTGTCTTTAGACTTATTTCAGAACTATAAATGTCAGACTCCATGAGCCAGGACAATGTAATGGATGTGTTAAGAAGGTTTTTATCAGATCCTATCATCATCACAGCACAGTTCTGTGCCTTCCATCTCTGAGAGCAAAGAAATGACCTATTTCATGAAGTAAGTGAATTCTGTGTAACTCATAGAACTGGAAACATGCCAGAAAATAAATAATATGTTTAGCCACTGTCAAGAAGTTATTTCAAGTGGTTTATGTGTTTCTGAAAAAATAACTCAAAAAAGACAGTTTTAAGAAACCATTTAGTGGAGTGAACTAATTAGAAACAGATCACATGATGATAAATGAGGTAATTTGATCTGTTGACTGGATTGCTAGCCTGTAAGTATGTAGAGTGACCCTGCAGATAATTGTATCACTACCTGTGCTAATAAGGGTTTATGGAGATCAAAGCTGTGCGATATTCCCAGATCCTTAAGCCCCTGAGTTGTATTAAGATTAGGTTAGTAAATACATATCAACTAATTTAAAGCAGTGTTATTACAATGTTGCAGTTATGAAATAAAGAGAAGGCTTTGAAATGTGGCAGCCAACCTTAACTCTGACCTGGGCCTGCTGCTCTCATTCCACAGAACATGATGGACAGTGAGACAGAAGGGAAGGGGTAGTCCAGCATCAGTTTTGATGTTGCTGTCTGGAAGTGGCCTTCCAAACCTTACAGAAAGATACTCCAGACTAATTCAAAAATCATACCACAGTGATGTCTGTGAATGACCCTGGAAAGAAACTAACTTCTACAACATCCCGTGTTCAGTCCTGTTAACTCTCTTTCTGTCTGTTTGACACAGCGACCCCGCTTCCCTTTGCTGAGAGGTGAGATTTCTGTTCTCAGATCTCCAGGACATCTCTCAAAACTGCACTTGCTTTCAGTGCCTTTCTGCCTGATGGGAGTTTCATAATACTTCTTTAATACTTATGCCATGATACACTTATAGTCCATACACTTGAAAAATACCTCTGAAAACTGCAGCAGCTGACAAAGACATAATTGCTCTAAAGCAAATGCAGGTAAAGTTATTTCTTCTTGGCTTACTGGCATCGATTTGAATATCCTATTATTTGAGATAATAAGACATTGTCCAGTGTTGCTTTTATCTTTCTTTTTATTTTGAAGATACATTGTATTTAAACTTCTTCAGTTGTTGATCAGGAGTTGAAAAACATAGCTGCTCAGTTTTCCTTTATTTGGTCCCTCAAAATTTCCACTTTTGAAAACAAACAACACTGTCAAGGCATTGTATTTCACAGAATCACAGAATCATTTATGTTGGAAAAGACCTCTGAGTTCATCAAGTCCAACCTTGGACTGATCATCACCTTGTCAACTAGACCATGGTACTAAGTGCAAGTCCTTTCCTGAACATCCCTAGTCACCTCTAGGGGGACTCCACCACCTCCCTGGGCAATCCACTCCAATGTTTAACAAGCCTTTCCATGAAGAAAATACTCCTGATGTTCAGCCTGAACCTTCCACAGTGCAGCTTGAAGCTGTGTTCTCTTGTCCCCTCACTAGTTTTCAGGGAGAAGAGACCAACACTCACCTTGATATAATCTCCTTTCAGGTAGTTGTAGAGAGCAATAAGGTCATCCCTGAGCCTCCTTTTCTCCAAGCTAAACAACTCCAACTCCCTCAGCTGCTCCTCATAGGACCTCGCCTCCAGACCCTTCATCAGCTTTGTTGACCTTCTCTGGACATCGCCCAGCACCTCAATGTCTTTCTTGGAGTGAGGGGCTCAGAAATGGACACGGTACTCCAGGTTCCTACATCATCACCAACAAATACTTACTGTCATCTCTGATATACAAAATTGCCTGTTTTCTTATCTATCTTCTAAACATCATGCATCAATGCAGAATTTTGTTGGGAAAATATCTGTAAAGTGAAGATCTCCAGTCATCTTGACCATTTCTAAGTGGCAGGGAGAGACCTTTCATCAGACCAGCTAGTTTCTCAAGTCACACAATCATCTGCTCAAACTCATCTCTGATGATCTACATATGCACACAGATGGACAGACTCCCTTGGTGACAGATTCACTGCTCATGCATTGGTCAACATGGAGAAATATCTTGAAAAACTCATACTTGAGATCTAGCTGTTGTTGCCTAAGTTATTCACAGAAACAGCTTTGACCAACTTTTCCCTGGGGATTCCTGTGACTTTCTTAAGAATCAAACTGGAAGCTGTATCAGTTGTTCTGGCATCCTACTCCCAGATGTGCTTTTGCTTAGCTTGCTCCCCAATTTTGAGCTATGTTATATGATGGACAAAATCCCAGGTGACACTCAGAAAGACAATAGTCAGAAATGTGGTTTTGATCTCATCAGAGCAATAGAGGAAATCTAAAACTGATTTCAAGGAGATTCCTGGGAAACATAACCACCAGAAATGGCTCTTGATCCGTTGATTTGTTCTAGGAGACCATACATGGCTCCATGGGCCATAACTGGATCCCCTTTATTCTGAAGGATGCAACATCACATAATACTAGAAGAGTTGCCAAAGATGTTAAAAAGTCTTGTTTCAAGAAAATTAGAGAGCAATAAAACTCTCCAGAGAAGATAAAATCATAATGGAAATTCAGACCCTAATATCCACAAATATCTTTGGCCTTCATTTGGATGGAGAACCTTGTTCTACCTGGTCTGAATACACTTTGGAATGCTACATCTGCAATACTGTGAGACCACCTGTCTGACTGTTTTTTCTAGGCATTTCTGGAGCTTCATCAAAGAGGGTGGCTGCATGGAAGCTACATTTTGCAGAGATTAAACATGCTGAACACTAATGTAGGCTTTCTTCTAGAAAATATTTGAAAACTGGTGATTTGAAAAATTCCCTCCCCTGCTTTTTAAAAAAATAATTTTATTGAAAGTTTAAAAGTGCATGTCAGTTATGCAAAGCCACATAGAGGACATCAAAACAGATGCCAGTTCTCAAAGGGATCCAGACAACTATAGCAGGCACCACTGGAAATAATAACTTTACAGAGAGTTGTCTTATGATTTAGTTAATAATAACAGTCTAAAGGAAAACAAGATTCAGAAATCCCACGAAGCACTCATTCTAAAAGATGAGAACATTTATTTCCAGTATTCCAAGCCTCTAGCATAAACCAGTCCACATCTCCAAGATAATCCAAGAGCTCATAATGGAGGAATTCTAATAGAGAATGAAGAAAGTATCTTTTCTTTTATCACAGAATCATTTTGTGCACCAACTAGTTCTGAAGCATGAAGTGTCCATGTGCAAATGACTGCATTACATCTCTCAGTGTCAGTTTCAGATCTTAAGTCTCCTCCTGTTAAAAACGACACTATGTTTACAGCTGGAATTTTTTTCTACCTTTAGCAACCAGCCACTGGGTCTTGCCAAGAGAAGGAAAAATAAAAAAAAGGTGCCAGCAATTTAGAATACCATATTCTAAATCAAGTTTGCTCGTTATGATAGACTGAGTCACTGACTCAGGGACCACATAAGTACATTGCAAGGATTGATTATTCAAAGGGAAAATTACGTTAACCTTTGGGTCTCCCTGCATTTTGAGAAATTATTGTTCATGTAAGTATAAAATGGACATGGAGACCAAGTCACAACAAAGTCCTGAAACATGCCCTACAGGCATAATATTAATTTGTCCATGATGGGAACGAAGGCTAACCTTTATACCCACTGTGTCTGTGGGAGGCACAGCGCACTGAGCTCTGGTGACCACATTCTTCATGGATATAATAATGGTTTTTAACACATCTGTTGTGATGTCGGTATATAAATATGCACAATGCTCAACTGTTATACTGATGCACTGAAAGAGGATATCACATTTGTTTCCTCTGCTCCCTATTCTGCCAACACAAGAGCAGGTATTGACAGCCAGGACTTTCTTAGACTGTAAGTATTCTCACTTTCTGCATGTTGGTGGCACCTGTAGCCTCTCTCTCTCCTGATTGATACCTGGAAGTATAGTCTTATCTTCAATGGACCCAGACAAGGTTTACACCATATTCCTAATCCTGGTCAGGAATTATACCCAGCACCCTAAAGGGCAGAATCAAGCCGGTAATGTCTTCTGCAGGACAGTCCTGCAGTTGGAAATCCTGCTAGCCATCAGGATGGCGGTACCTGCACATAGCCTCAAAACAGCTCTTCATATCACCATTCAGCAATTAACTATTTGCACATCTCCAGTTTTCCTTTCTTCAGAAGATGTCTTGCATAAACCGGAAAGTACAAATAAAGTCTACTTTATGATTAAAGAAAGGATTTGTTTTTAAAAAAAAATAAATCCTTACAAAAGCAGGTATTCTACTTGTCTATGCATATTGAGTATGACATTTCCAAAGAAAACAACCAGAGCACTAGAAGCAGCATACCATCAACAACACCTGCACCAGAGAGTTTAAAATCATATCATATGCCACTATAGTGAACACAGTTTGTTTTCCATTATTGCTTAAATATGATAATAACCAATTTAGGGATTGACATAAACCCCATATTGTATTATTCTGAGGCTTTGTTAAGAGCAAAGAATGTGTGACCAAATCAAAGGCTTTACTAAAGCTAATAAACACAGCTTCAGTCATATATGTGGCCTTTATCCACAGCTTGATTAATATCACATTTAACCTAGAATAAGGCTGAGGTTATGGAGAGCTTTAAACAGAAACCAGATTTGAAATAAGGTAGGGTGAGGGGAGTAATACGTTTAGATTAATAAAGCCATTGATCTTTCCACACACCAAACATTTGGAAATGTTAGCTAATAGCATTAAGGCAGCTGAAAACCTATGATTACATAAATCCAAGAAAACGCCACCTTTCTGGTACACGAAAAGTCTTCCAAATTGTTCAGAGATTCAGCAAGCACTGAGACATGCTGAAGGAATCATGAAAGAAAACGATTGCAGATTTGAACTGTAAAAGGGGCATTTCATCCACCCATCTCTTCAAAGGGTAATTAATTGTTTTCAGTACTTCATTAAAATGTATAGTTTCAAAAGAGGAAAAGTTGATTATTGATTTTTGAAAAAACCCAAACAATACAACAAAATAGATTAACTTGACTTCTCAAAGGTCAGAAGGTTTCTAAATCTGTTAACAGGCCAGGTGATGATTATTTAATGCCCTAACTATTTGTTATGTCTGTTACAATTTAACATAAATCTTTAATTCATTAAAATGAGTTGTTCTAGCTCTGTTTAAAAGTCCTTTCATTCCTTTCCAAATGTTCTCAGATTCCTCAGCTCTTTTTAACATGACAATCTAAATAAAACACAGTTTTTGCTTTTCTTAACTCATCTTTATTTCCATTTCAAAGTTGAGTATGGTACCTGGATCACCAACATATCTGTTATTTCTATTATTTTTGCCATTTCTTTTCTCCCTACTGAGATATTTCAACCTGTCATGGGTCATTTGAGGATAATGGTTCCCTGCTTTAACCTGACTAGTTCCTGAAAATCTGAACTTACTAGGGATGATCATCATCCAGAAGTTAAGTAGTTACCTCCATAGTGAGTAGCTATTATTATGCCAAATAGTCCAAGAGCTCTCGGCCATAGGGTGGATGTGTAAGAGGAGAGCAAAGACTTTTCCCACTAGAACAGCAGCTCCAAGAATTGGCATAAGAAAAGTTGCTTCTGTTAGAAGATTTCTGTCATTCAGATAGAGCTGAAATTAGCAGAAGGCTTTAAAATAAGTCAATCAAAGGATATTGTAATAGACAGCCAGGGGTGGATGGCATTTGCCAAAAAGCTTGAATACAATACTGCAGGACCAGTAAGGAAAAATTAACTGCTGGGAGACAGCATTGGCCAAATGGAGATCCTGAGAATACACAGACAAGATAGGAAGAGCCTGACAGGTCTGAGGAGGCACCTATGGCTTTTGGAAGGTCAGACAGGTTTGTTTATCCCCAACTACCCTTTTCATTTGCAGGTGCCTGAAGACACACAAGAAGGGATAAGCTTACTTCTGTATGTGATGCGTATACTGCACCCAGTCACCCACGTACTTTTGTATAACCTAAACGGCTTTTTTAAGACAGGCATTTGTAAAGCCCACTGACTAGGTTTGTGAAAATTTGTTTAAAATCATAACTCAGAGGCAATTAAGTGGGTAAAAACAGTCAAAGCATTCATGTGGGACCTAAATATACAGTGTAACATCCATTCAAATGTGGTGACCTGACTGGATGTATAGTTTGGAGGATTTTTTTTTCTAGTGTCCTGCCACTAACCACTCCCCCATTTGGTACACAAGAAAAGAGTAACTGAAGAAAGGCAAAATTTATGTTTTCAGTCAAATCCAAATCTCATTGGACAGATTTCATTGCTAATAGGAGCCAGCATACATAGTGCTATGATAAAATATTAAAAATTTGTTAAAAGCATCTCCTCAGAGTTGAAAGCAGAAAATGTTTAATCAGTCCTGACAATCAAAGGATGATCTAGTTGAAACATACACAAGATTCATTCCAGCAAAGAAAAGATAGGTGGGCTAGTCTTCTTAACTTCCCCTGATTTATTTCATACATTTTTCTATGTGCATAGCTCCATTCACAGGTCTCTTATTGTACCTGTTGACACACTGGTACGTAGATCATCCCAAATGATTTTCTTTATTCTCCTCTTCAAGAGGTTCTAATTAAAAAGCAAACCCAGGAAATTCTGTTCAAATGAAGATACCAGTATTTCACATATACTTCTGTCCAAGATTTGAATGAAAAAATGAAATAGCACAGTTTTGGGGAAGTGGGAAGGGAAATTAAACAAACAATAGAAGTAGGCATGAAAATGTTGGAATACCTGATTTGAACATTTCAATGTAAATGACTCTTCTACATTTCCAAGACTGACACACTAAGTGAGAGTACTTTTAGGAATTTCCCAGGGCTTTGCAGATCCCACATCATCCTGTGCTTCGTGTGTTATACCCAGCAGGTTATTATACATCCAAAATTATGAGGGAAACACCAAAGAAGCCAGGTGTGAGTTTGTCCAAGCCTTTGTCAGACATCTGAAAAGTACTTCTCTCATCATCTAACACTTTACCCAGTACCCAGCTGTGTTCACATATTTTCTTTCCAGTGGTCTTCTCCTAGGAGTCTTTTTTTACTGTTGTTTCCTGATCACTTTTTTTCCTTCCCATTCTTATTCCATCCAAACAGGTGAACCTATAACAAACTCATGAACTGTGTGTTGAAAGACCAAAATAAATGGCAATGGTGGAATGAGCTGGATCTACAGGACATTATGGAGATTTACACCAAGTCCTTCCTTACTGTGCACTTGTAAAGTTGCACAAGGCAGCTCTGATCACATCAGTTCCCACTGGCATTTGTGCTCCAGCCATCCCATACAGAGACTGGCAGCTTAATGGCTTTTTTCTAGGGCCTTCAGTTCACCCATGGTCCACCAAACACTATCACCCTCAATTTCTTTGGTGAGAACACTGGTCATCGAGCCCCACCAAACTGAGATGAACTGCATTTGATGCCTCTGCAGATATATTCATAAATTGCAGTATTAGCCTGGCTGCTGCTGAACAGCTATAGTACAGTAGCCTGTCCCATCTGTGATTTTTATTCTCAAAGGTATTTAAGTCACTTTCATTTCGACTGATGTTAATATATTAAAACATTGATAACATATATCATAAACCAAAAATTGTTATTTAAAAATATGTAATGTATATGCAACGGATCTTCAATGGATCTTGGAAATTAGCTGTGCTAATCTCCTTGACTTTCCAAGACAGTTTGGTTCCCAAGAATATAATTCCAAATCATTAACCTCATATGCATATTTTGCTATGAACTTCAACAGGATTAAGTCTTAATGAGACTTACAGCTTTAAGGTACAGCTATAAAAAGCTACACTGGGGGTGTGTAAATGTTCATGTGTCTCTAAATTAAAAAAAAAATCAAATTAATTATATATTCAGAGGAAACAATTAAAATGCAATGAGGAAAAAATTCTGCACATGGGAATAATTGTGGTCACAGGGAAAGTTGGAGGGTATTCTTTGAGAAATAATATGCTAATAGGTTATTAAAGACCCATTGAAGACATGATACATGAAATAACATGCTAAAGGGTTTATGTTCAAACATCATACCTCAACTTTGTCATTCTCTGGCTTACAAATGACTAAATAGACAATCTTGATGCTTTATAGACTGCTCTAATGCTATTTTCAAAGAGTATCTCTAATAATCAAATTTCAAAAAGTATCTCTAATAGACCTGACACTCTCTAATTGTTGCCATGCAACAATTTACTCCTGTTGTGTGCTGGCCTGTTTACTGAGATGTTTTTTGTATGACTACACTGGTCTAACTCACTAAGCCTCAGCCTGGAAAAAACCTTAATACTTAAAAATCTTAAGAGGTTTAGCCAAAACTGATAGCTTTGATGATGGTTCTACCTCTGGCTCTGTCTGAGAGCAATCAAGGACCTGCAGCCATCCAAGGACACAAGAACAAAGGATGCTAGTAAGGTTTCATAACAGTGCTTCCAGAGACAGCAAGCTGTTGCTTGGGGAAACAACGGATGAGCAGAAACTCTTTGGCACATCTCAGGGTCAGCCTGCTGGCCTAACAAGCATGGTAGGACTGAGGGCCTCTAGCTAGGTTAAACAGGTGGAAAATCCACTGTTTAATTTTAATTCCTTTTGGCTAATATCTTTATGTCTACTAGTAAACAACTAAATGGTGGAGTTTTCCTTAAACAGGTTCTGGGTTGCAAAATCGTGTTGCAGGATGGCAACCTGCTCTACCATCCCACCTGCCGCAGCAGCAGGCTGGACCCACGGGTGTAGGAATGCTTTATTTAAGATAAGAGTGAATACAATTACATTGTAAAACCAAAGAATCACATAAACACTGAGTGGGTTATAAAGTAACTGCTGTACATTTTATTTTCTCCTGCTTCTTACCCAAGCTCTCTCTTACTGAAATAAAGCTATGCAGTGGGATGCACTTGTGAAAGAGCAAGTTCTAGTCAGAAAATCTGCGTCTGCACTTCATTGCTGAAACCTGAGCATGTTTGCCTCTCTGGCTACCTCAGTGGGAATATAAATCACAGAGTAGAAGAAGCATATGTTGAGGTTCATATATATAACTCATTTTGCAGCCCACAAAAATGTGGGCATATATTTGGCAGGTGCAAATTGCCAAACTCTAACAATTGTGGGCCTTTTTATCTATCAATTTCTGTGACATGCATAGGCTGTATGGGAGCTGGCTCCTGCCCAGCCCACTTGCAGCTCAGCTGAAGTGTGTCACATCTTTTGTCTCCCCTCAGCACAGGATTGCAACACCTTAACAGAAAGCTGCAACTGACCTTTCCGAAAACAGACCTCCCAGACACAGTCCTGTTTTCAGAAAATGTCTTTGTTTTTTCCCTCCTCTTGCATACAGAAAGCTATAGGTAAGTAATGAAAGAGCTTTGGCAGGACACACAGATAATTAAATATTTCATCATTCTTCTGATTTCAAAGCTCAAAACAAGAAGAGGTTACAGAGGGTTTTATGTAAAATACTTCAGATGGAGTCTAGCTATATAAGAAAATACTGGGATGGATCCAGATACAGATGTGCTATCTACCCAGAAACTATTTGGCAAGTCAGTGAACTGTGATATTGTAAGAAAGTCTGGGCTTCAGGACAAGTTTTCAAAAAAGTGCCTGCTGGCTGAGCTATCATAGTAAAGTTGTTTATTGGCAGACAAGTTATATGGTAAGCTGAAACGAAGACCCTGCTTCTTTTCCCACTGTGATTTTTTTCTCACCACAATTAATTTATTATAGGTAGTTCAGTCCAGACCTTCTGCATAGTGGTTAAGGGACAAAGTCTAGACATAATTTATTGGCCAGTGCCTGTTGAAAACAGAATTGCAGAATGCACATTTTCCCTCTGTTTCTCTTTTTTCTCCTGCCAGACATATCAAGTACGCTGTATGCTAAGTATCTGGTATGCGAGACCAAACTGACTCAGGAAGGTTTTCCTTTTCTAGAGCTGTCCTCTATCATATCATGATATTTTCTCATCATGTTAAACAATAAATATCAAACTAAACAATAACAGCAGTAAAACTTTGATTACTTGGTACTTGCCTTTCACATGAGCCCATAAAAACAAGTAGCAGTGTTCATCAAGTCCCTCCATTTCACAACTCCTGTTAGCTGGCTAGATGCTTTTTATAACCACTGTATACACTGATAAAGTGCGGAGCAGTTAAATTACATGATCACAAGATATCAATACAAATTCAAGAACAGAAACCCAAAAAACCACCTGTGTTGTAAACGGGAGTACTGTGCTGCTGCAGAGAAATGTCAGAGTAGTAAAACCTGTGATATGGAGAGAGGTCAGGAACAGCAGAAGTTTGGTACTTGGAGGGTCCACTTCCCATCTTTAGAATGCTTTACAAATATTACTTTGACAGTTCACTAAATAATCATTGAAAGAAGGCCTAGTAAGGTTCGTACTTTGTGGGAAGACAACTGGGACTGAGAGTCTGCTCTGGGTGTGCCAGTCAAATCAGCAGCAAAGATGAAATTAGAATTAAGCCTTTCTGCATCCCAGGGCCACAGTACAGCAGATAAGATAACCCCACTTGCTGTGGGCAGAAAGACCCTCTGTTTCTATGCAGCCATGCGGCTGGGACTGTGAAGTCTTATCCCCCCACTGCTGCCAGCAGAGAGATCCGTGGCAGGTCCTCGCTCAGTCCAGACTCTGGAGTTGCAGCAGAGACCAAGGGGATGGGTCCCACAGCCTGACTTCAGTCTGGACATGTATTCAAATTCATTCTCTGGAATACATTTGCCTGGTTAGTCCAAAGGCAACACAGGTCTGAGACAGATCTTTGTTGCTTTTACCCACAGCCCAAGCAGTCGCTGAAGCTGTCACTGCAAATGTGCAGAGAGAACAGGTGTTACTCTGATGTTCTACTGCTGGTGACGGTGCTTGGGGGAGGAAGGGCCCCATTTGACCTCCAGGCTGTGGCAGGTTTGCATGACTGTCGGTCAGGGAAAGCCTGATCTGTTCCTTTACAAAATGGCTGTGTGTGATGCAAAAGTTACTGCGAAGTGTTAAAAGGTTGCTGTGATAAAGCTGGTTCATGGTATGGGCAAACAATTTCACCTTAAATAAGGAGTGCCTATGCTGCTCTCAGTTCATGACAGGAACACTTTCAAAGTCTCCCACAAAACACTGCTGCTCTCAGGTCAGCTTGTCCCCAGGACTGCTACTGCCATGGTGTCCCTCTGTCCCACTTGTCTGCTGCACCTGCTCCAAGCTCCTCTCACCTGCTCAGCAGCCCCACCAATGGGTCCAAGCTCATCTTCATTACCTCCTGCCCAGCCACTGGCAGGAAGCCATCCTTCTCTGCTGTTTAGGTCCTTATTCTCATCTCCAGTGGAATTACTGCATTGGAAAAAAAAATACTGTGGGGCCACTTTCAGCTGTTCCTAATTCTCACCAGGCAGAAACTCAGCATTAATTTGGTGTAAGAATCACTTAAGCAATACCTTGCAGAGCAGTGATCTAGATGTTTTCATGTGGTTCTTTGACAAAGCTGATGCTGAAATGTCGTTAGCATGGTTGTGAACAAAACTATGTCTATCTCATATGTATTCCTATAGACTGTTTCTACTGAAAGGTGAAATATTTAAGCACAAATAGAGAAATATATCTGATTTTTTGGAAGGCATCACTCATGTCATGCCCTCAGGACAAATATCCACCCAGACAATCACAGCAGCAAACACAAGCAGTCGAATCTCGTACTTCCATGAACATAAAATACGTGATTTATCTGAAAACAGCATATAAGTGGATGCTGAAAGGTGACCTTCCAATAGCAGAAGCCAAGGTACAATGTTCTATCTTTGAATTAATATCTAACTGTATTTTACTGTTTTATTCTTTGCTTGTACTAGCAGTAATGATTTGGACAGCCTGACCTGGACAGTAATGTCCTTACCAGTGTTATCATTTATTTAATCACATCCTCTTTGCTCTGCAAGTGACACAGGAGCTTCACAATGATCATCCACCTGCCTGTATCCTTGGCTTTCTAGCTGATTTCATGCTAATCAGCCCAGCCTCATAGCACAATCCTATGTAATTCAGGGCACTTCTCTGCTCACGTGCTACCTGAAGTTCCAAGTGAAACTCCAGAATTATGAAAACCCTATCCAGTTTCCTCCAAGTTTAACTAACCCATTCCAACAAACCTATTCTGTGTATCTTTGTTTTCTATTTCAGCCACTAAACCTCTGAAAGCTGAAAAGGATTTAGATTTTTGAACATGATTTCAGATCTATTTGTTTCTTCACTCTATCTACCATAGTCATATGTACTTCACAGTTCTGTGAAGTACACATTGAAGAAATGAAGTGTCATGATTAGTAATAGTTTCTTACTATTGTTATATCTGTTGTCGGGAAACGTAAAGCTACTTGCAACTTCCCATTTCTAGTTTTCATATCTTCTTCACTGCTACCAAACACCACAAACTGACTTCAAATTGGTAAGCAGCTATGGGTATCTTTTCTAGTCACTCACATGTTCTATTGGGTGATGAAGTGTTATTTGCAATTTCAGACTTCTGCATTCAGAGAAAAACACCTTCCCAGTCTCCAGGTTCACAATACACTGTGATTTATGAAATTTTATCCTTATCACTTGATTTCAAGTGATCTAACATGTCACCAAATACTTTCATACTGCTCATTAGAAATAATGGAGATATATTTCACTGGAGATTTTCTTTACAAGTTCCACTATGAGTCTTTGTGTTCAGGAAAGCCTGATCTTTCCCGGCCTCAGGGAAACCTAAGAGCTTCATTCTTGTGTTTCCAGTCCTATTGAGAGCTCTCCAGAATATCCAATTGGACCTTCTGTGATCCAAAAGGGGAACCAACTGATTAGGATGAACAATTGTAAATAAGGCACCATGACAAATTTTACCAAAGAGTTTTGGAAAAACAGGCTTTGGCAATTTGCCACACACATACTAAAGGGACTTCATTACATGATTTTACAATTAAGGAGAAAACATCAAAACATATTGTCACATTCAAGTTGAAAACAATGGCTTGTATTGAAAAACATCTGTTTCAAGTTAACTACAGATGTGAATTGTTAATACAAACCATGGATATTATCGTTGGTGTTTTTGTTTTACCTAACTTTGTATCACAGAAAACTTAACTGATTCAGGCATCTTTTAATTAAGTTGATCTTAATCCAATTAGGCAGGAAAATTCTGATATGTTAAAGAAATGATTATAGTTTGGAGCCCTCTCAAGTACAAGATTTTCCTAGTGTCTTTTGAAATACACTCATTTTTGTCTGTACAGTATATGAGTTATATTACTGCCATGGACACTTCAGGTTGATTCAGCTCTCACAAATACCTATTCTATGTCTTTCTTACTTTTGGAGTTATTTCACATGCAAACCAGCATGAGAACTGTAGCTGAGCATTTGCTATTCCAAGAAAGAGAGGGAGAACACTATTCCTTAGTTAATGCTGAAGTGCACAGTCGCTGACTGGAAAGAAGGAGAGAAAACTCACGCAAAACATGTCACAAATGAGAACATGGACGAGTTTATGAGTGCATAGAGAATGTAGCAAAAGGGCAAAATGTAGTTGACTGACAGTTCTAGGAGCCTGGAGCAAATCTGTAAAGTAGCTTGAGAGAACTTAAAGAGAAAATATGTTTTATTGGATCGATAGGACTTCATGCAGCAGTGCATGTGTGTGTAAAAGTGTCAACCTCGGGCACTGGGCTTTCTCATGTGCGGTGTTACTCAAACAGTTCTATTTTTGCATACTCCGAAGTCCCAGGGAAATAATCTCAGAAAAATTGAAAAACATTAAAAGGCATTCAACTGCAAGGAAGCATCACATATCTGTAAGGTAGGTTTTCTCCTGATGAATACAAATCTCTAGTCAATAGGTTAAAAGAAAAACCAAAAGCTTTTAATTAATTCTTAAAATGAAGTGAACAGGATATTCTAAGGAAATAATAGTATTTTTGACTAATGTTATTAGTGAGCATTTAAACACAGGAAGGTGTTCCCAATTTGATTGTTTTCCTAACTCACACTGAATTCAAATGTTTTTTTTTCCTTTCCGTCTGACAGATCAGTAAGTGTTCATATTTTTGAAACAAGTCAATATTTTTGAAATAGTATTTATAGGGTGATGTATTTAGTGTGTCAGTATTTCTAAGTTATTTCACTCGTGCTGAAAGCAGCACAGAAAATGATAGGCAAAAGATAACCTAATTACTCCTGTCACAACCAGCGTGTATTAACATAACTATTAACTGAAACATTTTTAACACTTGATAAGCAGCAATTTCCTGGTAATTTATTCCAGGTTGAGGTGGCAGTTTGTAAAATGCTCAAATGTAGGCAACATCTTAAAAGTTTTCATAAACTATAAGGCTTTGCACATTGGAAAGGTGGATTGCATGGTTCATCATTGATAGAGTAGAAATAATTTCCCTGTACATTTTCAATGGCAGGACTATGGTCCAAGAAAAAAATGTTGTTCATTTGAAGCTTTCAAAAGCTTACTGTGAGAATTTCTCTAAGTGTTATACAGTTAAATAACTTCTGCTGATCTCTGCATTTTTAAACTTCATATCATCACATTGTTTGTCTGCAGCCAATATACAACCCCAGACATAATGAGATGTGTTCCTCAAGGACCGTGTTAAAAATTTACATTTTTTAAGCAAACAAGTTTCTTTCCACATATGAAAATGCTTAAACAAAAATTTAATGACTGGACCCAGAAAGTTCCCTTTAGGCCACAGAAAATTACTTTAATCAGTGAATGTGATTTGCTTCCATCAGAAGACAAAACTCCTCAGTCAATATAGTTAGCTTTAAATGTGGTTTTGTATTTGTTCTGCTTTAAAAGTGCTTGTCTCTCTCCTGAAAGCAAAAATTATTGCCTCTCTCTGCTTAAAAAGTGGTGACTGAACAAAGGTGTTTATTGGTAGAACATTCACTCATTTAATAATACGTTCAACCAGCCACGCTATATCCCTGATGAAAAGTTAGCCTTAAAATAACACTTTGTAAAACCACAAATTTAAGTCTGTTTTACCAATGTGATCTGAAATGCTTCACAGAGATAGTTGTGGAAGGGAAGTGCAGATTCAAAAAATTTAAAAATTAAGAGTTTAATAATCCTGTTTAACAGGACTGTACAGTGTGAAAAGTTCCCATGATGAATGCAAAGGCAATCAAGGCCAAATGTCTTCCAGGGATCTAGCGGTAAGTACAAACCCAACTAGCTCAATGCTCCAGGATAGGCTTTAGGATAGGAATGAAGAAACCCAAGGTATCCAGTTAGCCTTGTTATCTAAAACTGTACCACAGACATTCTTAAGAGTTTCAGAATGCGGCCCAAATAACTTGTCATTAATCTACCTTTTTAAAAATATGCGTTGACCGAAGCAGAAGGCAGAGTGAGCTCTTTAACTTACCAGACTTGTTCTGAACATTCTTTTATGTATTTTTATATCAGTATGCTAAACAAATATATGTTTAGGTAGCATTGCAGCTTTAAAACTTCCTACTGTCATATAATAAGATTACAGGTTTGTTAATTTCATTAACATAACCAGAAGCCAAAAAAAAAAAGACCCCAACAGGGGAATTATGACTGTTCCCACCCTTTTCCTCAACATGTGGAGCTTCCACCCCCTCAGTCCCTCAGTTGTGCCAAATGCTGAACCATCTGATAGTGTTGCTGAGGAAGGGACTGGGAAGGAAAATGTGGCTTTGAAGGAGTAATAATATCCTAGAGTGGAGATGAGGAAGCATTTGATCACAGATGTTCCCACAAAGCGGTCTCTACCTCACAGGGAAGTTCAAGAACTGGATGGCAACAGTGTGGAGGGTTTCAGCTGAGATGTTTATTTGTCAGAAAAAATATGAGGATAAAATAATAGGAGGAAAACTGATTTTCTTGAACTCTCTCTTCTTTTCATGTTAGTAATCACTTTCAGTTGAGGTGTTTACGCTGATTGATTACATTAAGCAAGCAGTACTCAGCTCTGTTTTGTCCATTAAATGGAGATTACAATATAAGACAAACCTCCAGCCAATGGAGAGGCCTTCATGTAGGTAAAATTTGGTAGTAGTGAACTGCCCTTTAGTTGGTTCTACTCAGGAAAGTATACGTATCCATGACCCAAGTTAAACTAACACTAAAGCACCTTCCCAAACTAAGATAGAAATACTCAGTACTAACCACCACAGGTTTTGTCATGATGACAGTGATAAAGGAGCTTGAAAGCAGCAATATGAACACCTAGAAGTTCACACACACTAAATAAAGTGCACCAAGTGGGACCTTTGACACTAAAATCTCACCTGAGGTCACTTTTCACTCACAGTTCACGAAAAGTGGTCTTACATGATAGGATAAAACAGAAAACTGCTAAGTCTTCACACATGTAAAACCTCTTAGTCTCAATATGTGTTCCTCCAGAGGAGTTTTACTTCAGCAAAGACAGCAGCATCGAGCCTAACACCTTGGTCAGAATATACAAAGGAAAAGGAAAGTTTTTTACACTTACAGTTTCTATCAGCTGCACTGGCAGTAAATTCTTCACCATGAAGGAGATCCTATAATCCTACATAATAAATCTTTTTACAGAGTTTAATATCCATCATGAAAACCATTCATACGCATTGACCTGCCAGTCTTAAAAGAAATAAAAGTTATGTACTGTAAAATCAAGCTACCTCAAGCTAAAACTAGAATTAATTCTCTTTTTCTTCCGAAAGCATGATTGTTGTGTGATGCATCCTTTTGGCACTGTCAAATTAGTTCTCGTTTCTCTAGAAGCCCTTACAGTGAAGTAGAGCAAGACAACATGTTGAAGAGGTTTCTTTTTCTGTGGTTTGACTATTTCTCAGCAATTGCATACTTACTTCATTCGCACTATAGCTCTGATCATGAAAACACGAGGTTTTCCTAATGCAGAAATTAGAGATTCCCGTATTAAAATGGTTAGGTGGCTAAAACATGGATCCTATAAGTTCTCTTCTCAGTTTAAAAGCTCTAAATTTGGCATAAGGCTGATCCAAGGCAACTATCAGAAGATTCAGAAAATAATAAAAGCTGGAAATATAGCCACCTCCTTTCTCATTTTCTTATTCCTTATAATATTGCAGAAAGAGTTGAAACCCTTATGTTCTCCAGCATTCCTCCTCTGAGAATGCCATGATGGAAAACCACGGAAATACATTAATTTGTTTTCTTCTCTTTATTTGTTCTTCCCAATATGGTCATTTGATGTATGTTATGATCTTCCAAGTACTACCTTCCCAGTAAGGGACTGAGAGCCATTTTATAGCACCAGCATTACAACATGAGGCTTGCAGGAGAAAATCATTGGTAGACATTCTACCTCATTAAATCTAGCATTGTACCTTTACATAAATCTTTATTCCTTTTTGATAACACACAATTGATCCAAGAAAGTCAAACACCTTGTATGAATTTCAGTGCCTAACTAATGGCTTTTAGTTACTTCCTTTGAATTTAGATATATTTTGCCTATGACCAAAAATTATTTCAGTTTCCAAAGAGGCAGTCACATGGCTGAGCATTAATCAAGCACCTCTTCAGTGACTCCTAAAATGCTAGGTCACCATCCAGCTGCCACCTGCTAATTTTTTTGTGCCCACTTTCCATCCCAATGATTGAAATTTTAATTATGGACCATAGATGCCTCAGAAGGCCATTTCATCACAGGCAGTGAGGAAATTTAGAATGCAAAGACTAGGGAAGCAGAGACTGGAGAAAAGTGCTGTGGAAAGGGACCTGGGGGTCCTGGTCGATGGCAAGCTGAATATGAGTCAGCAGTGCCCTGGTAGCCAGGAGGGCCAACTGTGTCCTAGGGGGCATCAGGCAAACCCGGTCGAAGAAGTTGATTATTCCACTTTTCTCTGCACTGACGCAACCTCACCTTGAGTACTGTGGTACAGTTTTGGACACCACAATATAAAAAAGACATTACATTATTAGAGAGCGAGAGCCACCAGGATGGTGAAGCATCTGGAGAGAATGCCTTATCAGGAGTGGCTGAGGTCACTTGGTTTGTTCAGCCTGGGGAAGAGGAGACTGAGGGGAGACTTCATTGTGGTCTTCAGCATCCTCATGAGAGGAAGCAGAGGGCAAGTACCAATCTCTTCACTCTCGTGACCAGTGACAGGACCCAAGGGGGTCAGGGGAGGTTTAGTTTGGAAATCAGGAGAAATTTTTTTCCCCCAGAAGGAGGCTGAGCACTGGAACTGGGTCCCCAAGAAAGTGGTCAGAGCACCAAACCTGCTGAGTTCAAGAAGCATTTTAAGACCCCACACCTCGGACCTAATTTCTCCCTTCAATTGCAATTTGCAGTAATCTCCAAACAAAAGTAAACCCCTCACTTCTCAAAGATATCCTTCCAACTACACCAGAAAATGTAAGACCCCAAGTGTTGGAGCTATGCACTCACCAAGGAAGTTTTACTTTAAAAATATGCAAGGTTCCAACAATATCCACCCTCCAGATTATTAGAAGAGCCTTTGGTTCTTTTAACATCATAAGAGAGAGAGCATAGGAGAAAAGCTGCACACATTTTCTCAGAGGGTACTTTATTGGTAAACTTTAGAAAAAATAAGAGTACTTGGCAAAAGTTTAAAGGGTAACATATAACCAAAATTAAGCCTTATACGAGGCATTGACTTAGCACATGCTAACACATACAACTTCGCAAAAAAACAACCCATCCGGTATCCAGGCACCCAAAATATTAAGAAAGGAGATTAGAAGAAGAAGAAGTATAGAAAGAGAGATAAAAGGAGAAATATAGCTACCATTCCTAGATCCAGCATAGGTCCAGCTAAGGAGTCCAGGAGATGGAGCGTTCAAACATGTGGAGAGCACATGTCTTTGGTTTTATCTGCTCTGACTCCTCCCAGGTAGACTTCCAGCCTACTTGCCACTCTGGGGCTCCAGGGTGGGTTGAGGGGTTGTGCTCCCACTTTGCCAGCCAGTTTGAGTTTGGGTTAGGGGCTCCAGGGTGTGGTATAGGCCATGGTCCAGGTTGCCTTTGACTGACAGCTGCTCCAGGGTTGCCTGGTGAGGCTGGAAGGGGCTGGGATAGGCTTTATCTCACCTCCATGAAATTCAACCTGTCCCTTCCCCTGCCCTCTCCCTACTTGAATTGGTCTGAGCCGATAATTAACATAATAATCCAGTGTCTCACAGGCACATGATGTGATTCTTGGGTGTCCTGTATAGGGCTAGGAGTTGGACTCAGTGATCCTGGTATGTCCCTTCCAACTCAGCAGATTCCATGATTCTGTGAAAAACTTCATCATCATACTACTTCTCTCTTCTAGATTAGATCCATTCTCCCACTTGTGAAGCCTCCCCAAAAATGGTGATTATTAAATGCCTCCATAAATATTAAGTATAAAAAATATTAAAATTTTTTTTAAAAATCAAAAAAACACTAGATACTCCTAAGTACTGATCACTTCCTTGTCACACTCTTATTTCTATAGTCATCACGTTAAAACATAGTTGAAAGACATCACCTTTGGGACCTCAGTGCTTGAAGTATGCTTTTAAGTACCCTCTGCATTAAATACATCATCTTTACTGAACCAGCAGCTCAGCTGTATCTATGATCAAATAAGCAACTTCAGAAGAGCACCTGTTAGCCTGGAGTGGGACTATTTATACTGGTCTTTACATTGCATTTTTTTCTAATATTAATACTATAAGGCAATTTACTAGGCAGTGCAAACATTTGGTAGTCTATTATTCCAGAACTGTTGCTTATAGCATCACAGATCACTCCTGATGTGAGAATGCAGAACACTAAGGGATACAGAAAGAAGCAAAGATAGACACAATGTGGTTAACTCTACTTTGAAGGGAAGTATGATGAAAGTGTTTAGCAGAGGTCCTAGCAACTGATATATCCGCCACAGTATGGCTGACTTGTGAATTTGAGCTTTTCCACATGTGCTGGACAGCTGGCACATGTGTCACTCTGTGCCTGCTCAGAATTACTGGACTGGGGAAATTCACCCTGTGAAAATGGAACAGAACATGAGCAGAATTCTCTCAACAAATCACTGATTAAACCAAAGGTTACTAGGGAACCATAATAAGATAGCATTAAATAGTCATTGACTCATTTTCCAAGCAGCAATGAAAATTGAAAGGATTACCATATGCCATTAATTTAAACGATATCAGAGGGGCCTCATAAGAATGAAAAATTACCACCGTGGGTAATTTGTACATATGTTAAATCAGATTAATTTTGAATCTTGAGAGTTCTGCAAACAAGAGGACAAAATAATCTAGAAATAGTCTTTTGTTACTAAAATATTATTTTCTTGAACTGAACCCTAAGAGCAGAGAAGACATCATTTGTTGTCACTCCAGATAGGTTGAGACCATGAACATCAGTATGTCAATAATTAAGGGAACCAACATTGGCTTTGATTTATATATATGAAGACCAGATTCTTGGCTGGCATAATAATCCACGTATCTCTGTCCAAGTCAGTGCTATCAAGCTGCATTGATTTACAGCCATTGGAGACAGAGACAATGTAGACAATAGCTATTTTTAGAAAGTATTCTTTGGTAGAAACTGTTATGAGAGGCCAAATTCTACACCCCTTGCTAAGATGCAGAGTCCCAGTAGGACTGAGAGTAAGAAGAGAAAAACAGCCCCTCTTCTGGAGGCTGTGTCTGAGAGCTGAACATAAATTCTGATGCAGCTTAATAATAATCACATTTAAACTAAATACATACACATTTAAAACACTGTAGGAGATAGAGTAAATTGTAAAATCAGTGGGGCTTGAAACACAAGCATGCCTGTACTGAAAAGATAAGAAACCAATCCCAGGCATAGATGCTAACATTGTTCTCTCTCTTACTCGACAGCTGCTTGTCTGAGGATCTGTCATACGGAAAATATGTGAATATGATGAAACATCTGTTAATGTATCTCTGCTCCCACCCAGCTCCTTAAAAGCAAAAACTGTAGACTTGTTTCTATTTTCAATAGTTCCCAGACACTTGTCCTGTGCATCATAGTACAGGGATGATTATATCCTGGGGCTGCCTGCCTGCGTGGGGCCAAAATGGCAGTGCATTGCCGTCATCTCAGGCATGTGGAGAAGTACAAAGACAAGGTCTTAAAGTAGCGTGTAATCCTAAAATGTGCCATTCCAGAGGATTTCCATTTAGGAATACTCAGCATAAGGAGAAGTAATTGCACCAGCAGCTTGTTTAGTTTGCAGTGTGCTCTAGCTAGGAAGATAATTACTAGCCCAGCTGATTCTGTTACCTCATTTCATCTTGCTAGACAGCCACTTACCTGATCTCTTGTATGTTGATGACACATGGCTTTCATACCTGCTGGAGACACTGACAAATTATTCCTGTCATTTGTTACTATTACTTTGTTTCTTTACTAAAGAAACTGGGAGAGTATCAGTGAAATAGGTGCAATTAAGAAAAAAACAATGAGACTCCTTTTTCAGATAGAAAAGGGTAATTAAAGAGTCCAAATGATTGTTTCTGTTGGTTTCGGCAATAGTCATGCAGCTTCACAAACTTAATAAAATATGCACCGTTCTCCTTAATGCCTATAACATATATATTCTTGTTCAGAAATAGCTACCTCTCACCAGACTGAGAATGCAATGAAAAGGATGTATGAGTTCAACTAAGCATTATTTTTCTACTGACAGACAGGGTACATTGTGTCATTTTAAAATCTAATAGTCAGTATATTCTCATTTTGCTGTTTGTTTGGGTTTTTTCCCGTCTGTAAATGCAGAAGTAGGCAAGTTTAACCACATTAGGAAATTTTAATTTTCAACCTGATGATGAGATGACAATCTGTCTCAGTTGCTATCATAATATTCTATCTCAATCTGACATGTTTATTCTTGGCCATTTACACCATGGTTGAGAATGCCGCGAAGGAGCCAAGTTAAAAGTGCTAGTTTTGATTGAATATGACACTGCAAATAAACATGCCAATACACTCTATAAGTTTGTCATCCTCTTTCATCATCTCAAAACTGCAGCTGATAACCCTGGGCACCTGCTACCAGCCAGTCCGTAAAATAGAATCAGATTCTATGGACTTCAGACAGGTATATATGAAAATGGCTGACAAATACCAGCTAATAAAAACAGAATTCAGATCATAGAATTGTAACACCATGAGAAACAGTGTAAAGACTCTGGAAGAGAAAAGAATAGTTAATGTTCACTGCAAAATCCTCTTATACCCAAAAGTCATACCCTTGTTTAAAGAAGAGACCACGTAGCAACAGGAAGAGAGAATCACACAAAATGTACATAATTATCCTCATATTGGCCAGTAAAAGATCCCTTTTAGAGAGCAGTATTCACTGTGCTACTCACACTGTAAAATGGGTGTAGAGGCAAATCTCATACGATGACGAAGGTGGAAAAACCATAGTAAATCTCCATTTCAGTACCTTTTGTTTTTTACTGCTTTGGATGTGCATTTTGCAGAGCCATAAAAGCATGGAAAAACCTACCAAACAAGCAAATGCTCTTCTTTAACCCTTTGGCACCGGGCAAGAAGTGTCTGGAAATCTTGAATTTTAGCGTCAAGGGTGTCAAAACAAAACAAACAAACAAAAAAAACCAGCTCACAACTCACAAAGTCTGGCAAGAGAAGTGGAGAACATAAAAGCTGTGACAATGAGGCTAACTAGGCAAAAATACAGTAAAGGATTGGCACTAGAAAATATTAGTTCTCTGACTTATTTTTTGACAAATACAAAGAAATTTGTTGTTTTTTTAAAAAAGGATACACTGTTTCTGCTTTGAAAAGTGATGTTTAAAGCAGAAATTGAAGAATTCATCTGATTACTAAGTAAATAGCAGTATACTAATGTACATAAGCTGTTTTCTTATTGTCATGTTCCCCTATCCTAGTCAAAGAAAGAGTTCCAAATAAAATGATGTAACAAAATGTTTCCGAGTATTTTAAGATCACTTTCTCAAGCTTGAAAATCCAGGATTGAAATAGCTTAACCATTATGTTTTCAGAATAAGAAAAGATAGAAGTAGTTTGTATTTTGACATTAAGTTATGAAGGACGGAACATTGAAGATCGTATAGTTCCAAAATTCCTGCCATGGGCAGAGGCACCTTCCATCCAGCCTGGCCTTGAACACTTCCAAGGATGGAACAGCCAAAACTTCTCTTGTTCTTTCCCCTGTATTGTCCTGGTCCCCGTGATTCTCATTCTAGGAATTTTTCTCCTCATCTATCATAGGTTGATGCGCGTTAATTCAAGGTTATCAGGTCTGCTGGACATGCAGCATTTGAAACCGCAAGTACTCGCTTGAACTGTTTGACTTGCACCTCCAAGTTTGGCTGTGTCCCTAACTTGATGGCTCTGACTATTCACACAGTATTTCTGGGAGCCCCAGTGCTCCAGCGAGTACCACTGCCCTCTTTCCTTCTTTTGGAGCACTCAAGTACAAAATGCAGCAAAAGGGACTGATTTTGCCAAATCACCCAGAAGGAAGCTGTTTGCTAGAAAAAAGAGATTGAAACTTAGTTCAGGCACCCTGCTGCTGCACTGCTGCCCTCATTTCTGAGGTAGCGCACACCTTGCACTAGCCTTGTCTTCGATCCATACCTTCTCCATTTGTGATCTTGGGTGAAAGGGGATGTAACTGCTGATGTTCAAATCAACCTCATTCCCTTCTGAGTGCCTCTGGTGGGATCAGAAAAACCCCAGGGGATGAGGTCCCTTGGCTGTGTCTGGGACGTCTCAGTCTGTCCCTGCACTGTGGATGGAAGTGAAGGGAGCAAGTGACAACACCCATGGGTCGTATTGGGAAACTGTGCAGCAGAGGGCATTGGGTGGCTCCCAAAGGCAGGCAGGATGCTGAGATTTCCACAGTCAAGGAAGAGGTCACAACGCCAAGCCTGACAGAGTTCAAGAAGTCCTTGGACAATACTCCAAAGGGGCTAAGAATAGGACTTGATGATCCTTGTCAGTCCCTTCCAACTCAGAATATTCTGTGATTCTGTAATTCTGTCTACATCCACTTTCAGCATTAAATCAAGCAGTTCAGAATAATGACTGCAGTTCACTGCTTGTGAAATGAAGATAGCAAATGTATAATTGTTTGAAAGGGCTCCTATGAGGGGTTTAACAGGTAAAAGTCTGAGACGAGTTCAGACACGAGGACGGATATCCCCAAACAGGGACTAGTTTTGTAAGAATGCTGAAGCACAATTTCTAGTTCTCATGGCAATTATAATCTTCCAGATCATTCTTCTTTCAATGCTTTTCCTGCACAGAGGGAAAAAAGAAAGTTTGGTCATACTTCTGCATGTAGTTTCTTCCTTTTTCCCAGACACAAGAGTAGGAATATTTAATTTTGGGGTTTATTTATGGGCACTAAAACCAGAATAAAATAGGTTACAGAAATGATGACAAGAAGATCTGCAGGGGTGTGTCCCATGATTAGAGGCAGAGCAGCTGAGAGGTCAGGCAATTGCTGGTTTCAACTTTGAAGAGGCAATATAATAAATTCAAGCTCCCCTGGGAAAAAAAATCAAAAGCATTTGCTAAACCTGCACATCAACAGATTTTATATTTTACCTGGATTAATTTTGAGCTATGTGACTCCTCCTTCAAATTACATTTACATTAAAAGACATACAGTTACTGTGTACTTTTTTATTCTTTCACCTTTCTGTCATGATGACTACTGCAGTTTCTGTAGATACCAAAGGACTAAATAAGAGTTAAAGGTAAAATTTGCACAGCTCCTCTTCAAAGGAGCTGTGCAAATTTCATATACAATTCTCATAAAAATATTTCTAATCCAGGAAGTAAACTAGGGACTTGATGGTGCCAGGAAAGCCAAAGCTCAAATTGTTGAGATTTGTAATGGATGTTAAGGGTTTTTTTCAAAAAGCATGGTTGAATGGGTGGGTGCAATGTGTAGTGACTAATGCATTGTACTCAACTTAGAGACCAGTAGAAGTGAAGTAATGCAGAGGACTGTCCTGGGACTTGTACTGTTTAAGCACTTCATCAATAACCTGGAGGAGGCGTCAAAATGTTTGAATATCATGTTTACAGTCCAGTCAGGTGCATGAACACAAACACTGATCCTTCTCTTGGAACAAGATGACATTTATTTTCAATGCACCTGAACCGGAGACAGCAGTCCTTCCTTATTTCAAGCTCTTTGTCCTGTGACTCCTGTTCCCAGTCTGCCCCTACCATTATCCGCTGCTCAACCTGTCCCATTTTTTCTTGTTTCCCATGTTATCTTTTCTGCTTTTGCCTTCTTTTTCCCTGATCCCAACCGCCCTCTTGTCACTGTTCCTTAATTAATGCCTTTCCTTACTGTTCCTTCCATTCCATCTAGGCTGTCCTTGAAACACATATTTTCTTCTTCTCTCTCCAAGTTTTCGAGTTACAGCCAGGAGAGTGTTGAGAAGACAAGATAGGACAGGTTTATCCTTTTGTCCCCTGGAAAGCACAATAATTTGTACCAGGGACAGACCCACACAAATGCTGCAACTTCAGCCTGGCTCACAATTGATGCCATGGAGTTTTCAGACATGTTAGTGCTGACCTCTGACAAACAGATGGAAATGGGGTTCCTGGGAGACTCTAACAATGGAGTTAGGATTTTGCTGGTATTCACAAGGATAGCAGTAGTCACTCATTTTGAATCTCGCTTTCAGTGCTTCCCCAGATAAAACAATGTGGCCAAAACTTAGAACACAGTAGAGGTACTTAATGAAAAGTCTGTATAACATTTTGTCTTCACTAGGAAAACATTAAGACATCCCCGAAAAAGTCACTTTTTGAGCAACTTTAACTTGAAACACGAAAAGAAATTTAAAGTAACATCCAAGGTGGAAATTAATCTACTTGATCAATTTGCAGATGGTGGCAACTGAAGAGGATGGTGACAATGGAAAATAGAAAGCAAACTTAACTCTAGTTGTCATTTCCTTTTCTTCCTAAACCGACGATACAACTAGCTCAGCCACCTCTGTACATAGTGCTTGTCTTACAGAAAGTACACATGGACCACTTCCTCTTCCCTAGTACAGGATAATACAGAGTAATGCAGTAACGAAGGACAAGGACAATTGATAATTCTTAAAAATCAATTAAGCAGGTGATCCTAGTCATAAGTGGCACAGCCAAGAGATCTCCAGAAGCAAGAGAGAAATAAGTTCTCTCTCTACCTCTTAAATGATGAAGTAATGAAAAAAAGGCTGTTCTCTCAAATCTAGACACTCTATATGCATCCATTCACCTTAATCCAAGAATCAGTTATGCTCATTAAGGATATCTAGTGATTTAACCGTATTTTACCAATTGTAAGGGGAGCTTTTTAAGAGAATTCAAATAAAAAAAGCTGAATTTTCATTAAAATTTGAGATTTGTTCATTTAGTTTTAATGAAACATGAAACATGCCACCTGACAAACTTGCCAGTCAAGGCAGATTTCCCAATTAGCATGCTTTACTACTCTCTCTTCTTTAGTGGTGACATGAAATAAAAATAACATTGGGGATTTTGTTTTGCTTTGCTCATTTTTTTCTGAGTGTATGTGTAGGCTTTGTTTTTAATGTTCTTGCTTAATATCATGTTCTCCAGAAGACCCAGAAGTAACACAGCCAAAGATAGCTCCAATTATCCAATATACAGTATGCAGAAAAACACAGTATTATGAATCTCTTTTTCTTCTTTCTATATTTTGCATCTGTAATCAAACTTATGTGCCAATAATGACACTTAGAATCCTATTACTTTTTTGTGCCTTTAATTCAGGAAGTGAGATAAATAAGTGGTATCAGCTGGGCCAGCAATTAACTAAGCTTTGAATTGCAGCTTCAAAAATAGAGCCTAAGCTGACTCTCTTAAAAAGGCTGGTCCCAAAATATCACTATAACTTGTGCATTCCTGTATGTGTTGTTAAAATATATGCAACCATCAACATTTCCTAATATGCATAGGATATTATAGAGTGGACACCTACCGCTCATTATCAAAGAACATTCAAAAAGGCAGGAATGGACTCAGGAACTTGCAACATAAGTGATACCTTCAGGTCTCTGGTCACGTCTACGTGGCAGCCTGCGGTGCTGTGCACGGACACGCAAGATTGATGAGCACCAAAAGGAGCATTGCTACAATGCCAGGGTTCCTCCGTGGCAGCGTACAGTGTAGAGAACCCTCAGCCCTTTTCACTGGGATGGATCATTCAGAACTAACTGGGCCAAGTAAGCCAAGAAGTGCCTTGCAATATCAGCATTTACGAAGTGAAGGCAACCACATTCTGCTGCATTTCACTCCAGTCAAACTGGTGTAGAAAGACCACAACCTATTCCAATTTTAGACAGGAAAATACACCCACTTTAATATATACTTTAGTTGGCTCTGCTCTGAGGAAAGACAATCTCCAGAGGTGTCTTCATACCTCAGATATTCTATGATACCTGATATGGGACAAATGTCATAGAATCATAGAATGAGTAGGGTTGGAAAGGATCTCTGAGATCATGAAGTCCAACCCTTGATCCACTACCACCACAGATACTAGACCATGGCACTAAGTGCTACATCCAGTCTCATCTTAAAAACCTCCAGGGATGGAGAATCCACCACCTCCCTGGGCAGCCCATTCCAATGCTTGATTACCCTCTCTGTAAAGAATTTCTTCCTAACATCCAACCTAAACCTCCCCTGGCAGAGCTTGAGGCCATGCCCTCTTGTCAATGGTATCCATCTCCTCATTAAAATGCCAAGACTACTTCAAAAAACCTCAGACTGCTGGGAGGAGGAGCTGGGCAGAGGGCAGATGCAAGTGAAATGTCTGAACAGACAGATCTACAAACAAACAAAAAAAAGAAATTTAAAATGGAAGAGCTGTGGATAGTGGCACAGGCAGCTGGTCTAGAAGAAAGCTAAACCCTTTTTAGCAGTCATTTTTTCTGAGAGAACTAGAAAAAAACAGTCATTGTCAATATAATATATGAAGGCATCAGCTGGTTTTTTTCTGTCAGCAAATCATTGGCAAGCATCTCCTTAATTTTGAGAATTTGCCATATTTAATTGTCCCACAATTTATGCAAATCTATTTCCATTCTGCACACAGAATACTAACTATTAGTTATTTATGAGTAGTAGTCAGCTAGCTCAGGGTCATGACTGAAACTGTTCAAGCAGGAGAAAAAAAAACAATTTAGGAATAATGAGCAATAAATATTCTTTCTTTCCATATAGTACTATACCTGTTTCTAGGTGAATACATACTGAAAGTCATCATTCACTGAACAGATATTAACAAAAATCCATCTAAAAATCACATGGAAATAGCAAATAGGAAAGGTTTTTATGTAGCAAAGAAGAATTGTAGCATATTCTGGGTCAGATATTCTAGACTGGTGTAAAATCAACATCATTCTAGTGACAATAATGGGGTCACTGAAGTTTCATTGATTTATACTAGGCACAAGTCTGGACTTTATTTCTTCTTTTTCTTTTATTCCCATTGTTCAACCTACTTCACTGCAGGAGATGATTAGAAAGAAATACTTAGAAAGAACACAATAGCAAGTAATGAGATCCAAACTGATGAAGGAATTAACAGCTTATTGCAGAGAGGCAGAGGAAGGAGAAGTCAGATTCTGGCAATGTTTCTGTGGTTATGACACGTGAACTTAGAGATGATGGAGACGAAGGGCAGAAAAGAAAGTCTGGAGTTAGGAATGCCTCCAGTTCTGCAATAATTTGATGCTAAACTTCAAGAGCTGAAAAAATTCTTAACAAAACTTCTAACAAATTTAAGTCAGGAAAAGGTTAAAGAAACATAAAGACTCATCAAAGTATTTTACCCAGAGCACATTTAGAACAGATTTTCTTCACCAGATTTACTGTGGTGTTTATTTTGGCAATTTTTTTTAATTATTTTTTTTTATCATGAATTAGGACTATAACAGCCTTTTCCCCACTGCCTGGCTTTATCACCATGAAAACAAAATAGATACTTTTCTAGAAATATTGGGTAGCCTGAATTTTCCCAGATCAGAGAAACCAGGCAATGAGAAGAAGTGAACTTGCCTAAATTCGAAAACAAAAGGATACTGTCTTACTTATATGTACCAGTGACAGACCCAAAGAACCACAACATTTGCTTCACACTCCATCTCGGCTATAATCCTGCCTACCTACAGGCATACACTAGCATGTACGTACACATATGTTTTTCCTTCACCATCAGAGAAATCTGAAACAAAGAAAGAGGCTAGTTTTAATTTGTAAAATGCTCTAAACCACAAAACTACAGAAAACACATGGGAAACAAGAAAAGCAGAAATTTTTGAAGAATAACCACTTCAAACCCAGTTGCTTATGTTAAAAAAAAAACAAACAAACATGCTCAGGAACCCACTGTTTAATAAATTGATACTAGACATATATAAAAGTTTAACTGTCTGAACTAAATACAACATACAGTAATGCTAGTGGGAAGTAATTTATATTGACAGCTTTTCAAAACAGCTAGTTTCCCTTGATCCAAAATAAAACTTTTAAGAATACACCAGTTATTTTTAGCCTTACTGAACTGAAAGTTCCTGGACATGAGAAAAAAATAGGAAGAGCAGATAGAAATTCTTGTAGAAAGGGAGAAGCCTGGTCCCAGCCAGCTCTTTTTCTTCAGTTTGACTAAATACTCCATGATAAAGGAATGGAGAAGGACACAAGCCTGAAATCTGGTTCCACAGATCAGGAGAACTGCTGGAGGTTTTTCATGGTTTGGTCTTTGACGGACTATAAAAATAAAGACAGAGCAAGAGAAAATCAGGATAGAGCTAGTAAAACACTCAGAAATAAGAGCAGTAGCCAGTGCAGCATGGAACAAAGAAATATGAAAAATTGTCCCTCTGCATGGCCCAAAGGAGCAAAACTAGGATGTGCTTCAAGTAAACCGGTCACAAATACATCCCTCATAGAGCCTGTAGCCTGATAGGATTGACTCTGCTCACAGGAGCAGTAAGATCTTGATCACCTTTCATTGCACTCTCACAATTCCTCATGACTTTATGCCAGTTCAATTGCATGATAAACCTCCTTGCAAAGATATAGGGCTAAAGGCCAGCACAGACCCATGGAGGAGTGTGTCACTCCTCCCCTAATTAATTCAGGCAGAAGGAACCTGATCAAAGAAGTGCTGACATTCAGTCAAAAGTCAGACAATATGCTCATGAGTAATAAGCACCGTCACATTGCCAGGATGTGCCAAGAATTCCACTAAAGTACATACTGGAAAATGGGTAGGAAGGCCAGAAAGGCAATTGCAACATATGTGACAGAGGTTTAGCAAAAGTAAATAGCTACCCAGCCAGAAAATAACCCTCCCTGATTCCCCCATGCACTGCAGAGAAAACACTGCGCACACCAAAACCATTTCATCTCGTATAATAGCTGAATGAAGGAGACTCATTCGGGTGCAGAACCTAGAGGTGCCATACAGTCACCCACAAGCTTCATGTCAAAAACCTTGCGCAGGAGATGGAAACAACTCAGTATGTGAGTTAAGCACACCAGCCGTTTAAAGGACAAGTGAAGGCTGGCAAAAAATTGACCCTTTTGGAAAACAAATACACAAAAACACAAGTCATCTTTCCTATCTGCCAGTCCAAGCCACTGGAAAACTGCCTTACCTCATTGGGGTGGAGCAGGGACACTCTCCAGGTCTTCACCATCTTGAGTTTGTCCTGCTTTTTAGGTAGCAAGGTCAAAAATCTTCATTGACAACAGGATTACAAAACTTTATCCCTGATGTTCTCCCCAAATCGCTGTAGCACCCAGGTTCAGACATGAAGAAAAAGTTTACAGGATATTATGGCAAAATTACTGAGACTGTCTTTCCCTGGAGCTAGGGTTTCTAAGGAAAAAAGTCAAGACCTGAACATGCCTAGCCCTGCTTGAATCTGCTCATTGCCAGTGCTAAACACTGTATGTGCTAAATGATCTAATGTTGTTCATCAGTTGGACATCTCTTGTAGCATGAAAGTACATGGTATGACAACTACAATATGGTAAATACTAAAAATCATACCATTACCTTTCTCTTATACATTTCTTTTTCACAAAAATATAGTTTAAAATATCTTCAAGAATACATTGTATTTCTTGGAGACTAGTTCCCATAGACCTTTAAAGAGGTGACGTTATTTGCATTTAAAAATATTCTCCTGTGAAGACATCTTTGGTCATGAGCACCTCAATCAAGCAGAAAATGTCATAAAGAGAAAAGATTCATAAAAGCTGACAAATTTTTACTAGAAATCAGATATGCAATAGTTGACAATAGTTTAATGCGCCTAGTGTTGTGACAACCTCCTATCTCGTGTCTATTAAATAAAACCTTTGGCTTAGACACTAGGTGCATGAACACGACACAGAAATGTCTGGTTTCTGTGGCCTGAGATGACCAGGAGGGGGGTCTCTTCCTGTCTGAAACATTTTTGAAGCATGTGAAGCGCTCCAAGTGGGAAGGCTATGCTAAAGGGCAAACATATTACGAGCTTACTCACTGGAAAGATACTTGGAATATCATCTCCATGTCTGTGCAAGTCATTTTAACCTTTTTGTTATAGAAAGGTTATGGTTGCCTGGCTCTGCCTAATGAATTATAAGTACAACTGGGGCAGAATTTGGTGTCACCAGCTTTCCACCACAGAGACAAGAATGAAGAGAAAAGAAGCTATCAGAGCAGATGCATAAGACAAGGAGCCTGACAGGGAATGTTTGTGAGTTTCTGCCTCATTTCCAGACTAGGAAAGCATGTGACTTTTTTATAAAGTATATTCAAATAAGACTGGGGTTTTTTATCAAGTGCAGATCCTTATTTTAAGCTTTTCCATCTCTCTATCTGGCAAAATAATCAATGTTGCGCTTTCAGTACCTGCAACTCTAAGTACAAGTCAAAATACAAGTCGTTGCTTATAATTTTTTACAATCTTGTATTATTTTACCACTTTCAGACAGCGCTACATTATGCAGAACATATAGTGTACTGTTTTCCACAAGTCCAAAAAAAATGCATCGCTAATTTTTAAGCTGATGTTAACAGCTAAGGTCATCTGATGATAGCACAGTAATTTGGATATGCATGGATGTAAAAGGTCCACATTTTCAAGTACTCAAACACTTCTGAAGTTGGAGAAACTGTGTTCTGTTGAAGTTCTATTCATCTCTTCAACACAGATTAACAGGAGCTGTGGACATTCAGCAAGTCTTAAAATAAAGAAATCTAAAGTTAATGTTGTCTTTTCACAAATGTGCCTGCAGGTATGTGGAAGCAAATTATGGATTCTGGCATTTCAGCAAAGAGAAAAGTAAGAAGAAAATGTGTTTGGAACCGATACATCTAATGAGAAGTGCTTGAGTTTTGTTATAGAAACTTCTTAAGGTTTTAAAAACATTCTTCAATGGAAGGAAATGATCTTTGGAGAGAGATCCATTTGATCTATTAAAAAATCAAACATCTGGGGCAGTATTCACCTCACTTCTGTTTGGAAATTTTCATTTATATACCTAAGCCTGAGTAAGTCACAGTTGGTTCTTTGAAGCCAATCGTGAGAAAGAAATTACTCCTGATGTGATACTGGTTTTGTCCTTTGTTGTTGTTTTGGTTACTCTTAGTTTTCCTTTAAAATAAGAGAATTGTATTTTGAAAATACTTGGTGCTCTGGGACAGCACAGTGTAACAGTCTTATACTGTAACTACATTGTGGTGAAGGAGGGGAGATTGGCTTCTCTGCAGTCAGAGGAGGGAAAGCACCTCTGGAGATCCCCTAGTTCAACCCCTGCTCAAAGCTGGGGCACCTACAGGAGGTTGCTGTAATAAATCTATGAACCTTTAGGGACACTAATTTAGGGACACTGAAAAAAAATACCAGGCATCAGGCAAGGAGATCAGTGCCTTACCAGCACTGTTGTCCTTCACACATGACAAGAGACCAACAGCAGCAGTGAAGGTATCAGGAAATTCAAAGCGGCAGAACAGATCCCTTGACCAGAAACACAAATATTCAAAAACAATGAAAAATACATAAAAAATAAAAAGGGGTGGGGTGGGTGGGAAAGAGACAGGAAAAGATTCAAAAAAGCCATGTCGTTCTATGTAATGACTTGGTAGGAAAATGTTTTCACACTTCAGCCCACTGAAACTAGACTGAAGCTCCACCCTGAGTAATGTCTGTATTTTAACTGTAGATAATTGAAAAGGAACACCCCAGCCTTTACTTACTCTGCCTAATGAATGTTATCATGTGGAAAAGGTAAATCAATAACAGCTGCGATCAAACATACCAATCTCCTTTTCAGTGTACAATGCTCTCATTTATATAAATCTTTACAACCCAACTGCCCTTCTCATTTAAAGGCAGTGAGTGAAACATTGCCCAGCACAAAAGAGCTTCTCTCTTAAGAATTCTCCATGCTGTTTGAAAGGGTAGCCCAAATGAATTGCTGGAATGACCATTGAAAGGGCTACTCGTTAGCTATGACTGTCCTTGGGAATTAGCCAGACGTGAGGTAACAAGACCACAAAGTGCTGTTGGTATTGGCAGCAAAGGCAAGGTTCATCATAGTACCTCTTGTCTAGACTAGGGATGTAAAAGGAAATAGAAAACAATTCTTCGACTATATGCACTTGATGTTCCATCCCCTTTTTCTATAGAAAAATGTAAGACATTTGGAATTTTTCCTTTTTATTTGGGAAAGAAAAATTTGGAAACCAGAGTGACTCATGCTGGAAAGTGTCTGACTGGCATATGATAGCCAGCTTGCTCCAGAAAGTTAAGACCATAGGAAGAGTTTGAGGAAGGCATGTGAATTCAGACTTGAACGTGATTTAACTCTTAGTATCCTTATAATTAATTTTGCTTTATTCACTATGTAAATAACAACTAAGTCCCTTACATGGACAATCTATCTGTTTACAAACTGATATGTACCAAGAGGTTCACATACCCTAGGAATAAGAGTTTCAGTTTTAGGAATGTGTTACAAGTTCATTCCCAAATGCATTGCACAAATCTTCTTTCAGGTAAGAAAGAACAGCACAGGTACCTGCAGCACAGGTACCCTGGAGAGAAAGTTCAGATCAGACCCTTATTTCTGACTCATTTGAACAGCTGCAAAACAAATGCTTTACTCTGCAGAGCATCCTGGCACTGCAGTATCCCTGTCTGAATTGAGATCCACTTACTCTTTACACAAAATTCCTTCTCGTTTCCAGCTGCTGCACTTTGTTTCCTAGCCCTCTCAAGTTTTGTTATAGTGGGGCTGGCTGTCCCAAAGCTATAGCCTGAAGGAAAATTTATAGTGTTTTCTCAGGATTTTCCTCAGAAGCTGAATCACACAAGCCTGGGATTATTTTTTTTTTTTCTGTCCAATGGCAGCTACTGTAAGCCTAACAGCAGCTCTCATTCTTCTTTTCCTCCTTTCCTTCAACAGGGTTCTAACATCTTCACTTGCACCCACCCTCATTTCTTTTGGGAAGGGTAGGCATTAAGTTTCTTCAGTTGCCACGTCTATCCCACCTCTCAGTTCTCAGCATTGACTCATTTCTAATAATAAACCAAGAGGAAAATTTCACCATCTCTGCTACCAATGTTTTTAGTGTCCCTACTAATTCAGGCTATTAAGAGGGTAAGGGTGCATTACAATGCCCCCTTCTTTATCACTACCTGCTTATAGACACCTTGTCTTCTGTTTCCAAAAACACGTCTTGTTTCCCATTTTATCTTCCAGTGTGTGGTGCCCCTGTATCCTTTATTGTACTGAAAAGGGCAGCAGCAGATCTTTCCATGCCTGTTTATCATTCCAAATAAAACTCTGTGTTCTTGCAGACCAGCATGGTATCAGCAGCATGACTGATAGCACTCACAGCACTTTCACCTAAACCTACCCATCATTGTGACTCCTCATATGACACTGTAGTGCAATGTTGACTGTTTGCCACTCCACATATGCAAAACCCCCTTAAAAGGCTTTTTTGTTATTTTTTAATCATTTTCACATTCCCCTACTTCAGTCTCCAAGTACTGCTGTTCAAGCGCAGAGGCAAGGCTTTCTATGCCAGACACTTACAGTGTTGGAGTCCTACCAAAGCAGGCCAGCATGTTTTCTTCTGCCGGATTCTTGGACCTCTTTGCTTTTCTGATCTTTGGTTTTTACCTCCTCACTGAAGTGGCATCATCATATCCCATCCATGCCACAGCCTCAAAGCTGGGGCAATACTTTATGTTTATAGACATACGGAGCAGACACATAGACTCCAAGGAGTACCAGACACCAAACACTCCTTACACAGAGAAACAACCATACAGATGTGAGCAAAATGGACATCTGCACCCACTCTCTGCCTCCTTCTCACTCTTCTGTTACTCTGACATGGCATTTCTTAAGGAATCAAAGGACTTTCCAAGTTCACCCTGCTCTGCCAGCTTGTTTTCTAAGTATTTTTCCAACCATAAAACTTCTCAACTCAGTGCCCTTCCATATCCTTGTTCAAACTTCTCTTTATCACCTCTTTGCCAGCGTCCAGACCTGCTTGTCATATAAGTGATGATCTCATAAGGTGCTCTACAAGACTGCCCATTACTGAATTGCTCCCCCAGATTCAAACTTAGGCTGGATCATAATGAGTTCTTCATATATGTGCACATAAAACCATCCAGACATAACAATGTCCTGAAACAATCCTTGAGATTTCAATCTGGCATAAAGATTAAGAATAAAAGAGAAAGTGCACATGAAGACTGGTGTTTGACAAGGATATGCACATCTTCTATGTGAAGCAGAATTGACAAGTCATTGAGATCATCACAAAACCTTGAAAAGCAGGAGCTCTTCCTCACGTGACTGTCTTATGAAAAGAGATGGCAGAACAGACAGGGAAAACTCTTGGTAAGGACAAGACAAGGGCTGGAATAAAAGCGAAAACAGAGAAGATGAAGAACAACCTGTGCAGATGCAGCAATGAAATCCTAGTCTGGCTCCCATGTTTCAGGTTAACAACTGCAGTGCCAGATATTTTAATGTTTCACAATTATTTGGTCTTCACTTAGGGCACTGACATGATTAAATCTATTGAGAAACTATGTCTTGGCCTTATGTTTCTAAGATATATTTAATTCCTTTTACATGCTACTCAGGGCCAGGTGTTGTATTTGATATGCAATTTGCATTTAGGAAGCATTCCTTTTGGTTCACCCAAGCAAGAAATGTAGACTTCATCTGGTGTCCTGATCATCCATACATGGAAAATTCATCCATCTTTTAATCTGCTCTGAAACTAGTCTTCATCTGATACTTTGGAGTGTTCAGGACAATTTTTTCTCTTGTGTGTCTTATTTCTGATTCTTTCTGGACCAGAGCCAGGAGTCTTACAGTAAACTATCTCTACATGAGAATAAAAGCCCATTTTAAAAGGTTGGAATAGTCTGGGTCAGATGTATGATCTAAAGCCAAACCTTCTCCCCAACAGCCTTCTCATTATTTACACTTGATCACATGTCAAGACCATAACTCAGATCTGCATAATTAACTTTCATTCGCTCTATTACCTACAGAAATGACAGTAAAATATCTTACTCATCCAGGATTGTTCAGTGACTGTTGTCAGGTGAGCTGAAGACAAAAAAAAAAGTATAGCTTGCTGATATTTTAAAATGTTTTCCATTCACTTCTACTTTCTCTGTTTAATCAGGTTATCACTTGGAATGCAGCAGAGGTACTGATCACATCCTGAACTCTGTGGTGCTAAGTTCTGTGTGCAAATACAAACAGCGAGTGTTTTATAAATGAATACGTACTTCCAAGTATTTTTTAATTTGCTATCACAAACAGGGATCTAGATTTCAGTGAAAGCAAAGTTTACTAAACAAATAGGTACCTGCAGAACTGAAATGGGAAACAAATTGTTGTGGAAAAAAATGTCGACAGTTAAGATTAAAACAACCTTGTTCACAAGGTTGATCACAATCCAGTGATCAGCTAACTCCTGTAAGAGAGCTGGGCTATGCTTCTCCTTACTAAATATTATTTCAGTTTTCTAAGAGAGAGTAACCAATCAGAAGAGTTCTCTCAGAACTGAAATAAGAGTGGGCATACACTATATCTTGTGTAAATGACATTATCACTGTAATAATTATTAAAGGCTGCTTTTGTAAGCTGATATAAATAGAAACAAGCTTAGTATAGCTCTGTTCAGTATAAGTTATTTTCCACAAGTCTTTATTTATTATTGTGTTCCACAAGTGACTTATCCATCTTAATTCCACACTAACTAATCTGTGTAACACTGCGCAATCACAGAATCGTACATCACAAAATAATTATGGTTGAAAGACACCTCCAGAGGTCATCTAATCCAACTCTTTCTCTAATTAGGGTGAAATAGATCAGATTGCAGCTATGTCCAGTTGAGCCCTGAATATTGTCAAAGACAGAGGGTTCACAGCCTGGGAAATCTGTGTGACCACCCTCGTGGTGATATTATTTTCCTAATATCCAACTGGAATTTCTCTGTGTTACGACTCATGTCTGTTGTACCTCATTCTCTCACTGTGCAACACCAAGAAAATCCCAGCTACAGGTCCACATGTAGTTGAAGGTAGCAGTGAGGTTTCGCTTTTGCCTTTTCTCCTGAAGGCCAAACAAGCAGTTTTTCCTCAGCCACAAACATTATGTCCTTTCTCCAGCTCCCTCCCATCTGGATGACATCCAGTGGACTCAATATGTTTAGCTGAAGTCTTTCTTGTCCTGAAGAACTCAGAGACAACACTCCCCATGGGGTCTCAAAAGTCGAAACAGAGCAGAACAATACTTTTCTCAACCTATTGGCTACAGTCTTATTTATGCTGCCCAGGTGTTGTTGGCTTTCTATGCTGCAAGGGCACACAGCTGGCTCATGTTGAATTTACTGTCCACCAGGGCCCCCGAGTCCTTTTCTGCAAAGCTAAGCATTTGGTCCCCAGCCTGAACTGTTGTATGAGCTTATCCCATCCCAGAAACAAGGCTCAGCATTGTGTTTTAACTCATGATGTTCATGTGCTCTCTATTTCTCCAACATGCCAAGATCCCTGGGAAGAGCAGCCCACCTCTCCCCAGCTTGGAACTGTGCGTGAACTGGTTGAGAGTGCACTCTGTCACATCATCCACATTACAGATGACAAAAAAACCATAGAACAGTACACATTGTACTTATGTATAGAGAGAATTACAATATAGGTATGTAAATTGTTTAACATACTTGCCCTGGCCAATTATCAGCAGAACAAGGATTAAAATGTGACTCTGTTAGGAGAAGGATTCACACATATAGCTGTCATCATTACTAGTATTTCTAGAGGACTCAGACAAAGGACAATTTTGCTGAATTCAGTTAAAGAAAATTATTCTGTCAGGATTGGAGAAGCTAAAATACCGGTCAATATAAACCATTTTTTGCCTTGTTGTTTTCTCTGAGCTAAGCCTGACCATGCACATAGGTCTATTCTAATCTATCATACACATGAGAAATGCTATTTTTATCTTCACCACAGTGGATAGAAAAAATGTCCTTTTATAAGGACTTTGTAACTTGTTTGGGGAAATCTTTAGACACCATATGTTTAAATCTCAAGCGTGTGCACTCTTCCTCTTTTCTTTGCAAAATATGTCAGGCTTAAGGTAATTGGGGGGAAGCACCATTTGCTAACACTCTAGCTCTTCACACTATTCTTTCACTGCTGCAGGTGGTCCATAAGCCAGTAAATGCATCATGCAAATCAACTCTTCCTTTCAGGAGAAGATGTACCATATATTGTGTCTTGGAAAGAAGACATTTCTTCCTCAAAACAGGAAGGACCTGATGACTCATTTTTGGTACTACAACATTGAGGTTGCCAATGGACATCCAAAATAAATGTATTTTGTGTTTGATCCTTCAGGCAGGCTGAATGTTTCTCCTCTTAGTGCATGTCCATGCCGTACATTCCCTGCATCACATTCTGCAGTAATAAAATGCATTTCTATCACCTTGCAAATCCTCTTTGAAAGGCCTGCATCACCTTTCCTCATCACTGTAGTTTGTGTTGCATGGTCACTTAGGTACAGGTGGTCAGGCTGGGTTCTACCATGCTCTCTCTCCAACAATCTTAGCACCTCTGATGTCCCAAGTCCAAATCATGGCTGGCTGTCAGCATGGGACACTAAGGCCAGAGCCATCCAAACAACGTCTTGTTTCCTTACCCTCATGTCCAGATGAAACCTCTTCCTAAGACACATGTGTTAATAACTTCTCCGGGAACGCAAACAAAAGGACTACAAGTGTAAGAGGACTGAATCATGATTTGGGTTTCACAGCATTGGCAGGAAGCTGGCAGTGTTTTAGTGTTTACTTACACAGTTACTCTGCTTGCTATGTCATTCAAGGTCTAGAAGTGAATGGGTTTTCACACCTGTTGTGTCACTCTCTGAATTATAGTTGTGTCAGTGATGCTTTGTTGGCTGTGATCAGTTATACGGAGACCAAAATGTTATTTGCAACCACATAGCCAGGAAATCTGTCCTGAGAATTACAGTCTAGTTGAAGAAGTCACTGAATTTCTCCGTTCCTTGCTTTCATTCCTGTGCAGTAGAATAATTTGAAAAGTGCTAGTGATGCTTTGATGGCAATAATTGTTTATTATTATGATTCATTTATGCATGTACCTCAAAAGAATCAAATGTAAACAAACAAGTGATGTCAGCATGTGTAGCAGAGAAAAAATAGTCTATGAGAACATACCCTTTCTTGCATATAATGACATGTTTTTGCTGTAGAAAGTCCCTAAGGCTCATTTCTTACTTGCAGTTTCAAAACATCATCATTAGTAAGACACTGGGGAATAAAACTGTTCCATGAATCCATTTATGTCTTTACTGAAAACCATACTTTTCTACGTGAACAACAACAACAGTCACTTGCAGTTTTTCCCTCACAGCTTTTGATGTGGGCTAGAAAACCATTTCAGGTAATACGCGTAACATACTCTGCTAATCTGTGTTGGCTTACTAGCTACCACAAAGGATGGAGCCAAATATAAAATCCATTGTTAACCTCATGACTGGTCATATGTTATTTTTACTACTGTAAGGTTTCTTGTTTAAATTTGACTTTTGTTGCAGCCATAAATATTTGGAGCTTATAGTGAATTAGAAGACACATATTTATGGAATAATTCAATGGTGAGGTAGGAAGATAACTTGGCAAGATTGTTTCCCACCCTCAGGCTTATAAATTCCAGATTTTTTTTTTTTTGCCACACCTATTTGGCACATATTTCTTTTTTTTCCTTTTGTCTCTCTCTCTTCTTTTTTTTCCTTTTTTTTAATGAAGAGCAGGAATAACAATCAACCCTGAAAGACATAAAAACCTGAACCTTCTTTAATGGGGGCCCAATTCTAACCTTACGAATCTTTTTACTTAGTTCAGCTAGTTCTGGACCAGGCCCATACACTGAATTGCTCCTGCTCCTCAGGATGTTTCAGCTGACAGCCTGGACCGCACAAGAATGTTTGAGAGAACCCTCTGTCCTTGGCATAAACTGGCTGAGCTGTTAATCATTTCTCACTGACTGACATTTCTTTTGCCTTCTGACTTTCCAGGTCATCTGCTTCTCTCTTCCTGATGCTCTCAGGCATAGCCCATTCTGGTTGCTTTGGGGACTTCAGCCACTCTCCACAGTGTTTCACATCCAGCAGCCTGCTGGTAGCAGGTACCTCCCTGGTAAACAGGGCTCTGACAGATTTGACTAGCTCCAGTTTGTGCAGCTGCACTGCATTAGAGGAAGCAAAGAGTCTATTTTATTTAAAAGTGAAAGAAAGGTTAGTTCAGTAATGTGATCTGTTGCAAAACTGCTCTCTCCTCAGAGGGCAGTCAGGTAAAATACATTACACAAAGAATTTCTAAGATTCTTTTTTCTAAAGTTGTCAGTAACAATGCAGACCATTGTTTACATTTTAATTAACTTCTGTTTCACTGATTTTTAAATCAGATTAATTAACCTATTGCTTTCAGCTGAATCATTGCAAGTTGAACCTATTCAAGACATACCTGAGATCTTCAAAGGCTAGCACAGCTGGTTTATATAGAGGAAGTCTAATTAGCAGTGACTTTATAGCAATTTAGTAGCTCATAAACAATGCAGTGATGAGAAACATTTCTTGGAGAATCTCTCCTCAGCAGCCTTTAGTCTTACAGGAATTTTCTTCTTTACCTTTGTAGTATGTACAACTATCGTAGCTACCTAGAAAATAAGGAAAGGGGGATTACGTGTGTAGTACAGTAAAACATCAACATCGAAAACTCCAGAACTGTATGCCTGCTTGTGCCAAAACCAAAGAGCACACCTGGTCTTAACATCACTCAGATGAAAATAAAAGCAGAGAAAACACTTTGAGTGACACTGTCCTGTACTTACTACCCTCTCATTTGCACTTTCTCTGCCAAAATATTAACTCCAATTAAGAATCTTATTGCTTTTACACTATGCTTTTCAAATACAGTTTTTAATATAGTTGCTAGCAAATATGTAACAAATGTGTATAGAATTGGGAGCAAGCTGTGTAACTGTGTCTCTCTGGGAACAACATTGCACACCTAAAAGGAAGTGTATGATTAATTCATTTATAGGGAACATATATGTAGCCCCTTAGATCTTTGGCTAGGACTACAAAGCATATTACACAACACAGGAAACGTGAAAAGGGAGTTTAAGGCCAAATTTGCAATGTGCCACTCCCAAACTAGTGACGTGCTGATCTGATCTTCCAACATCAGTTGTTTGCTTTAAATTATCCCTCCTGTCAGTAGCACAAAAGTGCTGTGACAGCAGCTAGGAATTGTCAGGAAGAAATGAAGTTACCAGCTGTGCGATCTTTTTTCTAGACACCGTCCCTACATGTACATTACCTTTTTGCCTGGCTTCCTATCTTCTCCAGATCCTCAGGCCCTTCCTGTCTCTTTCAAATTTCAGTCTTATTTTTGGCATATATTTTTCTTAACTGAGTCTTCAGGATGTGTGCATAATCCCTCAGGAGAAGAACTAAAGCAACCAAGGGTTGATCAACCTTTGCTCTATTGCCCAGAAAAAAAAACATCCCCTTTCTAACAGGATTTGTTGCCCAGCCCTGCAGGCTTTTAACAATTTTAATACACTCATAGGAAAATCTGAAGAATATTTTTACATCCATTCCCACATAGCAGTGATGAGTTCACACAGGTGGTGACTAGACTGAACATTGAGGCCATAAGAAATTCTTTCCAACTCTGATGAAATTTGAAGTCTTATGTCCATTTTACCCAGGAGACGAACTACTGAAATTTATTCATGTTGCAAAAAGTTTAATTTTTCATCATACCTTTAGAGGATAAGACAGACAACCAGCAGATTAAGAAGCCATAATGATCTGGTAACCTCAGACAGTAATGCCTTGTCCCCCTGCACTCTTCTCTTTCACAAACCAAAAGCATCCCCACAGATCACCGATGCATTTTGACAAATAAGTAAATAGATAAGATTAGATAGGATTGCATGTGATAGAAAAACAATCCTGAATCTACTTGACAGTAGCATGAGGAATAAAGAAAACCTTTTACTTAACTGTCATCACATCACAAAACCATCTCAATGCATCTACTAGTCACACTGACATTATAAATTTCAGTCCTTGCCCCTCTTTGGTTTGTTAAGAAGTGGGTGAATTAGAGAGGACTTCTCCAATCATAATAACAATAATAAAAAGTCTAAGCAGTCCCAGACCACTTGTATCCAACAAGATGCTCTGGAGCTTAAAATGAAATAGCTTGATCAGTGAAGGCCAAAACGTCTTAGAAAATACTGAAGTCACTATGCCAAGCAGAATAGCATGTGCTTTTACTCATGAATAAACAGGAAAGCCCATTTGCTTGGAGATATTATGGTCACAAAATGCTTCTGTTGTCATCCAGCCTGATTTTCTCCTTAACAGATGGCATATCCCTTACTATTTTTATGACTAACTTCATTTTCAAATTGTTGTATTGGAGCTAGAATCTATTGTTTAAAAAAGGTCATTCCAAGAGTACCAGAATGGATGGAATGGGTTTTCTGTGACTCTGAGCCTCCAGGCTGATTGACTGATTAGTGAGGTTTCTTTAGCATATTGGAACTCTCATTAGAGTTTCTCTTTTAAGAATGCACTCTATTTAGAGCGATAATCACAGCAGCAATCAAGTGTTAGAAACTGAAACAAAGTACATTCACTCTAGACTTCCTATTCACAGATTTAGGAGTGAGAGAAACTAATCAACCTGTGGATTTTTTCGGGGTAAAAATAGGTGAACATACTGCTACGTCAGGGCACAGAACTTTCAGGCTGCCTTTTTTTTCAAATCATTCGTAGGAAAGCACTGTTGTCTGTGAGAAGGCTTCCTTCCCATCAAACAGATGGAAACTAGCCAATTGGCTTAAAACTGGGCAGGGGACACCCTGGCAAACAAACAATTAGCATGGTCACCTAAATATAATTTATAGATATTTCAAAATTTCTAATTTAATTTTCTGTAGTTTAAAATTTTTGTCAGTCATTAAAACAAAGAATTAACATCTACATGTAACTTTCCCCTGTTTTATTCAGTATATAATAGAAATTATGTTTAATTTATTTTTTGTCTTTTTACTGACAGCTCTGACATTTTTATCTGTAAATAAATGTAGCTATTGTGTTTTTTCCCTTTATAAATGGCTTTAGAAGCTCCTGCTTTTTTCTTTCCCATTTAGAAATACCTGAAATCTTCTATTCATAGTTTTTCTCATGTCCTTTTTCTTTCTTTCTTAATTTTTTCAAACTCCTTCATTTTAATTTATATCCTTGCTCCTTCATTATTATTGTTTCTGTCTAAATGAATTAGACTACTTCAGACAGGCACCTTAAAAAATTAAACAATCCACCCAGCCTTCAGTAATGCAATGTAATGCAGAAGATCTTTCCAAACATCCCATTCCTAAATCACAGTCACCCAATCTTTGACTATCAGATACTGTAGCAAAGTACTGTAGTTTGTGGTATCTGCTACTGTACGGGATACTTTGCTATTAAAATTCAGGATGGTGCACAGCTGCTTCTTCCCTGGGAAAAAAAAATGTGGTTTTAGCATGTCCTGTATCTAACTGATTTTAATTCCAAAAATATCAAACTGCACACAGACATCCTTAGACCTCTTAAATTTTCTCACTGAGTTACAAGATGGCAACTATCTCATAATACTGCACACTACATTTTTGAGGTTCAGAAAACGGCGCTCCCATTTTTGATCTCTGCACAAGTTTTTGAACCCAAATAAGGCCCTGAATGGTTTCAATTCCAGACAAGAAAATATCATGAAGTTCCTAAATCTTAGTCTTGAGTGAGATGAATTGGGAATTTTGATGAACTTGGATGCTAAGAGCAGAAGTAGAGTAAGAAAGATATTTGCCTGGAAGATTTAGGTGTTCAATCTTCTAATAGAAAGATTGAACTTTTTGATTTTCTATGGAATTCCCTTGGACATAAGTCAGAACCAAGCACCCAGAAAAACAGCAAAGTGGACAGTTTTTCCAGAAGAAAGGACTGAAACGAAGCAACATTGGAAGGTTCACCGTGCTCACAGTAGTTTCTACATTGAATATTTTCCAGATCCAATATTCTGGAATAGTAAAGTTGTCTGAAATTATATCCAGTAAAATGGGATCGAAGGTTAGATAAAATAAATATTTGCTGCACAGCAACACAAACATTTCTCTAAGCTTAGCTATAAAGTTAAATCTTGCACTATATTCTAAAGCTTTGCTGTCTTGTATGTCTTATCTGAACTATGAAATGTGTGCATAACTGTGGTCTGTAAATCAGCATAGTAATACTCTATTCCAGGCCACTTACCATCTACCTGGGCACAGCACCACTGTCACAGCTGTAAAAGCTACAGGCTTCAAACCACTTTGCGCACAGCAGCAAAGCAAGTCAACATGTCTTTGTGAAGTAGGTACATTGCTGTTAGTATACTTCAGCTTATCTGTAGTTATGAAAACATAAAAGTGCTGAAAATTCAGAAATTAATGTGGTCTGAACTGAAGCTCTTCTGAAAAGTAAATTTTTTAGCAGCAAAATAACTTCAAAAATCTTTGTCCAAACTGACCAATTTTTTATTCCTTTGTTATGGTTTGCTCATTTCACTGAAAATTTTAAAATTACATATTCACCTAGCTCAGCATCTGAACCTGAAACACATCCAAAAGAAACAGCCAGCCTGCCCCAGCTCTTCTTTCTTATCTTCTTCATATTTCTGCATCTTGATGAAGCAGAAAAGAAAGCATAAGAGCTGCTGGGTAGAAATCAAACTAATAAACACCTGGGCAAGATGAACTAACTTTCAAGAAAACATTACAAGTTGACTGAATGGTGATTTGGATGTGAAACAAAATCTACAAATATTTTAAGTGAATGATGTTAGAGAACAAATGAGATAATTTAAAGCACCCTAATCTACTGTGGGGAAAAAAAAACCCAACCAAACCCAACAAAAGAGAACAAGCGTACTAAGGTACACAGCAGCTCAAAACATCCATTCAATGAAACAAGCAGGGAAAAGTAATACTTATTTTCACACTGGTTTTGGTGAATTATTGTGAGTTCAGTTATTTTCTGATGAATTACTGGCATGGAAAATGTATGGTAATTAGGCATCAACATCCAGGAGGGGCAGCAGACTTCACTTCCTAACTATTAAGAAAACACTTAATAAGTTTATGCACAGAATATATGACATAGAATTATGCCTGTTAACTATGTACATAACCCAAAATAATTTGAATGCCTTTAGGAGTTCCATAAGGTCATTGACAAGGACTCAGTGATTCTTCTCTACCTTTTGGCGCTACATTGTTTTAACTCAAGACATCTCATAATTTTAGCCATGATAAAGAGAGTTACATAGTGGCAGAAATGTAAACATGGAAAACAAGTTAGTATTTCTAATTTTTTCTATACTAGTTCTCTGGAAATGTTGCTGATTAAAAAAATAAACTCAGCTGAACCAAAATAATAACAGATGTACTGTAAGTGTTCCCAGACCTAAACACCTTGGAAAGTCTGAGGTCACATTTATTAGAACTGATCCCTATCTTAAGCAGTTTTGACACATATTCTTGGCCTTGGTGGTAAGCAAATCAATAAGTCCTTTGAAGCACTCCAAAGCAGGCAAACAAGTATCTGTCATATAGGGCTCTTTTGACCTTATATTTTTGCACAAATTTCTCCAACATAGTTAAATTCATGAAGATTTTTGAAGTGATGCTTCATGGAAATGACTTTTTAAAGCAACAATTTGTCTGCCTGGGCATGTGTGTGTGTGTAAAATGAAAGACAGCACTTACATATTCAAAACTCAAGTGAAGTGATACAATTGGAAGTAAACTGGAGGTGACATATCATCAAATAACTATAAAAGTATTCTGTAGTGACTAAATTCAAATACATTTTCAACAGATATAGTTCCTTACATCTTCTTCATTTTCCTGATTATTACTAAACCAGTAAATGAGTAAACAATCTTTTCTAATTTAGTATATTGTTTTAATTTGGCATAGGCAGTTATACCCACTGCTGCAATACGACATGGTGAACATGATGAAAGCCATCTGCTTCCAAAGGTTATGGTTCAGAATTTCACTGAAAATGTTGTGCAATGGTTCCAATTACAAATGCTGACATTCATGTGCCAGTGGCATTAAAGAGCATGACAAGTCAGTCTCACCAGATCTATCCAGAAACAGGTTCATCATAACTTCCCAGATATTCACAGACAACCCCAAAACCACAGTTGGGCACATCTTAGGCCACCCAAGATATTTCCACACCACCAGCTGGTATTTATATATTCCGAGGCATTGATTTTTAACAGTGGTTTTACAGTTCTGTTAACCTACATGAAGCTTTAGGAAAAAAAATTGTTGAGGGTAAATTCTAAGGATCAAAAGAAAACAATACAGATGGAATAACTAAATACATGTAAGTCAATGTTATCAGTAAGGTGGTGCTTTGTTTAATAAATACATAAACAATTAAAAGTTATAATTAGAAAAAAACTATCAGAAAGTACAATAGATAGGTAGATGGTTAAAGAACTAGCAGCATCTACTTATAATGATTTGACATTCAGATCAGTAGGATGGTTCTTATGTCTTTCTCTGAAAAAATTTAAGGACAATCCACCAAAAATGTGCACTTTCCGTGACTATGAAAACATGTGCTTTTCAACCTTCTATCTTCCATCTTCCTTAATATTCCTGTTTTCTTGCCCTGCTGCTTCTTTCTTCTTGGCTTCATTAGACGGAGTTCCTTGTGCCTGGAATCTTCTTTTGAGTTATAGCACCAATAAGACAAATTTGGTTGTGATCTTGACTTCCAACAGCAGACGCTGTCATAGAATAAATTCTCCTGGCCAGTAGCAGGTTATCTGCCCCTGTTTTTCACCTTTGCAGGGCACATGATGAAGTGTTCAATGACAAGCACAGAGCAAATAAAAGCCACAATTCCTCCTACTGCTCTTTGGGTTAGCATGCAACCCAGCTCTGTCTCTAGATCCCCTTTATAGCAATGTTGTGTATTAAATAGCTGTGGATTTTTTTTATAATCCAAAGGTTTCTACTAAGAGGTTTCTAGCTTTTTCTTTAAAAGTCAAAGGTTGCTGGTGAGGTGAAGACAAATCTTAGTCTAAGGCTTGTTTTTGATATGCATGGAAGAACAGTAATGGATAGTAAAACAGTTACATACCAAAATACGCAGAAAGGAAGAATCCTAATTCACAAATAAATTTAAGCGCTTAAATTAGGCAGACAGGTTCTCACTTCAGACATGTTCACATCATTTACCTCTCTCCATCAGCTGAGGAAGGAAAACTGGGCTCTCATCTGTGCTGAGCTGTCTCACTAAGGGCCTACAATTCATCCTCAAGTTAAGCACCTTGCTTATGAAGACTGGACCCCATCCAAAATCATGTCAGTTAGTCAGGAACAGACAGCTCTAAATTAGCTGGAAATATCATCAATAAATGTGAAGTAAAATACATCAGAGGATATAAAGTGGAATTAATCTTATGAGGCATTAGAGTCTGTATAATGGTTGGTTCAGCAGGGAAATGTAGGTACCGTTGCAGACAGTACACGAAGAGCATGCTCATGGTCCCAAAAAAATCTAACAGTATTCAAAGGCTGTAAAAGCATAGAGAAGAGGATGGAAACAGCACAGAAAGCATCATAATGTTTTTATATATAAAAATGATAGAGCATACTTGAGACACTTCTTGCAGCACCAGGTGCTGTGTCCCATAAAACAACACAGCAGACTTGGTGAGAGTTCACACAAAAATTACAGAAATGGAAATGTGGTCTTCTGAAGAGAAATTGGAAAGACGGAGGATTTTCCCCCTCATACAAGAATGAATGAGAGGCAAAATGAAAATATTTTACAGATTAATGTTATCATATAAAACAGCAGGGAAAGCAGATCAGGGGCTTCCACTCTGGCTCTGGAAGGAAAAACAACCAGGTATTCACTGAAATTAAAAGGTGGGCAAGTCAAAACTGATAAAAGGAAATACCTTTTCATATTACGTGTAATTAAATTGTGGAACTCATTGCCAAAGGAAGTTGTTGAGACCAAAACTCAACCAGATTCATCAAGAGATTGGATAATATATCGATATCATGGATATCCAGCGTTATCATAATTAAAGAAAATAAAACTTTTGGAAGAGATATTAAACCTAGTGCTTCAGGGCTTAAGCTAATTTCTCACAATTGGTGAGTAGGATCAGGAGATCTTTGTGGAGGCAGATTATTCTGCCGCTGCCTCCTGCAGGGTTCTTCTGTCATTCTTTATAGCATCTGGTACCAGTTATATCAGATGGAGTAACAGACAAAATGGTTCTCCAGTCTGACTTAGTCAAGGATTCCTCTATACTTTCACTACTCTGTAATGAAGCTCTACCCAGAAGCGGGTGTGGATATGTCTTAAACCTTCGTGTGAAAGCGCAGGATGGGGCCACAATTTGATCCTTAGTCACATGTGAAGGATATGTAAACATGTGCTTACATGCTTGCGGGCATTGATTGCTTTCCAAATTTTAGTGTGAGGTTTTCCCAGCACTTCAGGATCTCTTATTCCGCACAAAGGTGCAAAACAGTCCTGAGAGATAGGTAAAGGAGTTATATTTAACACCAAGACAATCCAGATATCATGGTTGTGGTTCCAAAGTAACAAAGACCATGAAAAGCATAAATCAATACACAGAATACTCTAAGAAACACTTTTTGAAGGACGTAATTAAAAAGATGCCTCTTTTCCCTATTTCTTCTCGTACTGTTTTAGTTTTGCTGAGCCTCAAGAGAAAGTCTCATCCCCACCCGGGCATGGGAATCTTGAAGCCCGAGCACTCATATAGACCAACCATGAAATAAGCAACCCATTGACTTTCCTGCCTGAACTGATATTCTTTCCATTATATGCATCTTAAACTTAAAAATCAGCAGTAGTGAACTTCTCTAAAATAGCTCTGGCAACAGGGAGGTGCCATTATCATGGTTTGAGAAGACATCCGAGACTGAACTGTCAATCAGTAGGAAAATACACCTTTTGTATTATTTGCATAGTACAAAATGGGGAAGAAAAAGCTTTTGGAATTAATCCAGACACAATTTATACCTCTTTTTGAACCAACAATAATTGACCTAGTTTTACTCCAAACAATAGCTGACCATGACAAACATAAGAGGTCTTTAAAAGCTGACTTTTAATCTCACCCACCCACCAAAGCACTTTCTTTCTTTGGAGAATTAAATTGCCTCAGTATAAAGAATTCATACCAGCTTTAGTTCTAGAAATCTGATCCTACATTTTTTTCCCATGAAGAATAATTCCTTGATCTGCTATCTTTGGCACTTTTCCTAATCCTTACCAGCATTCATTATCTATTTTGTTTGGTTGGGTTTTGAGCTACATTTGGAGATATTATTGGCAAGTACTTGCAAATATACAGTAGCCTAGGTAACCCCTTCTTTTGTGTTTACCTTCACACACAGGGTTAGTTTAAGCTACCTCTGTCAGTGTGGGTGGAATTTAATAAAGTTCATAACTAGAATTTTGCTTCATTTGACCATCCTTGAAAGTAATTTCTTTAAAAAGTAGTAACTGCAGATACAAATTGAAAGTATTACAGACAAAGATTTTTACCCTTTTAGCTATTATTTTTGCCCTTGTCTGGGTGAATTTAAAGATATAATTCTTCCACCAGCTCATGATCTTATCCTCAAGTGTAATTTTTTTCATTATTTCACTTTGAAAGCAGTGTGACAATGAGAGCTAGTTAGAAAATTTTTTCTACCCCCTTGTACAATACGGACTTTAAAAATATTGATCAAAAAGTCAGGTTTCATGCATTAGTGTTGTGACTAAAATGTATTTCAAACTCCTATTTGCTTAGTTTTAACTTTCAATGTCTTATTTAAGTTTATGTAAACAATAACAATTCAGATTTCTACTTTTTACTCTCCTATCTTACTATTTTTCCCTTTTTAATCATCTTGTTTTAAACCCCTCTACCCCTATACACCCTACTGAAACATGGGCAGAGGAGGTAAACACTGTGAAAACCGTGGAAGGAAATGAGTTCTGCACTTATTTATGTCTCCTGAATGGAGAAATTCAAAATAATTTGAATGAGAAAATTATGTTTGAGGGGATAAATAATAGCAACAATAATAGCAATGCAACTCTACAGCTGAATAAATATGTGAATATGTAGTTGTGCAAGTAGTTTTAATTTGGAATAAAAACTAATTTATACAGACTTCTCTGCAAGCCTCAAGCCTGCTTCCTCTGACCCAAGTACTACTGTCAAAAATACAAAATTTTATCCTGGAGTGATTTTTTATAAGTGACTCATAACCCAGTGAATATGGGCTATTTTTAATGGAGGAATGCTGACACAGTCCCATCTATTCTAGCTCAGACAGTGCTACTCAGTTTCCTGTACATAAAACTCATTTAAATGCAGTGATGACAAGAGCTTGTGTTTTCACAAGCCCTATAAAGTTCAGTTCAAACAAATACCTGTTATCAGGCTATTCAAGAAAAGGAATGTGGGAGGGGGGTTGTTTTAATGTTTTACTTAGTTTTGAAGTGGTTGAATGGTTCATCAACCCACTGAGTAGTTTCCTTAATCATTTTCTTTTTAATTAATAGACTTGTGAACAACCACAACTGCCTTGTGGAAACACTAAACAGATGACTAACTTGCAGTGAGCAATCTGCTCAATACAGTCTGCCTTAATTTGAGCCATACATGCTGAAAAATAAAAACATGGCAACTATGCAGGTTATTGTATAGTTTTGTGTCTGCTTTAAGTTAAAACAAGTCCCTGGTGAGCAGAAAGCAACAATCATAAAACTGAGAGGAACATTTTAGATTTATTGCCACCTGTTAGCGTGATTTTGAGCTGTGTAAGGGACATGCATTATCAGCCAGGTTTGTGTCACAGTGCTGGTGCTGGTGGCAGATATAGCTGCAGAAAGGAATGGTCAAGTGTCAACTTTGTGGACTAGAGCAGACGTTAGCGCCCGATTACAGGAAAGATACTACACATTATCGCTGTGCTTCTTCTGTCCTGTTTCTGGATAGGAACCATCTACTGAGGGTTCATTAGAAACCAGCCTCGAGGCAAGCAAGCTCTGTAAACTACAGCTGTCTAATTGGTTTTGCTTGTGTGCGCTGTCTTTGCTTTTACAATGGGGAAAAGCAACACAGCCTTTCTAATTAGATTGTTAAACATAATAGCTGAATGGCACAGCAGTAAAGAATTTGCCCTACTCTTTGTAATTCCAGAATAAGGCACAGCAAAGATCCAGGATTTTTCCAGCCCATTTCCTCCATCATCATATCCAATGGTAATGAGACGGGGTGTTTTTTTTTTTCCCCTTAAAATAATGCAAACGATTGTAGGCCTTGCTAAAATCCAAAATAAATGTCAAAACAGAATTCCAGGAGCAAACACATCTCTTTCTTTATTCTGTTGTCTCTGCTTTCATTTGCTTCAAATGCTGCGGCTATGCACTAATTGGTGTCTTTGTTGGCAGTGAACCCAGGGAAAAAAATTTACAGGCTTGGAAGATGAACTCTCCTCTCTGCCTGGAGGTGGTCCTCCTCAACCAAGGCTGAAATGCACTATTACAGTGGGGAAAACTCAAAAATCACAATTTGCTGCACCTGTTTTGTATATTAAGAAAGGAATTTGGTCTGTCAGTTCAGCACCTTTCATAGGCTCTAAATTGATCCAGAAGGAATAAGAGAGCTCCACAAAGCCAGTTTTCTTCTCAGTGCCTTAGACTCAAAGTTCTTGATTCTTTTATAGGTCGTTGCTGGTTTTCACATAAAGATTTTGTTAGCATGTTGAGCCTATGCTGAAGGATGCACAGGGCCTTTGTTTCCATTTGCTTTCTATAGAGTAATTCAACACATATCCTCACAGGCATGATATGGATATTTGGAAGGATTCCTAATGCAGTTTTTCACTTTTTTAACAATTGTATTCTCTTTTTCTTTCACAAGTCTATCCTAGTGCAAAGAGTCTCTATTGGATCCATAGGATAAACAGAGTAGTGGGCAAATCATCAAGTATCGAGTAAGTGTACGATTTGTATTGATTCCAAGTCTCTCTTGACAACATGTTAGCATATTTTACCATAGTCCTCAAATCATCAGTGACTCTTTGTCAGATGCCCTTTCTCATTCCGCAGTTAGAAAATAGGGAAATGGAGAATGGTTTGATAGAACATGAACTTCCCTATAAATGTTGTGTTTGAAAAGGTAAATTCTTCAGTACTCATGCAAAATAGTCATATTTCTAGATTAGCACAGAAACTGATGTTTGAGATGGATGAAGATGTCACAGGAAATAGCAAACTGTTCAATGTGCAACTGCAGTAAATAACAGCAAGAGGAACCAGCTGGGCAACTTTTATGTGGGTGTCTCAAAGGAAACAGAAAATGAATAACAAAAGATAAGAGCAATGAACCTTTAGCACATATTGCTCTCTACTGCCTTAAGACTTCTGAGTCAAAATGAATTTGATTTCCAAACAGTGGCACTTGCTCATCTCTTAGGGTTGCATCTTGTTCTGCAGAACATCAGAACTAGAAGTCTGAAAGGAATTGGTTGAATCTCATCTTGCACAGTCTCTTTCTATTATGTCATGGTCACACAGCCCTGTATTAACAGAAACACTCACAGCAAGTAAAACTCATTTTATTTTCAAAATTGGAGACTTTTTCCTTTTCTTTTATCTATAAAACATTAGTCTATATCATACATATTTAATTCTTGAGAAATTGCTATGTTTGGGTAATAACTGTAAACAGCAAATACTGAAAAATTTTGGATTGTAACACTGGAGGATCCCAAAAAGCAAGTTCTTTTCTGTAAGAGACTATCTCTGAATATGAAGATGACAACTAGGTAATTTTAAGAAATTTGCATTCATTTGCATCCACCTTTAACCTGACTCATCCAATTATGATATAAACATCATTTTAATAAGTAGATACAAGTCTATCACTATTGTATTCACCATCCAAGATCTTACCAGAATGGTAACATCTGATACCAAAAATCAGGTTTCTAAGATCTCCATTAAAGACCTTCCTCATAAAATTGGTCTGAAAAGACCTCAGTGGGTCATTTGATGCTTTTTGTTGTTACATGAGATTGCTCATGGCTTTTTTATGTCAGATTTTGATTATCTCCAGGGATGGAGTTTTTACAACTTCTCCAGGCAATTTGCACCAGTGTTAGACAACCCCCATGATGAAGTTTATTTCCTGATATCCAATAAAGATTTTCTGGTTTTGCAGTTTGTGTGTATTCCTTCTCATGCTTTTGCTGTGCATCCCCAATAGAAGACACCAATAAGATCTGGCTTTGCCTTCTGTCCTTCAGTTTGAGCAAATCTAGGTTTCTCAGATGCTCCTTGTACATCAAGTACTTATCAGCTCATCGTCTCAGTAAGCCTAGGTGATAGACTGGACTCATTCTGATACCTTGGAGTTAGTCTTGTCTTGAGAAGTCCAAAATTGGACTTCAGATGTGGTCTCAGAAGTGTGGAACAAAGAATATTCTATTGCCTTGGTGTGGAGAACCTACTCTCACTAATTCAAGTCATCCACCAGGACTCTGTTATCTCTTCAAAGCGGCCTTCTCCCCAGCCTGTCCTGTTGCATGAGACCACTCTATATCACATTGGAAGAACTTACATCTGCTTTTATTGAACTTCATGAGCTTTCTGTAAGCTCACTTCTCCAGTGTACTGAGGTATTAAGTATGTTTCTTCCTTATTCTTGTCACTGCTTGTAAGAGAGAAACTTGCCCTCTCACTATTGGTTACCATGGCTTCTGGGGAAAAAAACCTGTTAAAATTAAATAGTTTTCTCTTTAGAACCAGTTAGTAACTTTCATGGAAGTTCAATAAAACCTTTGTGCAGGAGAGTACCGCCTATTTGAAGCACAAACTCATAGGAAAGAATAAGGTAGGAGCCAGGAGGAGCTGTGTTGCCTATATGATGCATTTGGTCTGTGTGACCTGGGAGGAATGTGTCTCTGCCATCAGCCTCAATGAAGACGGGGGGGCAGGAAAATGAGAACTCTTCCCGAAGGGGCCAAGCTTTAGAGAGTTACACCCTGGAAGCTGTACAAATATGCACGAGCTATTAGAGACTACTAGATAGGAGTAGAGAAGCTTGTGCCCACTTTCACCCGTTTGTGTAGATATTCATCAAATGGAAGGAAAGTATGTTTGAAACCACTGGTTGCTGCTGAAGAATTTTTGTTGATTGTCAAAGACTATCACAATTTAGCAGTGAGACCTTTTTNGCTTGTGCCCACTTTCACCCGTTTGTGTAGATATTCATCAAATGGAAGGAAAGTATGTTTGAAACCACTGGTTGCTGCTCAAGAATTTTTGTTGATTGTCAAAAACTATCACAATTTAGCAGTGAGACCTTTTTTACTGCAGAATATAAACCAGTCAGACTGGAATTTTTCTTCTTGAAAATGAAATTGGTATAATAAATTAATGAATAAATGCATTCTGCTCATTTACATTGGAGTTACTCACAAAATTTTAGTGAAAATAAAAAAGGAAGAGAGAGACAGAAAAGTGAGTATTGGCCAGAACGTTCCAGCATCATGCTTTTTCATTAGAAAGTGCCAGTTCTCAAAACACAGTAATTTTGTGGCACTGGATCTGTTTTTACAAGACTTTGTGAAGAGATTTTCTGTATTTAATGAGACAACAGGTGAGAGGTAACCCAATAATGTAGTGAGCAAATATTTTTCCATAAGTAAGAGGCCTATCCAGAAGATACTACTCAGTCTTGATTCAGGTCCTTTCTTCTTTCCAGCCAGGCAGAAAGGGACCTGGGAGATTGGATTGACAGGAAGCTGAACATGAGCCAGCAGTGTGCCCAGGTGGCCAAGAAGGCCAATGGCATCCTGGCCTGGATCAGGAACAGTGTGGCCAGCAGGAGCAGGGAAGTGATTCTGCCCCTGTACTCCAGCACTGGTGAGGCCACTGTGTCCAGTTCTGGGCCCCTCAGTTCAGGAAGGATATTGAGGTGCTGGAGCAGGTCCAGAGAAGCGCAACCAGGCTGGTGAAGGGACTCAAACACAAGTCCTGTGAGGAGAGGCTGAGGGAGCTGGGGTTGTTTAGCCTGGAGCAGAGGAGGCTCAGGGGAGACCTCATCACTCTCTACAACTACCTGAAAGGAGGTTGTAGCCAGGTGGGGATTTGTCTCTTTTCCCAGGCAACTATCATTAAGACAAGAAGGCAGGATCTTAAGCTGTGCCAGGGGAGGATTATGTTGCGTATTAGGAAGAAATTCTTTACAGAGAGAGTAATGAGACATTGGAATGGAATGCCAAGGGAGGTGGTAGATTCTCTGACCCTGGAGGTTTTTAAGATGAGACTGGATGTGGCACTTAGTGCCATAGTCTAGTAACCACAATCAAGGGTTGATGATCTCAGAGGTCCTTTCCAACCCAGTTGGTTGATTCTTAATCCAATGATATGAAGTGAAACAGGCCCAAAAGCAGACACAAACCTATTTGTTAGGGCACTCACCTACATAAAGTAGCCTTGATTTCTCACTCTGAATCAAGCCAGACAAGAGCTTGGCATTTCCCCAGACACTCTTCAGCAAATGCTTTAGGCAGCAACCTACTGTTCTGGGTAAGATTCTCACAAATTCCAGAATTTCAAAGAGTGTTTCTACTTTACTTGTAAATAAAATGTAACCATTGTTCTCTGGCCAGACCCAGACAGAGATTCTGCCAAATTTATAGAAGTCAACAAGGCTGGAATTCATCTTATTTAACCCCAAGCATGCCCTTATCCATGGAAAGAATTAAAATTTTCTGGGGTGCAATACATCTGGTCTTTCTTAGATATCTTAGGTGAGACTTCTCTTACCAGATGTTCTTACATCCAAGCTCGTCTCCCAAGTCAGTGGACCAAAAAAGGCAACTCTAGAGTGTGATTTGCTTCATTCTAAGGTAAACGTCTAAAATTCTCTACAGCTGTTAGTTTCTTTCCATTGACTAGAAGCAAAACAAAGAAGGACAGCTCAGGAAAAAACATCTTTCTCGTAAATATTTGACACTGGATGCAATGAATCCTGTCATAAGAGGAAAAGTTTGTGCCTGTTTGTATTTGGAATTATAGCTCATATCCAGCTCTAATGAAGAGAAGGTGAAAACAGGGATTTAAGAGAAGTATGGGGGGTTTTTCTTGGGTATGTTATTTGCTTTTGTAGGCTTTGGAAGAAAACGTATACTGTGTTCTTTCTTAGGCTATGTGCTGAAACATGTTTCTAGGCTGTAAAGATTAAATAATTAGTAGAACATGGTCAAGATCAAAAGACTGTTCTATGTCATAGCTAATTTGAGAGTTACCACAAGTATGATAACTAGTGATTCCTGCTGGTCTGATACCTGCTGTAGCTAACCATGTGGATTCAGAGTGAAATGTAATACATTGTGTTAATGTAATACACTCACATTGTGTTTTAATTCAAGTTGTCATAAGGTGTTAAGAACTGAATATATTTTTACCACTCCTCATCTCCCAGTTACTATTAACATAAAAATGAATAATGGGCTTCTATTCTAAGCAAGAATAGTTAAACACCTGGCCAGTGACCTCTCAGACATCGGTTTTGAAAAAAAGTGTTTGCAATAAAAAGCTTTATGCTGATTCTATGCACAGCTTTATCACAAAGTAGTCTCACAATACTGTTACTGCATCTTGGGGGAGAAGGTGATTATTTTCTTTCTTTTTTTCTTTCTTTCTCTCTTTCTCTCTTTGTTTCTTTCTTTCTCTCTCTCTCTCTCTGTCTTTTTCATATTTGGCATATTGAGGACGTCCATCTACGTATTGTGTAAGAATCAGTATCTTTGTTATGCAGCAAACACAGAAAATGACTGATTTAAAGAAGAATTATTTCATTCGGCATTATTCATAGATGTGAAAAGCAGTAAGCAAGCACATTCTATTACTCTGATGCAAAAAAATTAGTCATTCTGCGCCAGTGACTCATGCATCAATGCTTTGATATGCATAGGCTGAAACATTCACCCTCAAATTAGCCTTTGCATCTTGCTGTGATCTATCCACCTTCTATCTTAACCACAGGCATTATTTGTGTGGAATACTGTTCCTACACACTTCCCTGTAAGCACATTTGAATACACATGCTATGAAATATAGTCTTTGACTTCTAAAAGACCTCTGATCTGGATGTTTCATTTTCAGAGGGAGAACTGCCATAGCCTTATGGACAGAAATGAGAAGAACTGCTAATTGCTACACCTTTTATTAATCATCTGAACAGCAGAAATCGTGAGTTCTACTACTAGGTACATCTAGCTACACATGACTTTGAACTATTCAAGGTGAGAACATTACACTTAGTTTTTTGGAGGCTGTCGTACATCTCATCTCTTTGCATAAAACTAAACTCCATCTAATTAGCAGGCTCTCATATCACCTAGAAACAGTTATTTACAGCTTTTCCTTTGTCTTTTTTCTTCTATTCCAAAGCTGTGGGTCTCTTCTTTCTCCTATGTTAATATATTTTTTTTAAAAAATCCACCTTTTCTTCTGCTAGAAGGGTCTTATAACTGCCTTAAACCTCTCTTTTCTTCCATATTCCTCTTAGATACTATACTTTCTATCACATAGTCTGGACACTCACCTCAAGAGCTTCCAATAGACTCTTTTTAACTTTGTTCCAGCAATGATTTCAGTTAAAATTCTGTTTAGGAATTTTTCATTAAATATTTTTTGGCCATCAACAGTTATAACAAATCCTGAACTTTTAATCATTAGGTTCCAGTAGTGACTGAATGTTGCAGTCAGGGTTGCATGAGACATTATCTTTTATTAGCTTAACTAAGGAAAATAACAGATTTGGTTTGAACTTTGAAGAACACTAAAGGTGAAATAAGGCAACTTGCTTAAATATCTTGTTTTATTCTGCAGCAAAATTCAAAATACCTTACATTTGTTAATAATTTGCTATGCCGCTCAAATCTGACAGTATGCCAGTACAGACAGACAAAAGAAGAAAGCCATCTGAAGGCCAAGAATGAATATCTGGTCAAAATAAGAGATAGAAATGAATCCACATACCAGCTAAGACAATTTAGTGCTTAGAGCACTTGCCTGCAGGGCCTGAGACCTTGATCAAATCCCAGACTGACTTTTTCTCCCTCTGATTTACCAAGAAGAAGATCAAAGACCTTATTTCTGTTTGACCCTGGGATTGAGCCATTTGGAAACTTCAGTAAAGAAGAAAACCCTTGCACTTCTCAAAGGAGGAACGCTTTTAAACCCTTACATCTCTTTTGCTACTTTTTTCATTTGCATTTTAGAACTCTACATGCATATTTATTTTGTAAACTATGTCCTATTTGTGATATAACTAAGACATTCAACTTTCAGCACTGATAATGATAGCTAAACTTATTCTGCCTTCCCAGATGAGCCCCCTTCACCTTCCTGTTTTCTCTAGTATAAGTGCAATGGGTATTCAGAGCTTTTTGGATTTCACTTTTACCTAGATGTCCTTTAGTTATCTTCCTTCAGTACATGGCTGATTTTTAACTGAGGTGGAAAGTGCATTGGTTACTTTACTGTGGGATTTTTTTTTGCTTGCATATTTGATTGTATTTTTTGTAAAGCCATATATCACAGAATGTCCAGAGAAAGCTTCTCCAGAAATATTCCTTTTTTACTCTTTCATATGTCTAGATTCACATCTCATTTGTATATAATGGTGTAATTCCAGTGGAGATAATGAAAACAAAATTGAACTAGCTCTCAGTGAAGAGAATGCAGTATTGCCAGATACTGCTGTAAAGGGCATCTGAACTCTGATTAGTCTTGGAGAGCAGGCTTGAAGATGCTGACCCAGATAACAAGAGCAAGAAAACTATGCATATGTCATAGCCTTCTTCAGAAAATTTAACCTTTTGAATTCCTGACAGTTTGAAAAACCATGAACTTTATTTTGAAATAATAAGAGAGATCTATATTTTTAGAGTGATCTAAGCTCTTCTTTCTTTTATTCTAAGGATGTGACATTTCTGTGAAGGGAAAAATTAACAACATGACAACTGTTCTAGATTACATGTAGTGGCTTATATGTGTGAGAAGCTATACAGATATTCCTTCTCCAGTTTTGCAACTGTAACTCAATTTCAGGAACTTTATCATATAGTCATGGTCTTTATTGGGTCTAGAGAAAGCTTTTTGTGGGTTTTAACTTAGACATGGGTGAATGATGTTCAAAAGTGAATGACGGTTAAAAGCAACGGACTCTGTTCTCAATTCTTTAATATCTGCTTGACTGAGGTCAGAATTGGCCTGTTTGGCCCCACCAAGGCACAGGACAAAGCACAGACCATGGAAGTTTGTAAAAGGACTGAGAGAATGGGCTCATTCTGTCCTGAAGTTTCCATCACAGCTGCGTGGGGTAGAGGGAGGAGGACGGAGCGGTGGTAGTATCTCCCACCATGGAAGCTACCCAGGCTGTGCAGCAAACCCCTCTCAGGTGGCCAGCGGGAGGACAAAGCTACAGCATGGACACACTCCGCTCCTCACATGAACGCCAGGGACAGGGAGAGGGGGCTGTATGCCTGCCAAAGGGAAGCCTCTTTCTGTGTGTACCCTGTCAACACAGAGGATTTAAAGGGTGAAGGATGATGTAAAGGACTCTTCTTGTAGTCACACCTGCCCTGCCAGAGAATGCAGGAACAGAAGACGATGGGACTGGAGGGGCACCCCAGAGGCAGGGAAAGGCTCCAGGGTGTGAAGCTGGGGAACAAGCCTTTTCCTAGGGAGACGAGGGGCCCTGCCCACAGAAAAAGGCTGTAGAGAAGTCTTAGAGTGGCCTAGACCTCCATGGCAGCCCCCTAGAGCTCAGTCCCTGTCCCATCGGTGGTTCAGAAAAGCCAGGCTCAGCTCCCCACAGCACTGCTCTGTCTGACTGTGGGCCCCTCCAAGCCAGATGACAGGGTAGGTGGCCCAACCTGTTCTCGACTCGCCCCAGGGAGGTGCCTGGATGCCCGGGACAGGCCAGATACCCTGCTGCCCTGCCTTCCTACCATGGGGAAGCCCACAGCCCCTGGAAGCTGGACCACCCATCCCTGCAGCATTGTACCCACGTCCCAGGCTTCACCTCTTCTCCTCCAGAGCCTTTCTGCATGCCTTGAGGTGCTCTTGGCGCAATGTTTGATATGCAGTGGAGAGCAGGAATGGAATGTCCTCTGCCACCATCTCTGTCCCTGTTTAAACTTCGGTGCCAGCCTCCCATTCCCTACTGCAAGCAGGTAATCAGGAGTCTTGGGAATAGGAAGCATCAAGACGGGAGGGAAACCAATGCTTCACACCTTGGATTCTGTGCCTGAGAGTTCCTTTGCCTGTTGGCAATGAGAGAAATGATGGGAACAGGGGCAGACAGTCACGATGACCCATAGCACATCCTCTGACCTACTCCTTGGGATCGCCATGTCCAGATCAGGGCTTAGCTTGGAGCAGACACCGCAGACCAGCACTCTGCAGTGATTTCTCAACACCTTTTTTGTTTTGGAGAAAAATGTGTAAATACTCATGCATAGGCTTCACTGTGAGGTATCATTTAGCAATCTATTCTCATACAACGTCTCTTCCTCATGTGTAAGCTATTAAGTATGATTGTTCAAGGAAGTTAGCTGGAGTTACCAAATATTCCTGTCATATGATATTGGGGAGACCTGTTCTCCCTAGGCCTATAACCACATATCAGAATTTACAGCATATACTACATATACTCTTGGCAAACAGGACTATGGGGAAGAAATTACATTGCAATAAACAATTTCTGTTTTCCCTCTTGCTTTAGTGATACAAATTACAAGGGAAATATGACTTCAAGTAAGCATTTATGTGGTTCAAAATGCCACTTAAACACTTTCAGGTCACCTTTGGGAATGTATTTCCCCAAAGATTTTATTTTGGTAGCTGTATGTGAGTGTGCATTTGTGCACAAAAGTGTTTCTGTGTGGCACTGGAAAGCCCATGGGGATGTGTTCTAGTACATTATGGTGACGATTATCACTGCAAAAGCTTGCTAAGGATACTTAGTCTTTTGTAATTGAAACAAAATACTTGGTTTTATTTCATCTACTTTCATAATGCCTGTTTATAGGTAAATAGGTAAATGAGGGGAAAAGTTGTTTCTATTGCAAAATGTTTAGAAAAATATTAGAAATGAAACTAGTATCTTTAATTTCTCTCTAGACTCTGAAACTTACTTTTTAACATATAAGTAAATATTCTCTAACAAAAAATATTTTATCTAGTCTCTCATTAGAAGCTCCAACTCATCATCACACTTTTGTGTATCTGTTTGCATGCATATTTATCTCACATCTCAGTTACATATGTTTCTCTGATTCTTGAAGATCACTACTCATTTCCCAGCTTAGAACTTGGGTTTTGAACAATACTTCTTTTCCGAAAACACAGATACGTTTCTTTCCATGTTATCCTGAGTTTTAGTAACATCCATCAAAGCTAAATCAGAAGGCTACACTGTTGCTGCAGTTTGCACTGCCGTTAGAGGCTGCACAGATTACTGGATACAGGGGCATGCAGTCCAGCAAACATCTGCTAGAGTGGTTAGAATTACATCGACACTGGTGGAGAAATGTTTGTAAAACTCCTTGAAGATGAAAAGTCATATGCACAGGATTATTGTATGCACAATTACAACAAAATTACACACAGATTCCTTCTTCGTACCTTTCCTTTGCTGCCAAATACCTTATCAAAATCCCCAACACCTTGCTTAGAACATAAGTCTAAATGTGTTTGTTTTGCAAAGGCAGATGAATATAATTGAGTGAAATTGTGAAGATGGTCATTTCAGTTTACTGAGCTTGATTCAAATGACAGAGGGTAGGTTCATACAGCTGCATGCCTATGGTCAGGTGTTGTCACATTACTCTCTGTGCGATTTGGATCCTACAGAATACCACAATGTGTGCCTAGGGACTTTCAAGGCACATAAAATGCAAACAGCTCTTTGAAGGTCACATGATACGCTTTCTGTAGTTAATGTTGTGTAAGTATATAGCTAGACTAGGCAAAGACCCTGTACCTAAACTTTGCGAGCCTCCAAAATGCAGCTCACAGTCCTTGTGTATTGGTGGACATGAAGCATGACCACCCAGGCACTGAGGAATGAAGCACAGTGAGGAGCTACAAATACAGGCTCCAGCTGGAGAACCAGATAAGCTTCCATCACAGAAGAAGGAACTGTTCTGAGAGCAGTTGAAGGGGGAAGCCCAGAGATAGCAGTTATCAACACCTGCCCAAAAAAGCAGAATAACCCTCTTGTGTCCCATGAAGTTCAGATGATGTGCTTCCAGCCTCCATTCTTTGTGTGTGTGTGCATGTGCGCACGCACACGTTGCATTAGTTCATTTAATGACAGAGAGTGAGGGTGCCTGAAATCATGTTTTATTACCCTCTTCTACACTAAAAAAAAAAAAAAAAAAAAAAAACCAGAAATGAGAGGCAAAAGAGGAAAAAAGAAGTCTATTGCTGTGACCAATGTTTACTGATCCGTGACATGTGATCTTCCTAATATAAAATACATTTTCTTAACTGTGGCCCTGCATATGATAGTGTTATTGTAGAACCAATCCACTGTGAGCACTAGAATTTTTCCAGCTGCCATTTCCATTATCAGATAAGCAAGGCTTAGTATCAACAGAGCACAAAATCTTAAGTTTCCTTGTGCAATATCCTACACAAAATCTACAATCTTTCTTTATTTTTCACATTGGAAAACATTTAATAAATTTAGTCCTCCCTCATGTGGGCCAGCCTTCATCTCAAGCTGGGAATTTATGATTTACAAACAATTACGAATCTTCAGGAATTCTACAGCATATTTTGGAAGAAAAACCTATGGTCTTTCTAACTTACAATATTCTCTTCTACCTAAATCTTTTTCTATTTCAGTTACTCATCAGACTTCAGTACTTGTTTAGTCCCATATTTAGTCATCAGAAATGTAAGTGTTTAGTCTAAGCTAGTTGTCTCGGATGGGGAAAGGCTAGCATTTCCAGAAGATAACCCCTTCTGCCTACTGAAACAACATCCCTTGAAGTGTCATGAACATGTGACTAAGGCGTTTGCAAAAGTCTTGATTAAGGATCTTGCAAAGATCTTGATTAAGATCTTTGTCCTTCAGTTATGAGAGAGATTTAAAGAACTAGTAATGCCTAACTTCAGGTGAGAAGTATTTTACTTTTCCGAACTTACGTTCAGGTTGCAAGGAAACTTCCATACCTTCTAAGTTTACACTGGCCAAGTAATTCCTCAGACAATACTTCTTTTGCCTATTCCATTCCACTTACATCTGAGTTATTCACTGTGTTACACTTTACAAACATTTCCAGTTAATATGTTCTGAAGGGAACAAATAACAGTTTGCCTGCTATAAAGGTGTGCTCATCTGCCACCTCCAATACCAGTTGTACAGAGAAAAAACTTCTACACTTTTCCCTTCAGGATATTGACTGGAAATATATTATAGTTGTGGGAAGAATATTTTTCTGCTGAAAAGTATTATTCAGTGCATAAACAATTCACTTTGCAGAGGAATTTGAAGCTAAAAGAAGTTACTTTAGGAAAAACATTTATAGCAAACTGTACAATAATTGTAGTTATTTTTTCCTCTAAATTTGTGTTGTCATTAAAAAAATCCTTTTGATATTTTTTATATTAGAAATAATTTTTTCAGGGGAAAAAACAGAAATAGAAAACTATAAAAATAAAATGTCTAAATAAGGAGGAAAGTTGTGGAATTATGAAATGGTTAAAAAATGTTTAAATTTTGGGTTTAATATTGGTAGAGAGGAAAATCTGTATCAAAATTTCTTACAAAAAAATGTTCAAGATCCTTTGAAATGCTTTGAAAGTTGACAAAAAAATGTGAAACAGATTTGTGCACTTGGGATGACTGATGTTTTTTGGATTGAACGTCTGGTTTTTACTCAGTATCACAGCATTGACATCTGGAATTATTATTTCGTAGAATTCCTTCAGAGTTTTGACAAATGTAAGAGCAGGTTCCCAAGCCAGAAAGCATCAATGTGCCTTTGCAGCCCATTGGGACAACCTCAGTGAACACTCTTGTCTCTTCAGGATATCTTTCTATGTACCCTAGTTAATACTGAGGAGGAGACGAGCATTCTTGTACCATGAGATTGTAGCCTGGGAACTGGCAGGTACCACATAGCAGCCAACACTTCAGGTTTTTCTAAGGCATGGTGGGAGACTTTCTTTTTTCCCAGTAGGCGAAGCTGAATTTTAAATCTCCATAAAATGGAATAAAGGCATATTCAGCATATGTATTGCTTATCAACTTAGTGTACAGTTTGTATCTATAGCTTCATATTTATCGTGTCAGAGAGGGCAGTGAGGATCACTACTAAGATCAAACTCAGACTCCGTCTGAGTTTTAATTATTGCAGCATAAAGGGATCTTCAAGTCTCCTGAAAACTATCTTGTAACAAGCAGAACACTTATCACATATCACTATCATTAACAAGCAGGACAGGTATAAAGCCCTTCCTGAGTCAGTGGAAGGAACACCTTTGATTGCTCCACTTCAGTCAGGCACCTGCAGAGCCAGACAGCTGCCCTTGCATCCCATGAAGGAATGTTTCCTTGTGATGTTCTAGGTGGGATTCCTCCAATGAGGTCGCAAAAGGAGTTTTAATAATGTCTTTCTTCTAAGACAATGGAGATAAGCAACATATAACAAGGATAGTATTAGTAATACTCTGTTGCAGTCTACACTTCCAAGGTGTCACTGATCTCCTTTCATTTCATTTTGAGCCCTTGTTCTTGAGACAGCAATAGTGTGGTAAAGCAGCACAGGTCAACATACAGAGCTATACATAAGGGGATAGCAGCACTACTTGAAATAGCACCTTTTTCAAGAGCAAAGACACAAGGAAAACCCTTCTCTTTGATGTTTTTATGGTTGTGGACTTCGCCTGGCAGTCGAGCTAGTGGATATGCCAGTCCTGCAGGACAAGAGCACCTATTCCAGCTTTCAAACACAGCCAGCACAAGTTTTGTTCCATACTGCAACAGCTAGTGCTTCCTTTACACTAGCTAACTAATTTGAAACAAACTGTGGAAGCCTTGATGAAATGCTGCATACACAGCACAGATGCCATGCTTGCACTCTCTGTCGATGCAAACACCAGGTTCTTGTTTGGGGATGCATGTTTGCTCTACTCCCAAAGCACTAAAGCAGTGTGAAGGGTCTGGCATCTGCTATTGAGAGATACCAGCAGCTGTGTTTTCTTTGACACTGAACTGTCCCAGCAATGAGGCTGCTTGACAATTTGCTTTGGAACTGTGTTTTAAACTAAATACATTTTTTTCTGAGAACAAGGTGGTATTCTAAACAAAACCCAAACAAACAAACAAAAAAAACCCCAAACAAACAAACAAAACCCTTGAAAATTGAAATTCAATTTCACAAAAATCTGCAAATAAGATAATCTTCACTTTGTGCTGTGAATTTAAAAGTAGCAAATAATATGCTTACTACCCAACCTCTCTGGAAAATGAGCTACCAGGAAGAAAAAGCTACTTATGAGCCACAAAGTCCCTGCTTAAACACTCTCTGGGAGTTTGGACAGAACAAGGCCTTCAGGGCTTGGCTTTGGAACATAAGCACCTCCAGTAAGAAGGAAAAACCATCAGGAAAAAGCATACGAGTTTAATGTAAATAACTATGTTCAGTCTCCCATGTTTGAACATTTATTCTAATGTGAAAGACTTTCTTTAAGCGGAAAGTGATTACCTGGTGTGTTTTGGATCCTAACCCAAGGGAATACACCCCCTCCCATCGCACAGTGAAATCACATCCCTGCTGTTAATGGCTCCCTGCACAAAGACTAAGAGCCTCTTGCACAGTCTCCTGTTGCACTGCAGGGAAAATTTGGGACTTGCACTTAAAAGCATACGATTTCTGTTCCAAGACCATGATCCTTTTTCAACTGGCTGCTGCACTGATATAGTCACATTTACTTTGTAACCAAAGTGTGTTGGAAAGCTTCCCCAGTTTGATTATCCCTTCCAGAGCCGGTGAAAGCATGCTTTTTTTTTTTACCAAGTTATCTTGTTTAATCAGGACTAAGTAAACATATTACACACTAATAATAAAATCACTGGAAGTTCTCTACTTAATCTCTCTGATTTTCTTTAAAGGACTCAAACAAAGACCAGCAGGATCTCTAATCTTAGGATCAACAAAGTTACATCACCAGCAGCCTCCGTTTTATCCGTTTACAGATCGGGCTGATGTTGTTAGAGGGTGGTGACATTAACTGTTACTGTATCAGTAGATAGTGCAATTGCATTAGGCAGGTCGAACTTTGCCATCACTTCTGGTTCAAATTGCTTAGAGGAAACTGCGGAGATTATTTTTAATACCACAAGACATGCCTGTGGCCAAGTTTGGAGCAGCTGATCGCAGTTGCCACCGAAGGAGTGCCTTTGCTGAAGCCTCCAGTCATGCAGGAGAAGCACCCCAGTTGCAATGCCTTTTACCAGTGCAAGACCTTCATCGGGGCCAAGCAACCCCAGCTAACTGGATGTGGACAGGGGAACCAGGGGCAATAAGTTCAGTCTGCTCCCCACTCCTCGGACATGATGTCCCTCCAGCTAAAACTTGTCCTCCACTTTCACACTCTGCCTTGTTCCAGGGGGATCTTGGGTGCAGGTGGATGAGGGTGCAATTGGCAGTGCAAGGAGTCAACCACCAGCCCAACAAGAAGGCATTCTGAGATGGGGGCTGCCTGCCATCTCAGCTTCTGCAAGGCTGCTGCATCACCTTCCCTGCCCCCTCCGCAGGCTGTGTCCTGGAAAGAGCCGTAGCTGATTATCATCATGCCTCCCACATAAGAGGGATGTGCTGGAAGAAGCATTACTCCAGCAAGCCTCCCACAGCTCCTTGCTTGAAGTTAAAAGCCTGATCTAACCCTTAACAAACACGAATAAAAGTGCTAGGGAAGGAATTTTAATTGGCCAACACTAAATGCTTTGAAGATGCTGTGTCATTATTGACTGTCTTTCAGCACACCTGAGCCAGCCAGAGGGCAGTGATGTTAGTTTTGAACCCAGGATATTACTGTTACTGTGTCTTAGTACCCCACTGTTAAACTGCATCATCTCTTTCCATTGAATAGATTTGTTACGCCTCACAGTATCAATAAACCCTTGCCTTTCTTCTGCACTGAATTTGCAGGGAGGGTTGGTGCAGATTTCTTCTCACACCTCTGCCTGGCACTGTTCCATCACCAGCACATGGCTCACCCACACGTAATTTTGAGCACGCACAGAGTGCAGCAGAGTAGATAACCACCTCTTCTATCCCACTTCTTGCCAGAATTCCCCTCCCTACCCTGAGCTGAGCAACACAGTGTGTGTTGTTTCTCCTCCATGCAACTGCCACTGCAAAGAAGAGAGGGGTTAACAAGGACAAGGACAAGATAACGAAGGAGAGTTCATCTTAACTGACATGAAATCATCCAACTAGGAAACTGAAAGCATGCACACTGAGCCCAACAAAACGTTCCATACGGCATTATGGTATTCAGGTACTAAGTGTTTGTCAGACAAGATAAAGCAATTAAATTCATGAAGAGCTACTGCACAGCCTTGTCACAATGCTTTCCAGCAGACAGGAGACCTGCCTTTGTATCCTCTGCTGAAGGAAGTCAGAAACTCTATATCTCAATCTTTTGACATAATCATAAGATGCGGGGAGCTTTGTCACTTTTCCATTTAGAAAAGGTCCTTTTAATTAAAAGTAAATGGCATTTGATATTTAGGTGTCTGATACCCTTTGTCTCCTACGTGATAACACCAAAGTATTAGGAATACTTCCACTATAAAATACCATATATGATGAAGCCCAGAGGAAGAAACCTCTGTGACTATTTTTTTCTTACATAAGGATGTACAGGACGAAATCTGAAGCTTATGCACAAAAGGAAATGAGACATTATTTGTGGAAATTCTGTTGACACTGATAAATAAAAAAATCACTATTTTACTTTTTTGATTTGCACACTACATTTTTCATTTGAGGGACCATTTTAAAGGCCACTTTTAAACATCCAGGAGACAACAGCAAGCTTTTATTACTCTTATTAACAGTTTCTTAACAGTTGCTTTCAGCCTCCAACAAGAAATTTCTTCTTTGCTTTTAAATCACTAGTTACAAACTTTTGAGAATCCTTTTTAATTCCTTCATCTATCCTAGCTGTGTAGGCAGCATGAGTGTGCAGTACATGTACCAGACACAACCAGTGCTAGAGGCAACTGCAGTGGGAACAAGGGACTGCCATGGCAGAAGGACAGACATCTCCTCCACAGGTGGGGGAAGGGTTCCAGCATCCTTGGCCCCACCAGGAGTCTGTGCCTAAGAGCAGCCCGGTTTGCATGATAGCAACTGTTGAATAACAGCACAAAAACAGTTCTACCATTACAAGAAAGTCTATTCATTTGTATATCCACGTTTCAGTGACAGCTTTAGAAACATTAAGACTATTCCTTCAAAGGTCAGTAGGTGGTATATGTGCTACCCTGAGACACTGAAATGCCTGATTAAAAATAGACTGTTGAATGAGGGACCTTCTACAAATGAATTTTCTAATAGCTTGGATATTGTTGTCAGCACAGATTTCATGGATGAGCTGAAACTAGCCTGAACTTGCTGTGCCACACAAGCTCATCAAAAACTGCAGGAAGAGCTTGGATGGGGAGGGGAGAAAGGCCCTAAAGGTGATTCCCACCACCTTTAAACCTAGACCAGTTGTCTAGAACAGCCTCTGTGGTCTCTTTGTGGTTCACCATCATCTGGAAGAAATCCTCTGAACCATCACAGTTCCCAGATGAGACTATGCAAAATAGATTATAGACAAGTATACAGAAACCAGTAACATCAGCCTGAGAAAGTTCAGGTTGGATGTTTCTTTCAGACAAGCACTTCATATACATCACGACCTTCAGAGACTGTAAACTCTTATCCTGTTGAGGTTATTTTAAATCAAAGGCCAATGTGCCAGCAGCTGCACGAGTGAGGAATGTCTAAGAAAATAAATACTAGTTAGAGTGCTATTTAATGCTGTTAACTGCAGTGGGTGGAGGCTGGAGGGCAGTAGCTTTTAACAGGTTTTAGTTGAAAGACTCAGTGTGGTTGTCACGACAGTTGTCTTTGTGACTGAAGTTGTATTGCTAACAGATGGAAATCTGGCAGCTTTTTCTAATTTATGCAGATGCTTTGCAGAAGGAATTACCATCCTAAGTGATTCTAACATTAACCTTACACAAACCTTTCTCCACTGTGTTAATAAACAGAACATTCTGCTCAAAACAGTTAGAAATGTTCAACTGCGCCTCCCTTTTAATCTCTCCAGTTACTCTTACAATTTAGCATGAACATTTTTGCATAAAATCCCTTACTGAATTGAGAGTTGGATATGTAGCAAAAGTCAGCCTAGTGCTCAAAATACCTGTTTTAATTACAAAATTACCTACCAGGTTGTGAGCTAAGCTTGTGGACTCCCTTGTTCTTGAAAACTGGCATTCAGTACAATAGCTAACAAGAATGATTTAACAAGAGAAGTATCTAAATTGGCGATCATTTAAAAGGACTGAATAATATTCTTAATAGCTGTGTAATGTTTCTTCTTTTTTGCTATGATTGGCACTTTTTTAATTGTTAACACTCTTTTCAAACTGGCAACACATTGCCTCATTCTGATCTGCAGTGAGCCCTACCATATTACACACTATTGCAAGTGCTAAACATGCTCAGGAGCAACACACCACTGAGAGGTTTTGAGGCATTATGTGTATTCTGCAGATCTCTGTCTGTTCTTTTAGCGGATTTTAGGAAACCAGGAGACTACATACTTTTGTTTTGCCCTTTGATGATTTGAAAATATGGGTGCTGGCTATAGAACTTACTGGCTAAAATATATTTGTATCATTAATGCCCTGATCAGCTGAGTGAAAGGGATACTTGCTATTACACCTATATCTCTTTGAGATTGTTGATCATGTGCATCCACACTGTAGGTGACTTAAACAAAAGAGCAAACCTCTTGAAACTCTTCACAGTTTCCATATGTAAGACTCTGACACTCACTAGCTGAAGGCAGTAGTCATACAACTCTGTAAGGAGCAGAGAAGAAAACATGTAATATAGAGACAGACAGACCATTAAAGGATTTCAGAGAAGGACCAAATAGTAGTTTTGACTATTTGAACATTATTTGCATGACTCATGAGCTGTCTTTTGGGCCTGAGCAATCTGACTTGAACCAAGATGCCTTCCTTAAGTAACACACCCACTCTAGAAAATAAACAGAGGAGCTGGATACTAGGCTTAGATGACATATTCAGCCAGGTCAGACCTTTCCATGGAGGCTTTCAAATGTCCTTTCTCTTTGGCCATTGGCCTTACAGGAGACACAGGCACTTGCTTCCGGAAACCTTTTCTATCAGTAATTTAGAAGTTAGGTACAAGTCAGTTTTGTCAAGAGGATGACTATCTTTTTTTTATCCCCTGTTTACAAGAAGCCTGAGTTGCCTGCAATCCAAAATTTTTTACCTTTTCGGAGTGAACTCTGAGAGGTGGCAAGTCTCCCCAGCAGACCCAAAGCACAGAGACGCTACAGTCAGAGAAGGAAAATGAGCATTGGCTGCAGTATAGGGAGCAATTTTCCAGGCACGTGACTCGGGCTTCAGTGAAATGGCCTCTGTTTCCTACCCAGAAAGCTCAGGCAGCTGTTACAAAGAGAAGAGTAGGTGCCCCAGTGGGGCAGGCACAGTTGCCTTCTGCTGCTTTACAGCCCAGAGGGTGATCTTGGTTGCATATTAGTCTCTCTTTCTTCTCACAGTCCAGAGAGAAGAAATCTCAAGTTGTGGTGAACAAACATATCCTGGAACTACTTGTAAGTAAAAAATTTCCAGCTCCCTCCTGAGGGACCCATATATTTTTTCTGGATTATATTGTTGAAGTGACCAGATAACTTGCTATTTCAACTTTATTTATGCAGGCTTCTATGTCAGGATATTTCACCTGTAGAACACCAAGAAGGGACAAACTTTTCTTTTAAATCACTCAAAGTTTAACATCTGGTGTCGCAGGCAATTTCTGCTTGAGCTCTGTAAAAGGGGTACAGACATTCAAGTGGCAGAACAAGAGGTGTGTTCTCGGAAGGATGAAATAATGACTGGGAAGGATGAAATGGGTGAGGACTGTAGGAATATCTCCCAATTCCTCTGACTGTGAAATGGTAACTCAGCAAAGGAAACAATCTCTATTTGTATTTCTAGTACTGGGGCTGAGAGATTGCAGGCTTCCTAGAGTGGTCTAGCAATGCCCCAACATTGATTGAATAGACATGGGAGAGTAAGCGGCCACTTCTGAAACTCAAAGCATTTTGAAATAGAAAGGTTTTTCAGTTGACAAATGTTATGAGAGTCCAGAGGGTTAGACAATATGTCAGGTGGGAAGTACCATTAGTCTCAAACGGTTTTACAAGAAGACTAAACCATAAAAATCCAAATTCTGTGCATAAGTAATACTACACAATTGAGTCTAGTAAGAATTTATAGCACTTTGTGCCTCGGGTGTCTTGTGAACTAAAAAAGATCAAAGGCTGAGTGCCCTCAGCACTCAGTCAGACCTTCAAGAAGGGGTCCAATATCCCTCCTAGTTGATGACTGCCTCATAGGAAACACTGAGCAGCATGAAGAATAGGACCCTAAATGCATATTTGGCACCCAGTTAAATTCTAGAGTAAGTAGTACTTTTTTAATCAGCATTTGTAACACCCCAGTATAAACCACAGCTAAAAGAAATCTCATGCACCTGGTCTAAATCTTGGTCATTAATTAATTAGTCTGTCACTAACAAGATGTCTTTAGAACAAGAGTTAGCCTATTTTGGTTAACCAGTTACTGGTATTATTCATGTTTCTTCTCTTTTTCCTTCACTAGGCTCTTTATTGTACATTTCACTTACAAAATTCCATTACTTACATAGATAGTAATAATGCATGAAGTATGTCTCCAGCTGTTTTCAACTTTTGTGACCTATGTAAACACCAAGCTTTGAAACAGCTTATGCTAACTTCTTTTGAGAATGAGTTAATTCCTAGGCTAACTGATTCTAAGTATTTTAAAGGCTGTAAGTACATGGTCTCAAGTGAGCTTTACATTTTGTATTTCATCTCAAAACAAAGTTAAACATTCACGTGTCTAGTTAGAAAGCCATAAATCGGTACCATCTCCTTATAATATTTGTACTGTCACAGGTTTTATATCCATATTAAAAAGGCATCTCTCACATTTGCAATATATTAAGTGGCTCGCTGCAAATTTCCCCAGGTAACAAACCAGAAGCAGAATTATGAATAAAATGCTATTCTTTGTAGTAATCAAAACACTTGACAAAGGTCTGTATTCTGATCTGTTCTTCTCCATATTCTGACTACATGTGTTTATGTAGGATGTGTTCTTTTAAAAAGTGGCTTTTTTTATTTAAGATTCACCTAGATTGGAGTAGCCATTTTAGATCTTTGCGAACAAGCAAAACAACCAGCAATTCTTCCTACAAACCAGTTTGAAACTGATGCAATTCCCTGTGCTGATTCACATACAGAGGACACAACTGCACATAAATCTTTCAGGGAAGCTTTACTTTCTTAATGGGAAGAATCTACCCTTGCAAAATGCAGCCATGAAAGAATCTTCAGATAGAATCATAGAATGATTAGAGTTGGAAGGGACCTACATAATCATCTAGCTCAAACCCCCCTACCACAGGCAGGGACAACTTCCAGTAGACCAGGTTGCTTAGAGCCCCATCCATCCTGGCCTTGAACACCTCCCAAAATGGGGGGGTCCACAGCCTCTCTGGGAAACTTGTTTCAGTGCCTCACCACCCTCGCAGTAAAGAATTTCATCCTAATATCTGATCTAAACGTAGTCTCATTCGGCTTAAGGCTGGAAAGCACACAGAAAGTTGCTATTCAAGGTACATAATGTATATTACAGGAAGTGGCGGGGGAGACTCTGTTTCACATTCCCAGATGTTTGAGTTATGGATTAGTGAATGGTAGATGGAGGACTGGAACTTCACTCCAAGACATATTCACTACCTACAAAATGTTTTCAGTGACAGTTGTTTACAAGATTAAACAAAAATCAGCCCTGAAATACAGATTTCAAAGACTTGCTTTGTTTTAGTTCCTTTGAATATAGGCTTTCATAAGACAGTTGCAGAAGTGTTTTGTAAGAAAAAGAATTTAGTGACCAGATTACACATTTTCAACAAATACCTCTAGAAGATTGATTTCAGCTAGAATTTTCCAAAGTTATTTCTTTGCCCATCTGAAACTATTTTATTTATTTGAGTTAATTGACATTCAGTGCTCCAAGTGCCAGCCACAATGACATTCAATGTCATGACCTAACATTTTACAATTTGGACAAAAATTAGTGGTGGACAAGATTTTTCACACTAATCCACAGCAAAGAAGCACAGAACATGACACCACACTGTCAATTCTGATTAAAAAGCTGAGTTTGGTCTTCTTTGGCAGTGTAACCTCAAGTCGGTAAACAGGTAGACTATAGATGGACCATAAACCAAGGTTGAAAGGAAAGAAGGGAATGGTAATGACAGCATGAAGTTTAATGGATCTGTGGAACATATCAGTGTTACAACTGCTTTCCAGAAATGTAAGAATTGACAGCACCATCAATTTCTTTTAAAGTTGTTACTGTAAGGGGAGTAACATCACCACTTAGAGTCTCACCTTGTGATCTTGAAAAAAATCTTTTTCTTAAAGACACTTGATAGGGACATAAGGCAGGACAATGCATCTGAATCAACACACAAACTAAAATGTGGATCATTCATCTCAAGTCCTTTCTACCTCAGCCTGAGACATACCTGGAAGAAGTTATCACAGATCTCATGTCAATCCTTCCAGGAGGATATAAACCCAGGGTTTTTTATAGAATGTTTTCTTCCATATCACCTTGAACATTTTTGCAATTTGGAAAAGACAGTATTACTCTCTTTTTCTTATTAGAAGAATTAGTGAGTGATCAATTGCTTTTTCTCTGTACACCTAATTCCACAACTAATCAGTTTACCAGTAAGCTCTTCAATAGTTAATAAGGCAGTTAACAATGTTAAAGACCATTAACTCACCAATGTTAATTTCCAGTGTGTCAATTTAAAGGTCAGAAATATTTTCCACCAGAATTTTTTTTGTGCATTTGTACATGAGGATAAAGACCTACCTAGTCTTTAGTCCTGCACTTTTGAATAAAGCACTTTTATTCTTTCATTATTTGATCCAACACGGTGTAAAACTAAGCAAATGCAAAACAAAGTCTTGACAGAATCAGGGTCATGTGTCTCAGACATGAAAAATCACTTTGGTAGTCTTCAAACAGTTTTTTTCCTCCTCCCAATCCATTTTTGACAAATATCTATATATAATATATAATACATATATATAATATATATAATATATATGTATATATGTTTATTTTTTTTACTATCCTTTTGTGGTTGCTGATTAAGAAAAGCAGAAAATCAGGGTTACCTGGTAATAGTAAAACTGCCATTCAGCCATGGCATCATCAGCTGAATCAACTGCCCTTGAGAGTCCTGTAAATTTGTTGTGATGGTTGATCCTAATACATAAAGCAGTTACATCTACTGCTGCTTGTGCAATCTAGGAGAATGCCTTGCTAAATTTAGCACAATATTTATCCTTACTGTGCCTATATGTTCTGATTAACCTGGCTGTCCTTCATCAATTTCAGAAATGAGCTAAAATGACTGGCATTTCTAGTGTGATATCAACTGAAAGACTCTTTCAGCAGCTGTCAGTTGAAATACTTCGTAAAATTAATAGATATTTCCAATCCAGTTTAGTAATCTGTGAATCATTTAACTCATAATTAATTTTCTTCATAGAAGTGCCTAAAATGATAGTCTGTTCATCTAGTTTCCTCATTTATTTATCTAAAGGCCCTAGTATTTGAATGTGTGTGTCTTCTACATAAAATGGTGACATTCTTGAAGGAAAGTAAAGAATTAAGTACACAGAATGGCAGTAACTTAAGCACCAAGGTCTGAGGTTAGTCTGTTTCCAAGAACACCCTGACTTTCCACTCAGCATAATCAAAGGCATTTTAACCTTTTAAATGTATTCATTATCACCTTTTCCTACCAAGAGCATCAACTAGAAGATCATTTGCTCACTACCAAGCAAGCTTAACAAACTCATCTAACTTGAGATGGTTCCTTCCTGAGAAAGTAGTGTGAAAAATTTTCTACTGACTTCCATAAATTCTGGATCACACATAGAAACCATCAGACAGATGAAATAAATGTGCTGGTTGGAAGGATGTAGTAACAATAGGACAAAAGGGAAAAGCAAAAGCCAATGCTCATTACTGGCATGAGTAGTCCTAATCAAAAGCTGTGAGTATTATGAGCATTCAACAGCAGACAGAGCGGCAGTACTGTCCGAGTTTTTCATTGAAGATCTTCAGTACCTCCTGAGCTGAACCAGTGACATAAAATCGTAGGAACCACATCATGCTGCAACTTTGCGTGTCATTTGGACTCACGTGTTTTTAGCACTCCTGAAGGATCTCATTTAGCTTGATACAGAGCCATCAGAAGGTGCTCCAAACCTACACATTAAGAATATTTTATAGTTGGTAACTCTTGTGAATCAAGATTCAAAGGAATAAGGTTATTCCTCTAATTAAAATAATCCAAGTAATTATTGTGAGGGTTTAGAGAGGTGATGTTAACTGTGCTGACCTCTAAGAAAGAATTATCTACTTTTAAGGACTAAGAAACTAATCCACATGTTGTGTATCACCACAATTGCAAATTTATCCTCCACATATTATATCTGCTTCTCCTGCATAATAAAACCATAAACGTCTTGGCACATTTAATTGAGACTCTGACTAGAGGTCCTTGCCAGAAAGGGCTGTAAACATAAAATAGTCACCTCCCTCCGTGAGAAAAGAAACAAAATTGTGTCAGAACTGATTTTTATTTGTAAAAATTACTTGGCTGACTATGAAAAGAATATGGCATTGTCATGGGGTGTTCTTTGTAGGGTTGAAGAGAAGGTGATCTCAGGTAGTGGGAGAAGGAAAGAATTCTCCAGCATGGAGGGGCTTGGCGCAGTTGCTGAAGAAAGTCTGGCAAATGCAGAGGTTCAGGGGAGAGAAGATTGAGGTCAGAGCAATGGGAAAGGATTTTGTCAGCTGCACACTGCATTGACTGGGAGTTGTAGGAGACCAGTACGAGGGAGCAGGAAGGAGAGTACAAATATCAGGAGAGGAGGCAAGCTGTAGTTGGAAATGAGACGGAGATGAACTTGGATGTGTGAAAGAAGAGCTACTAAAGTGGAACAAGGGCCTGGATGTGAAGCGAGAAGGAAAGTAAAATCTAAGAATACTGCCAAAAGTAATCATGCTATGCATAGAGGATTATAATAGTAATGCTGAGAGAGGACAAAATTGTTCCTTGGTTCATTCTCCCACAAACAGAGACCAGTGGAAATCCTTGATCTTCTGTGTATAGGCAAGTGCCAAGAGGAAAGTAATCTGCAAATGGCATAATCATTTGCTGCTCTCCAGGGGGAAGAAGCAGTTGAATTTTGGGTGGGGATACAGGTGTCTTCTAGTATGGTAGAAATAACCAGGAGCATGAGTAGTTGCTGCTTGATGTTGCAATAGTCAGTTTTGAAGGAATGTCTCTGTAACCATTGCAAGAACTGTGTGATCACTGCAGACCTGCACTGTAGTGGAAAGCTGATATCTTTCACAGCAAATGCCATTGAAAGATGTGTGGTGCTCATAAAACTTGGTAGGGTGCTGTTGGGAACATGAAAATTGAAGTAGCAGCTGATGCTGTCAAATTGGTGACTTACCACTTTTAAAATGATACGGGTCTTTTCTTATTGGAAGTTTTCATTCTGAATTTTAACATTTATTTTAACAAAGTTGTGGTTAAAAGAAACATCACAGTAATAATCTTTCTAAGGCTCACCACAGGATGGAAATGGTTCATCAAGGCGTGTTTTGGAACAATTACATCAATAATGCCTTCACAAAATACTTTCCAAAACTTTGTGTGTAAAGTGCTGTGTTCAAACAGCCCCAGCAACAAGGGCGTAGCCTTTTAAGCGAAATTTCCACCTCCATATAAAACTGATGTTGAAAATGGGACCTGCCTTGAATGACAGTCTGTTTGATGTAGCATTCTTTTCTCTGAAATGCTGACTAGAAGTTGAAAACTACAAATTTTAAATCTGTTAATTTACATAATGCTTCCTTTTTATTTTAGATAGTTCAGGAATGGTGATGTATATTAATGCAGTGAGTGCTAAGGGGAATGTGTAAGGTGTGTGTTTCTGATGTCCTGCTTATTACCGAATGATTTTTAAGCTTATAAATGAGCAAACTCAAAAAATTCCCATTCAAAGTAGCTTGGGTTACCTTTAGGAGCAAAAAAAAAAACAACCTTGGATGATTCTTTCCAACCTCCTCTTTAAACTTTTCCAGTCTCTCATTTTGTACCTCCTGGTCTGTGTGAAGATGCAATTAATAAAATCCTGTTCATCAGGAGCTTCCTATTAAATTAAATCATTTCACAGAGTTTTCTCTCCCTTTAATTCTGTTTAGCTGAATGTTTACTGATGAGTCAATTAGTCACTGCTTTGTTTGTTCAACTTAATGTCATCACATCACCATGAGATCACCCCAGAAAACATTCATCAACAACAGCATTGTCATGTCTGGCTGGTTGCTACAGGCTAGCCTCAGGCTGTCCACATGCAGGGGTCCAGCTGGTCAGTGACCTTGGTCTGGTTGCAAGTACCCAGGGCAACTCTTACGGTGCACAAGGGTTAGAAATTACTTTGTAATCGTTGATGAGGATCATCCCTCCTTACAGTGCAACTCCTCATGCGTGACATAAGAGGTAGACCATTTTGCAAAGGCAGCCATGACAACAAAACAAAGGCAAGTGAGTTGATGTCTGAAGCTGGAACAGACTTCGTTATGTGGTGACAGTTACTGCAAAAAGTACCAGCAATTATTGGGGAGCAAGGTAGTAGAAATATCAATGGATATCAATATACCAGCCCAGAAAGTTCCAGTTATATTGACACTGACAATGTCAGCACAACTGGGCATCAGATTGTTTTTTGTGCAATGGGTGTTGCTACCATAGACTCCAGTATTCTGAAGCTAAACAGATGATGGTAAATCCATGATAGTGTCACTCAAACCTAATAACTGAATTACTTCTTTAAGTACAGTACACATCTGCCAGGTTATGCCTTCAGAGGTTGTTTTCCCAAATACCTGTAAATAGACACAGTCCAGCTCAAGGTACACATAGGGATATCAGGGAGTGATATGTTTCAGAGGGGTTTTTTTTGTTCAGTGCACATAAGATCCTCTCACAGAGATGCTGAAAATTTAAATCATTCTTGAGGAGTGCCTGTTGTCTTTCATGGTTTAAACAAGTAAGACAAGGGGGTTCTTAACAAAGAAACCTCACCAAGGGGGCCTGGATTGGACTGGAGAATACACTTGCAGCCCCTTAAAAAAAAAGAGTGCTATTTTTCTCCTCTCTGCAAGCCTTTTAAAACCTTACAATTCATCCCTACTTTCTAGCAAGAGCGTAAGTAGACAAATAAGCTGTTTCAAGGGGAATAAAAGTTTGATAACCAGTTACGAAGGATATCAAAGCTAACAAGGACAGGTCACTCCACAGATCCTGTGATTTAGGGAAGCGAGGAGGAGAATCAAGCAGTTGCACAGCACTCACTACATAGTCTGTGTCCTCCATGTAGCACAGGCTCTAGGTCCTAATAATATTCTGGCACTGATGCATATTAACAGTGCAATTTCAATAATCAGCATATTTTGTCAAATAATTGTTAGGCTGATGGTTATAAGAGGTGACACTGCCAATATCTTATAAAGGCTGAAAGAAATATTTCCCATTTCCATGCTGCATAAACAAAGCATGCCAGACAACCTCAGGAATGCTAATGATCTCCAGTACTTTAGTATATTAAGTATTCATCAATTGAGCACAGACCACAACAATGTTTTGAGAGTCCTTAAACACATGAGAAACACATGAGAAATGATGTAAAGTTTATATGAACTCATATAATCTTGCTTGTTTATACAGCCGAGTATAAGATCATAGAAATAAGGTCGTGTGTACCGTACCTTTCCTACTAGAAGGTTGTGCCCTACATTATATTTTCTGGTGCCACATCCAGCCCAGATTTAATTGACTCAAGCAATGAGTCATACACTTCTTTCCCTACAGCATTATTCCCCAGTCTAACAGATTACATTGTTGGGATTTTTTTTTCCTTGATAATCAGTCTTTACTGTCCTTAATTTCATCCCATTATATAATACCTCACACTTATGCTGTAACTGTCATCCTAAAGCTTTGCAAGTGTTAATTGAGATTCATAACAGCCCCCCATGAAATAGATAAGTTCTGAGTCAGAGATACAAAAATTACTTGAGTTACTTGCTGCAGGCCACATATGGGATCATATCGAGCACAGCTGGGTCTGCCTCATTGACTGAGAGCTGACTGCATGCAGTTTATGCAATAATCAAGACATAAGAACTCTTTTTCTAGGATGCAGCCCTATGGTCTCCTACCAGTGTCTATCTGCACTGTGAAAAACAGTTTACTCCTTCATTAATATTTGTGTCTTTCAAGTGTTCATATGTATATCTTTCCCTAGTCATTATTTTTATACTGTTGATATTTGCTCTATCTATAAATAAACCAAGTCCTTTATTGTGTGGCTCTTTTCTCTCTGATCTCAGACATGTCTTTGCAGATTATGTGCCCAGAATGATACTCTGTGGAGTTTATGGAGATAAGTCATGCAGTGACTGTTAGCCTCCCAGGCTGTGACACCATACAAGAGGAATAATCCAGCTGGCTGCTCCAGACTTTGTCAGCTGAGACACAGTAGCTCACTGTGCATGTGCTGTTACCCCATTGTGAAGCAAAGTAACACGGGTTCATGTGAGTCACCATGGACTGACCTTGTGTTTCCAAGCAGAGCAGCAACGTATCTGTTCAGTTTCCTCATCTGAAGAGAAGGACCCTGACCAGCTGGGGGACAAGAACCTCTACAGGCCAGCACAGGCCTCCTGTCCGACAAACCCTTAATTTTCTTTAATTAATGCATTTGCTTTCTAATTGAAGCAACTAAGGCAATATTCTAGATTATAATGCAAATGCAGGAAAGAGCTAGAAATCTTCTGGATGCTTTGAAAACTAATGCATATGGTTTCAATATCTCTTGCTGAACATAATTTCTTTCAAAGTATTTATCTTCAATTTGGTTATTAGATTTTGGGTGATACATAACTCACAACTGATTTTCTAAATCAGATTTAACTTTATTGCTCATCTATGTTTTTACAATACCTTCCTCTAGGATCATTTTGTATTATCTTTCTGGTGTCCTCCCTACTTTTACTACTCTTTCTTCATGATCTGAAAGGTAAAGTGAATGATGGAGTTTCCTGCCATGTAAAATTCAAGATGCTTTAAAATGGCAGAAGTGCATATTTGCAAAAATACCTGAAGTGGTGAAGGACTCAACATTTTTTTTTGTGCTCTTCTACGTACAACATAGGGATCATAATATATGCAAAACTTTTTTTTCCTACAAGGAAGTGTTGCTACAGTATCTTCCCTGAAAAAATCTTTATGCAGTACCCAACCCTTCACCCTGCCAACAAAAGCAAACCCACATAAGGAAAACTAGCAGTCCTCCTCTGCCTGAGTAAAACAGCCCTGGAATATGGGAAAGATATTTCTTTCCAGAGAAAAACAATCAAAGACAGTTTAGGGTATGAACTAGTGGTTGTCTCACCTGCATAAAACAAAGGATGTTTCTGAGCTTTTTACCTAACTTTGGAATTGCTTTCAAAAAGGTTCACAAAAACTGAGGCTAACATCTTCCATTAGCCAGCCCTGCAGCTCACAGATCTCACAAAAAAAATTCTGCTACTTGTGCATAATTAAAGGATCTGCAAACTACCAGTCAAGATAAAAAGATCAAGGGCTATCATAAATCATGGTGCCTCATGGGATGAGCTCACCAGCAGCAGAAAAAGATGTATGTTTTCTTTCTGTGAGGATTAGTTGCTCTGTATGGTATAGGAGTTTGACTCTCCAGTAGTTCTACTTAAGGACACAACAGAATCTTTTTTCTAGGACAGCTCCTGTGTCTAAAAATGCTGTCAAATTATTTGCCTATCTGGTCTGGCATTTAGCCTGGGACCACACTGAGCAGAGCTAATGTGGAATTTTATTTATTTACTTCATGAGAAAGTGCTTATGGAGCAACACTGACATTTTTTCATGGAAATGTGTCAACTCAGATAAAGCTTTTGCCAGGAAAGTTTCCTACTGTAGAGAACCCAAGCTAGAAAGACCTAGGGAAGGGCAGAGGTCTCAAGTGATGGAAGCAGAGAATTCAGTATCTGTCTTCTCCCTATATTTTGCCCCTGACAACAGCTGGCCCCAGCTACATCATTTGCACCAATTTTGTCATTTTTTAAGATATCAAAAGAAATTAACTTTTTTTTCCCCTTTGTTTCCTATTTTCCTTCTATATGAAGGTTTTAGGTTGATCACAGGGTGGAACACTGAAAAATAATGAAGCCTGCAAAACAGTTCTTGCTTTCTATTTGTTCCTAATAATATATTTATCATCAAGAACAATTTCTTCTAAGGACCTTGTGTAGTCTCAGGGGATCCGGAAGCAAAACAAAATGTTGATTAAAAGTCTTGAGCTCAAGTATTATTCCAGCCTGATCATTTATGAACTGTTTTCATGTCAATAAATAATTTTTCTAACTTGTTTACAGAGAAAGCAAGCAAGTCTTCCCCCCACCCCTCATGGCCCCTGCTCCCCATCAGCGTTATCCTTTTTAAACTGGAAACTTTGTTCTAGTAAATATACAAAACCTTGAAAACTCTTTCAGGACAGTTAGTCTTATAAGTCAGCAGTGGGAAAATTCAGCAGTGGGAAATCTAGGAAATTTCCATGTCCTACATTTATAGCCAGTTATCAGTTTCACTTCTCTTTTTTTTCTTTTTTTTTTTTGGTCTGTTAGACTGCATAAAATATCACTTTTACAGGCAGGCAGGGAGCAGGAAAGGTAAATAAGGTAGGTAGGATGCTTTGACTCATCCTACCTAGGCAGGGTAATTGTCTTGTGACTGTAGTAACCCTTCATCCATTTTGCTTGAGTTCATGCCTTTCCCCACCACAGAAGGGGCTTAAAACAGGCTCCATGCAGCAGCCAAGCAAGAGCATCTTGGGATTACCCCTCCTTCCAACAAAAAATTTCCTGCAGCTAATTATGACTGCTCATAGGTAATCTCTAGTAATATTCCTCTGGAAAATCTTAGTTTCTCCCTAAAAGCTAAATTTGGATATATTAAAAAGTAGAATCAATGCAAAAGTCAAAGCCGAGAAGGGCCAGGTGAGTTACATGAATGTGAATGACGGTGCTTATCATGTCTGACTCAGCTGGATCCTGCAGTCTTCAGCTACTGTGAACTCACACAGAAGCACTAAATTGCCTTAACACAGGTTTCTCATTCCATTTCAGATGGTGCAGAGTATAACCTTCAGCTGTGGATTTAGAAGGGTATGGGTCTCCCATGAATCCCTAAATCCCTTCTACCAGCTCTGTTGGGGGTGACTTAGCTACTTTAGAGCATCTAAAATGTTCTGATTGGACTATATTTTGGCAATGGGCCCCTGCTTCCTGTGTTGCAAGCTATGGGAAACATGCTTTTTTACTTCCATGAGAATCCCCAAGTATGAGAAGACCAGAATGAGGCAAAATGTCATCAGAGTCAGGTTTACTTTTGCACCTGTGACAGAGGTGCAAAAGTATTTCAGGGTGCACTGTATTTCATGGAAGCCATCCTTTCCTTTGCTGTACACAGCCTGGGGTGGCCATAACTGCATCAGGGTAAAGGCCTTCCAGGAAATTTCTTACTGTCCAGGGCTGTCTTCACATCCACAGTCAGACTCTTTGGGAGCTACTCTATAAAGCAAAAACACCCTCTGTGCCTACTGTGGACTGGAAGTGCAACCTAGCACATCCATTCCTTGGGAGCAAATGCACAAACACGCGCAGTCTGGGACTGTGGGGGAGCATAGTACATCAGGCTGCCGGCGACTCTTCTAGAGAGAAGAGGATGCCACAACCACTGCACACCAGTCCCTGTCTTCCCTGCAGCACCCATGCTGGGCCTCCCACCAAACAGCAGAAGGAGAAAATCCAGGAAAACCGCTCCCCACCAAGCCAATCTGCTCTTCAGGACAACAGCAGGACGACTTTTAGTAGACATCACAGGGAGCCCAGGATGACTGCAGCCCTGGCAGTGAAGCTGTGAGAGCACAGGGGAGAATTCTCACCTAGCAGGCTTTAAAACAAGAAAACAAGAGCACAATCCCAGTATCTTTATTATCAAAGTGGAAATGGATATAATATAAAGTTGTTCAGCTTTAAAAAAAAAAAAGAAAAGTCGCATTCACCCTTTTTTCCGCCACATTTTCATCTGGTGGAAAATCTGATTCAAAAGGGAGTTGTGTGCTTTGGAAAATCTGGCTAGTGTGTCAGTTCAGTTTGAAAAAGTGTGGAGAAAAAAAAAGCCAAGCTCCCATGCTCATGATGACCCCCAAGGGAGCTTAATTAAAGGTGATGGTGAAAGAAAGGTAAGCAGTTAAGACTCTACACCAGACAGGATACAATGAGCCAGACTACTCAGTACCTCTTAAGGCAATGTTTGTCCCTTGCTCCCATCAATCTTTCCTTCCTCAGTCCCTGCTCTCTGATGAAAGTGAAGGGTAGAGCAGGGGAGGAGGTAAATGGCAGGCAGCAATGCCATTTCTCAAGTCCTGTTTCCTAGTTAATTGATCTTCCAAAATTTTTATTTCACTCTGCTTCTTTTTTCTCTCATACTAGGAATCTGACCCAGAACTTGCCTGCCACTTACCAAAAATTAATAGAAAAGGAAAGAAATCCTGTGCAGACAGGGTCATGTTCCAGTGAACTCATTCTAAACATAACTTTTTCATTTCAGCAATCCTGGCAATATCTGAATTCCCCTGCTCACCTGGGTGACTAAGGCTTAGTGCCTCTATTCCCATCACTCTCCAGCCCTATAAAGGAAAACCTCTATGCCATAGAAGAATGAGATAACAATCTCTACGGGGCTGAGTCACAGTACTTTTCATCTCAGACTGAACAATCATCTTGCCATCATTCTGCTTTGCCTCCTGCCATTCCTTTACTCTCTGCTACAGAAATTTGCATTTGTTCTCCATTTTCACAGTGTGCCATTAAATTCTGTCTCAGGCCACCATCTCCTACAGCTGCCTGTGGGTCCTCCACTCCCTTTCAACAGAGGGACCAGGGTACAACCACCCCTGTTTGCTCAAACAGGAGTTTCAGCAGCCCACAGATAAAGAAACACAGCAAGACAATAGGCAGCAGCCTCAAAGAACTTCTTTAAAACTTAGCTTTTCTATGCTTTGACTAGTGCTTAGTTTGGGGAACTGCAAAACAGCATAATATGGTTGCAAACTCATTATAGCTGGTGGAGATGAAACTATATGGATCTAAAGAAGAGGGAAGTGGGGGGATGTGGCCTATTTCTCTTTTCTTTTAGAAACTCTGGGCTTTTTTGCCTCTTCTTATCCATAAGGGAGTTTATATCTTAATTTTTGGTTTTACAAATCATTAACAGACAGGACAGGGAGATGTGACTATTCCTGATACAGGATTTTTGCATGACCTTGATAAGTTGCCCTAATGGGATCATGCTGGTGCTCAGCAACTCTGAAAATCAGGCCACGGAGTTGCCTAAATATGGATGAGATGCCCACATGTCAAATGCTGAACTTAGCCACTTTGCCCTTCTATTTCCCTACTTGCAAGAAATCAAGCCAATAACATTTTATCAGGCTTAATACTTTTCTGAGGAAAGAAACTGCAGTTACTTGCATAAATTTCTAGCAGAAGTGTGTTAATTCATTTTTAAAGGCCATTTAGGATGGTAAGATGGAGTTGCTGTATAATTGCAAAATACCTCACAAAACTTTTCTTCTCGCTCCAGATATATAGCTCATACATGCAAATGTGTGTATCAGATCTCTGTCTTATTAAATATAGAATCAAGCGTTTCAAAGCAAATGGATTAATATTATCTTATTTTCCTGTCATAAAAATAATGATATCTGCAATACAGATAAAGAATGAGAAACAAATAGATGTTACAGAGAGCAACTTCCATTCAGAAGATGTGCTCAAAGTCTCACACTAATGAAATGTCATAGGCTTTCTGAAAATTATAGATCATAAGTTTCTGACACAGAAGGTTACTTTGCTTTGGACTTCATATGATGGATAAAGATGAATTAATCACTGGAGTAGAAGTTGGTCGTTGCCTAGGAACCAATGATCATGACCTCATTGCATTCAATATACCCAAACAAAGGATAGCCCCAAAGAATACAACACATGTGATGGTTCAGAATGTCTACTTCTAAAAATCTAAAGGAAACTCTGAATTACATTAACTGAAAGAGAAATATTTTAAAGAAACTATGCTTATTCAACTTTCTATTGAGCTACAGTAATACTTGTGCCAGTGGTGCTAATTTTTAATGAACCTGCAGAAGATAATGTTTCAAAGGACTGGAAGATACTCAGTTTGAAAAAAACAATAAATACACAAGCAGAAAACTTGATAACTGTAGTTTGACTAGTTTACCATTATAACCAGTCAAAATAATGGAAAACATAGCATATGCTTCAGAATTAACTCATGACAATGAAGTATCTGCTATGAAACAGACAAAAACTTAAATAGGTCATAGTCTTTCAGACTACAAATTCATATGGCAAAGGCTACTTCTGAATGTTATTTGGGAATATTGTTAATCATTTAAAACAACAAAACATAGTATTAGTATTAAAAATAGCATTTTTCATCTCTGGAACACTTATTTAACGGATCTAAGAAATGGCCAAATGACAAGTCTTGAGTATTGATAGGAAAAACTCAGTGGAAGACTGTGTTCCTAGTGAGATTATTTAAGGATTGTTATTAAGTCTTACATTGCTCAATATTATTTTATTAATCAGGAGAAATAAGAACAACTTTGGTGCTCACTTAGAGAGTAGTGAAACAATATAACATGATGGGAAACAGACATTTATTTAGAGCAATTCATTTGCTCAATAAACTGGGATCTATGGAAAGAAAATATATCTTAATATAGGGCAGAAAAATATATCTCCGAACTACTACTAAAACATGTTGCTATGATGTTCGACCTTGCTGCAAGTTGCTGTTAGTTGGAAAGTTATTACAGAGAAGGGATCAGACGTTAGTTTTCCTGTCTTTTTCCTCTGCCCATAAGCCTCTCTGGTAAGAGAGCAGGCACTGGACTGGCTGAAATTTCTGTTTGTCCAAGCACAGCTGTCCTTACATTTTAAATGGAAAATCATTTGTTTAGGGTCAAGGAACAGATATGGTTCAAGCAATGGTTCAAATACACAGGAGATCAGACTGGATTTCTGGTTGTTTTTTCTAGTCCTAAACCCCATAAAAAATACAAGCAGCCTAATGCATAAAACGTTCAGCAAGGTGATATCTAAAGATTTTTCTTCAGTGTATATGTTGTATAAGAGAAAGCAGTGTCTGCACCCCAAAGCCTGACACAAGGGATCATTCTGTCCCTGCACGAAGCCAGCATGTGCCAGTTGCCTCACATTTTTTAGATTACTTTGAAATTCCCATACTTCTGATTTTCTTTTCATTAACAAATGATAAAACTTTGTTGAACATTTGAATCTTAAAAGAAACATATTTAGTATTTGAAATTGTCATTAGGAATTTAGATGCAAAAAAAGGAAAGATTTCATCCTCTTGAGATGGCACATCTGCTCAGTAAACTTGTACTAGACTTTACTGGCTTTGTTCCTTTTTCTCCCAACACCTGTCCCAACACCTGTGGAGACAAGTCAGACAGAGCAGCATTGAATGGACACTAACAATGTGTACTGCCAATTCTCAAATCCAGTTTGTGTCAGGAAAGAACAGAACGGAAGGTCTGAAAAGCAAGATTGACCATGAAAAAAATAGCCAATGTGGGCCAAGCCAGCATATGTGAGAGATCTACCTCACAGAATATGTAGTGGCAACACTGAAATTTTTAAAATATTCAAAACAGGAAAAAGAGTTCAACTTGAGTGTAATCATGCCACAAGAGTTGTCCGAATAGTTCTTGGATCGTTTCTCTTGATAGTACTTAGAGTAATGGCAGAGCTTACTGGTCATCTTCCAGAGAATTGACCAGCTGCCTGCTGTCAACTATCGCAGCACTTGTGCACTCGTCTTTTCCTCTTCATTACAAATTCAATTGTTATTGCTTTAAAAGCTTTTTCCCCCTTAAGCAGCAGATATCCTGGTTTTATGCAGTTATGTTAAGAACAGCCGTTTCATTAACAAGTACTTGACCTGTTGCACACACTTACTACTATATGAATTATTAAGTATTTCAAATAAACTGTTCTTAATTATCACACTTTTAATTATGTTAGTAAAAAAAGATAACTATGATATTCATATTCTAATTACTGTATAGTAGTACTTGGAAATAACGTTTATATGAAACACACATTCTCTGTGAAAATCTAACATTCATTTTAAACTCTTTAAAATCATGTCACACTGCTACAGCATACTGGTGTTGTAGTACAACAGAAGCTGGTGTTGAAAGAGGATTAAAGTGAAGATGTGAGCAGATGCAATAAAGCACAGAAGAGAAAAATGGTGACAAGGGAGCGGATGGAAGGACCTCAAGCAATCTGTTTAGACACTGTATCTCTCTCCTGCCCACCTGGTGCTTTCAGAAGTCATTGGAAAGTTGAATACCAAGACTGCAAAGACAAAGGCATACCTGCCCAGCTGATGTCTTACTGCACACAGCTCATCTGCACTTGGACTTACTGAGCAGTGACAGTGTGAAATGCATCATGTCATTTCAGCACTTATATATATAAGGCTAAAGAATTTAAAAAATGGTATAGCACTGTGACAAGAAACTCACTGTAAACAAAATGCCAGTGATTTCTGCAAATTATTTCTCAAATCAGTCACTATATTAAAAGAGAAAAACAGAACTGGAAATCTGGATAACTCACAGACAATACTTCTGACGATTATTGCCAGTGGCTAAATCATACACTGTGGATGAAGTCCTGACCGCTAACTGTGACAGCAGGTCTTTTAACTGAGCTCTTACAGGACCCTAAATAGATACGCAGTGCAGATAAATGAGCCATAGATAACTACAGGGAGTTCAGAAAGAAATTGAAAGCTGAAACAGAGAAAAATAAGCAGGAAAGACACAAAAATTACTGTAGTTTATTTGTATTTTTTACCAAGCAATGTGTCTTCAGCCATAGCTCCCCCCTACAATGTCCAAGGAAAGAAGTTAGCAGGAATTATTTTTCAGCGTAATTGCATTCTTAAATACTTATTTTATTCAATTGCCTTTCAAACACCCTGTGACCTGCTGTAGAACTAGCACATCAGCACACATTTATCAGTCTGAATTGAGGACTTTTCGTACAAGAAAATGGTTTGCACCCATGGAGCACTGGAAAGAAGTGACAGAGAGGCGTGGATTCACAGGAGTGGTGTGTACAGCAGCAGCATCTTTCCACAGCAACCCTCACCCTGTCAGTGGCACACGCTACTGGTCTGGTACCACGCCATACTCATGGCCTCATTATACCATCATCTGCTCACTGTGAGCAGGGCAATGTACTGATATATCCCACCTGAAACGAGGTGCTGCAGCACCTCTTTCCTGGCAACCAACAACACTAAGAAAAGATACACAGGTGGTAAGTAATAAATGCATTTGCTTCATTCTAGCAAGGGGTGTTTTTCTACCTGAAATACTCTTGGACGTCCCAATGTTCGCTGGTATATTTTACACTTTCCTCAAATAAAATCAGCTTTTCACTTCACTTTAGCGAGAAAGCAAGGGAGAGGTGACCTTCCACAGCCATGGCTTACAAACAATACCTAAAAGAACTCAGTGGAGCTGTAAGTCCGATCTGGAACTAAAGATATTTTATGGAGTTATTTCATTATAAAATAATTTGTTCACAATATTTTATGAAATACTCGCACCAGTATCCATGAAAATAGAAAGCTGTATTTATGAGGCAACCCTTATGAGAGGTAGTATGTTTTTAGTGCCTTAAACTATGCTAAAAATACAGATTGTTGTCATCAGGGAAAAGATACAGTGAAAAAAAAAAAGCAAGATCACAATCTTGAAGACACATAGTTCTGAGCAGCTGAGAATTAGGCAAGGAATTACAGCAAATTATTCTCTAGTGGTCTGTGGTATACAGCTAAAAAGCCACATTGGCTGCCCAGCCTGTTGCCTGTTCACCCAGCCCAGTCCACACAAGCTGCCTTCTCTTCCATGACTCACTCCTGCCAGGCTCCTGACTTTTGAAACTCTGAAGCAGCTACAGGGATGGTGTCAGAAAGCAAGAGACACATGTCAAGCTCAATGAGTCCCTGCAAAACCCTAGGAGTCACAATTTTACCTGGGTTTCTCACTGGACTGCAAATGCAACAGGCAGAAGTCCAAGGGAAGCGCCTGCTGCACGCCAGCAGCGAGGTGATGCATTCCCCTGTGTCACATTTTTGGAACACAGCAGTAGCAGCTGAAAACAGTCAGAAGGCTTTAAGTATGTGCATGATCATCAGAAAGCAAGGGTGAGAGCCTCCACTAATAAGAGAGAAGGTAAATAGAGCCTGAGAAACTGGAAACATTCTTTGGTTTGGCTTACATCAGGAAAAAAAAATCTTAAAGAGCATTGTGCAGAGCGGGAAGAGAGGTCATTAATCACAGGAAATGCACTTCCTCAAGTACAGTAGGGACATGTGAGAGCCTGTCATTTTTCAGACCATTACTCAAAAGCTTTCCAGAATTTTAGAATATGCAGAACCTTCCCCAGGACGCAGGTGACATGTCATGGCAGCAAAGTGACTGACACAGCAGCGTGACTGACTTGAAAAGGGTGTCAAAGAGCTTTGTTATTCTGGAGAAAGACATAATTCCTAGCATTTGGAAGTCCACCACAAATTTGACTGAGGTGCCCCACCTCCTTGGCAACAACAGCCCTTCCCAAATATCCTGCTGGCCACATACATGAGATAAGTGACCTGGGAACTTGCTGGATTGTAAAAGTGTGTCCATTCTTGGCACTTTCCAAATGACCCATTAAATCCTGGAACTGATATACTCTGCTGTGGTAATTGTTAAAAAAATTACAGAAATATTTCAGAATTGGTGGGTAAATTGTCATGCGTTCTTTTCATCTGAAAAGAGTAATTTATTTAAACTTGAATAATATCTCTATGTTAAGTGGTCTTAAAATCTAAAAACCCAGAGCCAGGTACAGAATTTTCATTGTACAACCAGCACTGGGCTGTAAACTGGGAATTTTAGATGTCTGTGGGAGCTGGAAAAAATAATCTCTGCTGACAATTATATATTAGGAATTGACAAGTTTTAAAAGTAACAATTTTGTATAAAGCATGCTGGTTTAGTAATAATACCAGGCCCTTATTTGTCAGTTCACCACATTTGCTAATATGCTCCATGAGAAGGCCTATGCACAAAATTAGTCTTCATAAAACCCCACCAAATTGAGGCAAATTCACTCTAAACCAAAAATCCTTCACAAATCCCCAACAAAGTGGGGGAAAAAAACCTCCAACAAGCATCAGAGTAGTTTTTTCTGCTCTGTGTTTTTACCTCTAATTATAGGTAGCAGTCATATTTTTCCCTATACTTTTGGATGATATTTCTCTGTTAAAAGTGCAAAAGACCTCTTCTGCTGGAGAAACAGTAGGAGGGAAAGTGTTTCCAAAAAGCCATACCTGTTAAAATGAGCCAACTGCACAGTGCCTGAAGACATGCTAGCAGGAGCTGGGCTTTTTGCTTGTGACACCAGCCATTGGTGTGGCTCACTCCTGCCTTCTGTAACACTATGGATCCATCCACACATTGGCATTGGCTGCAGTTTCTGCTTCCCCACCAGCACAGCTTTCTGTGGCTGCCCAATTGCCTAAACAAAGAGGAGGGAAACTACAGGGAAGAGCCATCAGCTCTGTATGAAACCCAAAAATGCTTTTCCATGTTTATGGTACTAACACCTTCATAAAATCCCAGGTACAGAGTGGATGGCGAAAACTTGGATCTTAAATGAGCAGGCAGAGTTAAGGAAAGTGCCTTTTTAACTGCTGCCACAAACATTATTGACAGCTAAGTGACATCAGAAATCCAAAAGGAGGGAGGGCACAGTGGAGCCCATCAGTTTAACTCTTCATCAGAGCACATTTTATGGGACTTTCTGTTCAGCCATGTGAACTTTGAAATACCTAAGTTCAAATTTCACCTTCAGACTTCCCATCTGTTCTTATTTCATCCTCAGACTTTCCATCTGCTCCCATCTAGGCCTTCATAATTCCATGCCCAGTCAGACGGTATGGTTTTACCAGGTGCTTCTGTCTTGAAAATTTTATGGCATATAAGAAACAATAAAAATTTATGTTGTACATGTACTTGTGCTAATTAATTCCATTGCACAACAATGTTTTTTAAATGATATTGTCCAGAAAGTCTGTTAAAATCTACTGTAGACAAGTATGGCAATATTTTATAGCTCCTAATGCCAGATGGGTTTGGAGTTCAGACATTTGTGCTAATGCATTTTGCACTTAGGTGCTGTGCTGGGAAAAATCGACTCCCAGTGACAAAGCGGCAACATTAAAATATTGGTGTTAGCGAGGGGCAGTGAATCAAGGCAGAGGTGTGTTTTTCTATACTAATTTTTTGCTGGAAATGAGTATATAATAAGCTGTTAGTGTGCCATTTTACAAATTTTATAAGTGAAAGATGCTATTTCCTCTTACTAGTATGTAAATATTTTCACGTCTGGAAGAGCAAGGATGTGCTGGCTAACAACCAAAGATGTGCTGGATAAAATCGCCTCCACCTGTTCAGAGGGCCATTGTGTTAGAAAACAAAGATTGTGAAATAAGCAACATCAAGTTCCATATCATAGCAAGTTTAGTAAGAATAATTAGTGCATTAGAGTCCCTATCCAAGGGCATTCCTTTTACTTCTTGCTTCACATCACTGAATTCAAAGTCAAGAGATATTCTGAACTCTGAGTGCAAACAGTGGGTTACACAGTGAGGCTTGTTTTGGACAGGGTTTTTTGTTTGCCTGTTTGTTCCACAAGACCGGTTAAATAAGGATTTATGCCAAGAAAGAGTTTCCTTCCCTTGATTTTGCTCCCTCCCAAGCACTCTAGCGGACGTGTCTCCTATATATAAGGAATCCAGAATGAGCCCAGGGATTTCACATTTGAACCCAAATGCTATTAGATATCAGACAACAAGGGCTTTCCTCCCAACAACAGATTCAAAAGCAACCTACTGCAAAGGGCTCTGTCATCTCCATCACCACAGGAAGCTCCCTGATGGCCAAACAGAATTTGTTTTTAAGTGGCAGCTCTATCAACATCACATCATGAGGGTTAAAAGGTGCAGAGTTGATGGGAGAATGGCTCTCAGCAACAAAAATGGAAAGAGCAGCTTGTCTTATTTTCCTCAACAAAAGAAATGCTCTGGAAAGAGGATAGGGAGAGGACAGGGCGTGCATACTGCAGTATCTATTCAAGTGAACATAAAGCTCGGATATTATCTTGTCTAACAATTTTTGGAAACTGACAAGCAGTTACAATTAATGCTCAGAGATTCAAACAGGAAATTGTATCATTGTGAGAAAGGGCATTTACAATAATGCTGTGATTCAAGAATATTTTTGTGAATAGAAGAAATAAGCAGAGTTTCCTGCTATTTATGCTTTTATAATATGTCATGCTTATAAAACCCCACACAGCTGTGGGTATTTGTCATGATAATCATGAATCTTCATACTTTACTCAAATTTTAGTGCATGTGATTTGTTCCTGTAAATGATGCCAACACTGAAATCATCCCTATACTTTTTTTTTTAATACTTTATTATTTTGTTTTTTAAAACCACAATCTCATTTCAAGGGAGAAGAGATGATACCTATGTGAATTATTGACTAATTTTGATGCACACATAAAAGCTATACAGATACAATAACCATCTTACAAGGAACCCACAGACTAAAATTTGTTTTCATAAACTATTCAATGAATATTTATGCATGTAAAATATATTCATGGACAGGAAAAAAAGGCTAAATTTGCAATTAATATTTGTGGTGAATAATTTTGATTTCTGAATGGGGACATTTTGTTCAAGTTTGCTAATTATCAGTTGGTTTGTGTGACTGTGAAATAGATTATTCAAACGCAAATTGGGAAAACATGTTGATACCAATGCTTCCCGCAAGTTTCGAAGCTCTTCATCCATCTTTTTTAACTTCTAAAGCTTTTTGGGTAACACCTGATCAACTAGTTGCAAGTAAGCATCTTTCTGAAACCGAGACGTTAACAGGTATTAATATGTTCATGATCCATTAGTATTTTACTCATTATTTCAATAATGATGAGGCTGAAGGACTTTCCAAGTTAGTTGTTGGATATGGACCCTGTATTTTTTGGACACATCCCAGGTCAACAGGAGCCAAAATTGCTACCATCTGTTGGCCAATCAATAAGTTGCAGCGTGTGAAAATGAGTTTGTGGTCAAATGCAGGCACCTCTCACACACTGCAAATAAATATATTGCCAGCTTGTCACAAGTGTATTACGGAATTACTCCCAGAGAAGGTGGTGAAAATTCCATCAAGTTAAGTGTACCATTGAAGTATCCATTGGCAAAAGCAAGTGACAATGTGTTCGCAGGAGTAAAGGGTTTCCATACCAACAGCAAAGGGTTGGAGAAACCTTTTGTGTTCGTTGCTGTGATTCTGCTGCTGGTTAACAGCAGATTAATCTTAATGGGAACCTAATACTAAGGCTACTATTTTTCTCCTCTTTCTTTTATTTTTTTTTTTTAATATAAAAAAAAAAAGAAAGGAAACCCACAGGCATGTTCTTACTATGGGGGTTTCCTGGGTTCTTTATAAAGGCGTAAGTCCACTGCACCTTAATTGCATTTTACCATAAAGAGGCAGTAGAAGCCAGGTACCTCTGCCAAGCAGTCACCCTCAGATTCCTGTCATCCTTTTTGATAAAACACCGTTCTCATAATCTTTGCCATTTTCCTTCAGCTTTTGCTAGGTACTACTCTTTTCCTCTGACCAATGCAAGCCTCCTCCCTCCAGCTCTATGGCAAGCAGCTCACACATCTCTATGCCCTCCTTCATCCTCAAACAAACAAGATTAAGAGCTCTCTGTTTCTGCCACGAGGTCTCCATGTGTAGGAAATAGGCTGATATCTATACTCACATGTCATAAAATCTTAACTTTTCAGACAGAAAATCAAAATCTTGGAAAGTACAGGCACAGAGTGACGCTGTGTCATTCTGTTGCTTTGTGCCTTCTAGCTTCCCTGGTCTGAGCTTGGAAAAAACAAATTTGTCAAATGCAGGTGGGCACATGAGGGAAATGAAGCAGCTAGTGTGTTTGAGTAGAAGAGAAGGCTGCCACGGTCACTTTGGAGGTATCTGGCAGAAGACCCATAGGTAGCAGACCTCTGATGAGATCTTCCCAGCCATCATCAGTTCAGGTCCATGCCAAGAAAAGTAGGTTCATGAGAAATAGTTCACTGGTCAAAACACTGAAAAAAAAAAAATAAAAATAAACACAGATTCAATTACACTCTCTCAGAGCCAGGAGAAAATTTGTCTTCAAATCCAAAAAAGATTCCTCCTGACAAGCATCATTGAAAACAGCAAAGGCAGAATGGGACTGGGAACACAGTGAGAGCCTTTGCTGATCAGGCTGATTTTGTGTGCTTGTGCTTGTGCTGCCCTGGACCCTTCTCCTCCTTTATGTCATGGAAGCATTAAGAACTGTTCACCTTTCTGCAACATGACACAAAAGGCAATCCCAACCTATACAATTACCTTGAACTGAATTTTTTTTCCAGCCATACCTTATGGTCATGGAATCTTTTAAAACATTTTGAAAGGTTCCTCAATTACTCAGGCAAGTCCTTTTGCTTGTTCTTCTCTAAGTTCTACAAAGCATAACAAATATAGGTTTTATATGCTTTTAATCCTTGACACCTTCAATCTTTTCTTCTTTCCTCCAAGTTGTAATTATTCCCTGGGAAACACTTTCAGTTTAGAGAACATCTTAATCACTAACGTGATGTCAATATATTACAGTACTTGATTCAAAATTAATCTAGCAGGAGATATATCAACTCCAATTAGTATTTACTGCATTTTTAATTCAGTACAAAAAACTTTCCTGGAATCAAACACATCATCATAATTTTAATAATTCACAGTGGCTCTCTGAGACTGGGAAGTGAAGTGAAAAACACAGCAACATTGTCCTTTGTTATTGCTGTATGTTGTATAGGAATGCTGGACAGGGTCTGGATAATGGTAATTTTTTTATAACAAAATTCTTTCTTACGTTTTTTTGGTGGTGGTGGTGGTGGTTTTGTTCATGCTTTCTTTTTTATAAAAAGAATTCTTTTTCCTGGAGGATATTTGCAGCGATGGCTCCCTGAGGGACCTGCACTCTGAACTCCTTTCAGCACTGACCACTTCCAGTTTGTCAGATAAAGTCATCATGGACCTGTAGATCATCATGGACTTGTAGATCTGCGTTAGGGTTTAGCTGGGAATTAACAACTTCAGTTTCATCAACTACTGTAAGGGTGATTTCTCCTTAATATTCTGTTCTCTGTTTTCAAACTCCTTCAAATGTCTGTTATGAATAAGTCATGATTATAGGAGTGTGCTGGGTAAATTACTGGTTGGGGGAAGATGTTAGTTTGGCTGATAAAGAGAGAAAAAGCCCCTTAGATTCACTCAAAATAACCTACAACAAATAATGCTTTCTTCTTGGGAAAAAAAAAACCAAACCAAACTAAACAAACCACCAAAAAAAACACCAAAACCAAACCAACCTTGACTTATTCGACTCAATATAATAAATGAAGTTTAGAAGACTTATTTTCATGTTTCTGAGGAGAGTTTCACTTTTGCCTATTGACCTCCCTAACAGTTTCAATGAAAGTCCTGATGAACTCTCAGGTGTTCCTGGGAAGATTCAGTCTGACATTGTCTATCAGAGGATACTCTTCCAGGCCATTTTGTAGGAAGAGGCTCCTCTGACATCTCCTTACTTACTGTGTGAACATTGTTATATATTAAGTGAGTTGAAGTCCACAAGGGACTTCACCCCAGTGTGGAAGAATAAGACGTACAGATTCCATAACTGATGCCACTGAGTATTTAAATATATTTGTAGAGCAGACTGAATGAGTGGGTCAATATCTCCAGACTCACTAGCAATAGCGCAGGTATAGAAAAGATAAATGGTACTTCCCAAGTTGTAGCTGCCACCTCAACTCCTGAGCAGTCTCTCCAGCAGGTCTTTCATCTCCTTAGGAATCGCTTCTTGCTCTGTAGAATAGGTTATAGAGTCAATAACAAGTTTTTCAGTGCTGTTCCACCTCTTGATTCTAGAAATTATGTGAGGTCTGAGCTAATAGTTCACATTCTGCATGGGCAAGCTCTAGTTGGAATGTCTGGCAGATTGAGAAGTCAAATTGCCATGAAATGATTATGTGAAATTATGCCTAAAATGAATTAACATGATTTTTTTAGATTAACATGATTTTATAGAAAAGTTAAAGTGGCAGCTGCTGCTATCGTGCAAATGGGAAAGAAAACACAAGACACAAAAGGATTTGGATGGCTTCTTCAATTACTGTGATTTTGAACTCTGACACCCTACACTGTGTCTCCTGGAAGAGGCCAAGAGGAGCAGGCAAAGTTTCTTCACTTTGGAAAAGCAGTGCCCAGGAAAAATTTACTGTCTTTTGCACTCATACTGATGGACCCAAACAGAAAAAAATACACACAGATGAGAGGCATTCACCTACTCGATATTAACCATCTCCTGCTTTCCCAGGTAAGGCCTATCCTTGAATTTTCCTCATGAAAGGGAGTACCAACAAGCAGCAAGTACTTCTCACTTATGTGAGCTACCAAATTTCATACAACCAGCAAACTAACCATTTCCATGAACCAGTGGAGTCAAGAATGAGGTACCACTGGCATGGTAGTTCAGAAGCCAAATTATTCTGTGTCTTGTGATATTAGCACTAATAGCTCATTCCAACATACCAGTACTACTGGTCTTTCAAGAGAGTATATGAATGACCCTTGTCCAAGAAATGTAACATTACAACACAATCCAAGTGCATGTTTAAGGCTACAAGGGCCAGGAATATGTTGCTATTCATCCCAGAATGAATAAGAACTTACACCAGAGTGTAAGTACAAATTCCTTGCTCCTGTCTGGTTCATGCATACCTTTCCCTTTCCCACTGGCAAATGAATAACACAGTTCCCAGACTCTGATATTGGCTCCTATTCCTGCCTCCATCAGTATTTTGGCAGGATTATGTCCATAGAGTTATGAATTCAAAGGCCATGTATCATAAGTCATAATTTTTTTATGCCATTACATCTGTTAGTTTTGCTCTATCCATGAACCCTACATATATTCACTAACTGTGTCCTCATAGCCCTGTGAATTTTCAAATCTTTTCATGAACCCCAGAAACTGGTCTCTGTGCTGGCCGAATGGCAAAAATCTTTCCACACAAGCTTTTTAGACTGCCATCTTTTGATCTTAGATATATCCTGAGTCTTCAAAACATTTTTTTCTCCCTCAGAACTCAGGAACTGCCTCCTGAAGTTTTCTCTGATGCATAGAAATGGGCAACCTCACTGAACCCAGATATCAAGTTCTAAACTTTAGAGATCCTATTAATGCCTTGGTAACTAAATAATAAATTCCTACATAGATGAAAGGATTTGGTGAAGGCACGTGTTGCATTCAGAGTCTCCTGTCAGAATCTTAATTAAGCTTTAGGGATGAGGGAAAATCCTGTTTCCAGAAAAGAACAAATTAGTACACTCCGCGCAAATCTGGAGGAGAAATTTGCAGGATTATTGTAGAAAGTCCAACCTTGATGGCAATACTAAAACCCAGTCTAAGTGCACTGGCACTTCCCAAATTAGTTTTCACTAACTGCTGAGGCCTTTCTTAACTCCCTTTCTCTGCTCCCTTCCTGCCTCAAATCCCTACTTCCTGGTGCCAGCTTGACCTCTCAGCTCAGTCCTGTCTTGGGTACTCCTTCAGTCACAGGACTAACTTTTTCTAGCCTGAGATATAACGTCACTGAATCCCTCAGAGAACCTAAATTCTCATATATGTTCAGAAGTCCTTGTCCTGACAAGATGGGTGGAACAAGACATTCCTGATATTTCGGATGTGAACAAGGAAATCCCACATAAGCCTCCAAAGGAGACTGATTTGTTAGTCTGCTCTTGATGCATTAAGATAGCGCTAAATTCAGCATACAAAAATGGAGTAATGGAGTTACACACCTTCTGGTCAATAAGTTTAAGTATTTTTTCAGGCACCGAATGTGTTGAAATGCACAGTCTGAACCCACATCACATTCTCCCTTCCCTTCATCTGAACAGTCACAGAACAGAAAAGCAACCACAATTCATGACTGAGAAGAAAAGATGAAATAAAAAGTAAAGCAAAGAAAGGTTAATAACCTTCAAAGTCAGAACTGGGTTCATAACCTTTCTTTGAGTTTCTGAAGCCAAGTAGTTCAGTCAATAGTTTATCTCTCTGATACTCATGAAGCTGATTTTCATTTATGCTAATGTCCTTTATGTCCTCCATTAACAGTTCATTTAAAACTTTCTAAAGCCCCTTTACATTTCTAAAGCAGTGCAAAGGAGTCATACTATAAGTTAGTGTAGGCTGAAAACATTTTCCCCTCTCTTATTTATTCAGCTTTGTGTCGATTTCTTTGGTATGAAAACTATATGAAGCTTTATTTGAACGTGTCCCCACAAGTCTTAAAGTATTACTACTATAAATTATGGTTTCCAAAAACTGTTCTCTAGAATTATTCATGCTTCAGTCTTGCTAGGGACATGTAGATTTTACAAGTGAATGCGAATTATCATAGAGCATGCTTGGTCTTTTGCCAGAACTTCCATGAAACCGAAGTATTTACACAAATGACATGCCTGATTTTAATCCTGTCTTTCTTGTATACTTGGAAACTTTTGCCAAAATGTTGCATCACAGACTGCTTCATACTTCTGTCTAGAGCATACAGTGTGCAGTTCACTTCACTCCAGAGAACCAGCAAAGTGTATTTTTCCCAATGGGCCTTTGGGTACCAAGGGACTCCAGTGTGCCTTTTGCACAGGAGTGAATACAACAAGGGTGACTGCCAACTCTGCATCTTGCTAAGGTCTTTTTAGACCAAGAATAACCCAACCCAACTCCAGTAATCAAACTCTATTCTAAAGTGGATTGCTGTGGTAGTGGTTTTATATTTCCTATAACCTGAGGAAACAGTTTGCGTGGCAATCACCACAGAAGAGCTTTACTGGTAAGTGTTGTAAAGTGTTTCAATTGGTTGTATCAAAGCAAGATGTTCTTGCTAAATTTTTGTCTTGAATGTAAACAATTTGAGCCACTGTAAGTAAGGGATAAAATAACAATTGCTTTAAAAGGAAAATGTAGTATTTGTCTTCATGTAAAAACAATTCATCTATAAAATCTCTTATCTGCTTCATTTTATCTCCACTGGGCGTATCCTGCAGCTCCAGGTACTGAAGTGTAGTGCACAGTAAGAAGGCAGGCTATCAACTGTGCTAACTTAGAGGTCTTTCAAAAGCAAAACTGTCAAAGGAGGCCACCAATTTTAGTAGTATCATAAATGCAAATTGTTGATTATTCTGAATTTCCTTCCCAAAGTAACCACTCTGAATAGCAGGTCTTTTCATGTGGCTCAAAGCTGTCTCAGAGTCTTCCCACTGATCTCTGTGGGGCAAATTTTTCAAATTGCCAGGAGTTCTTGGAATTAAAACACTGACACCCACTTCCAGCAACGTTTTGCAAATCCTCTGGCTTCCTTTGAACTACGAGCTCCTTAGGGTCCTGCTCTATTCTTCTATCCGGCTCACATGTCTGAGAGGCTCAGTATATAACATAGCCACTTTATACTACGTGACTGTATAAAAGAAGATAAATGTCTACAATTAGAGACAAATTGGAAATATGTGCTAGTGCCTGAATTCAATCCCACTTAGCTATATACAACAAACTAAAGTCCATGAATTAGGAGTGTAAGTACACTAGGTTGCCCACAGAGTCAACAGAGAGAGAAAGACATCCCTCTGATTTGACTGCCTGGGAAAGGTGACATGACAGTTGTGAGACTAATTCAGGGTGCCTGGATCTGGCATGAAACTGGATCTGAGTCTACAGTGAAATATGGTTGTTTCTCAGAATATTAAATACAAGGACTTCAATGCATGTTTCTCTCATGTCATAGAGCTTGACAGAGCAGATTTTCAGTAAGGAGCTGAACTGTAGAATCATAAAATAGTTTGAGTTGGAACTGATCTCTGGACTAGAAGTAGTCCAGCCTCCTGCTAAGAACAGGGTCAGCATCAACATCGGGTGAGATCAGTCTGAGCCTTGTCTATTCACTTCTGAATAGGTCCAAGGCTATAGACTCAGAAATGCTGATTTTACTTTTTTTTCCAGGCATGAAGTAGATGGTTGCTACTATTGCACGGAAACATCTTGTGACCAGCAAGTCTCAGGGCAAGCATACCAGCAGAGAAAACCACATCATGAACATCTTTGTACTTGTAAGGATACACTTTTTTACCAGAGCAAATGCAAAATTTTTGCTAGATGTGTGTATAGATGGATAAACAGTGCACTGCTGAACATTGCAAAGATATACTGAATTTAGGATCACACCCAGTGTTTTGAGGATGTTTGCACTACATAGATTTGTACGGACTGGGATCATGCACATTCCTATTGGAGACGCATGTTATTGCCATATCTTCAAGATAAATCACTGTTTGTTTGCGTGCTGAAATCACTTAGCCTTAAGTTAGACTTGCTGTGAGTGTGATTTGTTACTATCTATCAATAGCAGCCCCCAAGACATGAATGCCATTATATGAATTAAGTGAAAATACAAAGGGTAAGCTTTTCAGTTCTTTGAAGGGTAAAGACAATGTAAGAATACAAGAAGATCTCAAAATGTAAATATCAATACCTGTGTATCCCCACAGAATTAATTTTCCTATTCTTATATTTAATTTTTTATTCCTTAAAAAGAAGGAAAATCAACTACCACTTCAATAATCTGCACAAGTGTCTAAGGGTCATTGTTTTAGACAAATTGCTGGGAAAAAAAATAATTCTGTTTGCAGGGTCATGGTTGCTGTTGTAAAAGCTTACAGGCAGCAAATATTTCTTGTCAACTTGCAGCAATTTTTTCTGTTTCTTTTCCTAAAAGCTGCCCATACTGTCTCTTTTACAAATTACTCTGAAATTTCAAAAGACCACACACTTGGCTTTTCCACTATTTTTTTTTTCCAGAAGCCCCTAAAAGGGTGAGAAGCCTTGTTAGAATAATTTCTTTCCAGAATAGAGTTTGAACTGGAATTCCACTGGTGAAATGTTATTTTGTTCTGGCCAGAATCCATAAGTTCCATCTTCATATTAGAAGTTTATCGTCTTGCTTAAGCTGCAACTCTGTCCAGCTGGGGAGTCGCCATTCACCTCTCTTCATCATCTTACTAAATATTCAGAGAATGAATTCTAACAGCTAAAAATGAGTGGCTCATAATATGCAGCTTGAATTTATAGTAACACTCTCTGCAGGCTAATAAGGAATTTGCAAGCTATAAAGATGATTATCTTTGTCCTTAAAGATGAATGTCCTTAACCAGGCCAGTTCCATTTTAGCAGTGATATGTGAAGCAGTCACTTATTTTAGAATTGCCAGTATCTTCCCTATCCTCTTATTTTGTTTTCAGCAAATGCACAAAGCTCAGAAATTTGGAATAAAACTGAGATTAAGATAGAAGGTGACATAATAACTATTATGTCCATAAATAATAATAACTATTTAGTCCATAAATTAAAAAAAAAAAAACCACAGATGTAAGCTTGTTATCCCACTAAACGAGCTGAAGTAGAAAGTCCTGAATAACCTTACTGCCATTGCCTGAAAATGGATTAAAAAAAAAAACTTCAGGAAATTATTCTTTTGATCTTAATAATATGTAAATTTTCATCTGATCTCTGCTGACAGTCCATAGGTCTCTGTGGTCTAATCCCTTCCACAGTTCAAACTCCTGCATTTCTGTATAAAAAAGGACATTTTTCTGTACAGATTTAAGAATTTCCTCATGTAAATGTTGATGAAAAAATATTACAGTCATCTTTCAGAGACTATTTACAAGTGTAGTCCTTTGGGACCAGTTACTTCACTCTCAGTAGCAGAGGTGGTTTGATACTTTTGGCCTGATCCTCCAAGAAAAAATTACAAGCTGCTTAATCAGGTTTCACTTTTAAATTCAAATTTTAATTGGTAATTAGTCACCCTGTGTGTTTGAGGTTAATTAGATCTGCCATGCATTTGAAGGATTCAAAATTTCAAAATGTGCTAGAGAACAGGGAAACTAAGGTATGGAATTCAAGCCAGATTTCTTTTTTTAGTGGTTGAATGTGAATGGTTCATCTGGGAACATGCCAGGAAGGCTTCCACTAGCCCACGCAGTGTCAGTGGTTTTGGGACAGCAGTGGATGGCCTTCAGCGTTCCAAGAGCCATCACCCTTCTACCCAGTGCTCTGCTCAAATTCTCCACAGCCTTCAAGAAATAAGCATGAAGTGTGGAATTCTCAGACTCTCAGAGGAGATGACTCTGTCACTCCTGACCATCTATTTCTCTCGTCATGAACCTTCATGTGCTTGTAACAGCATCACCTTCATATCTGAGCCTCCAACGGTCAGCACCATAGCACATTGTGGTTCCTTCCAAAACAGTCAAAGACTGTTTATCACTGTACTTGCTCAGGACAGTATGTTTTACTTTATAGACCAAAGGTAGCTTCAATCTGGCAATACATTTTCTTTAAAAGTCAACCCCTTTGGTGCAGTAAAATACATTACATTTGATGTTCTTGGCAATGGAAAACTTGTCTTTTGCCAAGGTTGTACTGTCTGAAGTCTCAAAGTAGGAGTTATCATGTTCTTTGAGATGAAGGGCAGAGTAATTTGTGGTGCTTTGGGCATGACACATGTAATTTTACACTTTATCTGTAGGTGTGATACTGGATTCTGCCAGAGCAGGCACCTGGTATCAATGTTCATTCTGGCATTAGTTCAGCAAAACTCACAACTCCTGATAAAACCTACAGGTTTCTGTTTAGAAAGTGAGCCTACAGTGTCCAGAGATAGGATAACATTAGAAATGCATTAGAAATGCACCCAGCAATTTGTGGGTGACAGCAAAATGGCGGGAGGTATTCCTCTAGGTTTTTTTGCTTTTGGAGTGATGTGGAAAAAACAACTGCTATGTATCCCTGTCTGTGTCTTAAAAATTGTTTAGAGAAATTTTCTCATACTTCGGTTTTAATGCAGTGTTTATCCTAGAGCACATTAAATAAAACTTCATTTTGCTCTTGGGAGGCACTTCTACCATTATCTGCCTGCCACAGCTATTTGCTCCTGGCAAAGAGATCCTTGAAGAGAAGGAAGTCTTCCATCACAATTTTAGTGGATTGAGAATTGCAAGTCTCCAAACAACTGATGTTTCTGTGAGCAGGTTAGGCATTGAGCATCAGGGGAGATCATTACTTAAAATCAGTGCTGAGAAGGTCATTTCTAGTGTCAATACTAGGATGAGTCACTTAAAATAATTCCTGAAGCTCCTGTAGAACAAGATTATCAGATTCATATCCTTGATTCGGATTATTAGCATGGAAGTGCGTGCTCCTCACAGAGGGAGCATTTGCAGAGTGTAGTCCATTTTTCAAGTCGTATTTCTAGAACTGAAATAATCCATTGTAGGAACAGCCACTAGTTTAATGCTGGACCAGTGAGTTAAAATTGCCAGACAATCTCACATTTCCATTACAACCTCACTTTTCCATTGCAGGTTAATAACCTTGTTGTCCACATTCCAGTGTTTTTCAAACTGCAGCCTTTATATAAAACCAAAAGTGTTATGTTGCATATAAATGGAGGTGACTGGTTTCACAGTAGGTCTCTATGTACAAACAACTATAAAAGAGAGACAGGCTTTTTCAGGCCATGGTCAGAGCACTAACCATAGCAGCATTGTTTCACGTCTCTGTATTTGGAGAGAAAGACCAGAGTAATGAAAGAATCAGTGATTCATTTTACCCACTAAATAAAAGAAGTATGTTCCAGCTGTCATAACTTGCCATTAACAAAAGCACCTGTGCTTTGAACTAGATAATCAATAACACTCTCAATTTTGAAACAGGTTTTTATGCATTTTATGTACAGGGTTTTTTTTTTTCTGAATTTGTAGTTTCGTTTCTTGTTCTTCACCAAATCAGGAAGAACCAGTCAAAGGTTGAAACAGCGTATCTGAATCTACCTCAGTTTTTCCACTGCCATAAATGTCACTTTTGAGTTCAAAGCCAGCATCTCAGTAACTGAAGTTTGAGTGTTATTTGGTGTACTGAAGAAAAGTCAAAAACTTTCCTTTAAGTGGTATCTCTAAAGCTGTGTGTTGAGAAAGCACTTGGTAATCATCTCTGCAAATACTCCAAATAGAGCCCTAATAAATCATATTTATGTCCTGTCACATCTTCCTTCAACTATTGCAACTGCAGCAACCTCTACTGTAAAAGATGCTACAAGAAACTCAACATCCCATTTGACAAATCAGAATGAAGCAACACAATTTGGCTGCATAGTTTTGAATCCCTGGAGAAAATTTGCAACATGTATTGAAAAATTCCACAACTGCAAAATGTCACAGGGTAATATTTGAATTTTAAACAAATCTGAAAAAGTTATGCATGTACACTTGTATTAAGATAGGCAAAGAGAGGGATAGGCAGAAAAAACATGCTGTAATTGTTTGCAAATTCCTACAGATGTTTATTCATTTTCTCTGGTTGAAACTCTATTTGGTACGTGATCAAAACCAACTATATAAAGGAGTTTGCCTTCTTGTAAGAGCATTCTTTCCATTAGCAATAGTATTAGAAGACAGGCCAAAGAGAGGATTTCTGAATGGAAGTCTTGTTGACAGTTGTGGTAATCCAGACTCTGGTTGGCTATTTTTCCATGTGGTTGTTGGGCAGGGATTTTTGTTTATGGTTCTCATTGATCACATGTTCATGTTCTCTGCAGTCTTTGACAGACAGCTTCAAACCAGAGAAGCACAGCTGTAGTCCAGAAGTACATTCATATCCTCAGTTACCACAATCTTCAACTGCTTTCAGGAACTATTATGCTTCAGAGTTTACAAATTATACAAAAAAACTCCATAACAGCTATTATCAAATTCAGCTGCAAACTTCCTAGCAGTTCTACTCAACTAAGTATATGGAAAGCAAAATTTTGGCTTTGCAGAGCAGTGCAATAATGCGAGAGTTCCTCAGAGAAGGCCTAGCCCCATAAAAATGAATGATGTTATGGTTAAATATGCTTATGTAGAAGTAGCCTGACTCACATGACTTAGCCCCATCTCAGAGATGCAAAGGGTAGATTGAAAATATTAGATGATCTAGTCTACCTCTTTAATTCAAACCGTGGAATCTCATCCAGGTACTCCTGTATAGTAATCAGATGCTTAGATTGTTAAGAAAAGTCTTCTGAAAAGATACTGAGTCCTGATTTGTGAAGTAGTAATTCTTTCCAGTTGTCATTTACCTATAACTTTGTCATTATATTCTTTGATTCAGCTGAATTTTGGTTGGTCAGTGCACAAGGAAAATTCTGGAGAAAAAATCTGTTGCTCACGGCAATGGTAACTTGTAACAGTTTGGATCCGGCTTTCCCGACGAATGCTCGAACTTCAAAGAGTTTGCAGCCTCTCTTCCCTCCACCCCCTATGTGAACACAAGGGAAAGGGAGAAGGGAA